>OY757926.1:63313395-63584895 GCA_963585895.1 Sepioteuthis lessoniana | reverse complement strand
GGAATGACACGGTCTGGGGCTGCATGAGTGCTGCAGGTGTTGGAGAGTTATATTTCATTGAGGGAAATATGAACTCTAACATGTACTGTGAAATACTTCAGCAGAGCATGATCCCCTCCCTCCAGAAACTGGGTCGCAAGGCAATGTTCCAGCATAACAATGACCCCAAACACACCTCCAAGACGACCACTGCCTTACTGAAGAGACTGAGGGTAAAAGTGATGGACTGGCCAAGCATGTCTCCAGACTTGAACCCAATAGAACATCTTTGGTGGATCCTCAAGCGCAAGGTGGAGGTGCACAAAGTCTCAAATATCTGCCAACTCCGCGACGTCATCATGGAGGGGTGGATAGGCATTCCAGTGGCTACCTGTAAAGTTCTAGTAAACTCCATGCCCAGGAGAGTAAAGGCAGTTCTGGATAATGATGGTGGGCACACAAAATATTGACAGTTGACATGGTGTATGTTAATATTGACAACTTTCCCTTAGAGGGGTACTCACTTTTGTTGGCAGGGGTTTAGCTTTTAATGGCTATATTTTGAGTTATTTTGAGGGGAAAATAAATTAACTGTTTTATAAGCTGCCCACAGACTACTTTTCATTGTGTCAAAGTGTCATTTTGTCAGTATTGTCCCATGAAGAGATATACTTAAATATCTGCAGAAATATGAGGGGTGTACTCACTTCTGTGATACACTCTGTGTGTGTGTGTGTGTGTGTGTGTGTGTGTGTGTGTGTGTGTGTGTGTGTGTGTGTGTGTGTGTGTGTATTTCAAGTGAATAGTTTGTATGTAACTACTTTTTATCGAATTAGACCTAATTTGTTTGCACGCAGTTCAATGGTTTCACGTATTGCTATATAACACTAATTTTATTCAATATTGATCACTTGTTTGCACACAGTTAAATGGTTTTGAGTGTTACCATTTAACATTAGTAATTCCATTTATCAAGTATTCCTAATTTAATGATGATCATTTGTTTGCACACGGTTAAATAGTCTCAACTCTTGCTATTTAATATAAATAATTATATCTAATATGAGTTATAATCCCTAATGAACGATCGAACGGTTCTATTTGACCTACAGATGAAACTCAAACTGATACTACCACTCCGAGTCAGAGAGGACTTGAGATTAATGGTAATAAAGAACTCCACATTACCCCAATGTCAAGAGTGGAGCCTCGTCATCAGATGCAGTATCATGTCATACTCAGGACACTAGATGGTTTTTAAGTATTACTATCTGACACTAATAATTGTTATTCAACATTATTCATTTGTTAGCAAACAGTTAAATGGCTTCAAGTATTGGAAATTTACTAAGCTTCTTGCTTAGATGTGGCACAAGGCCATATGAAAGAGGCACTCAATGAGATTCGAATGGCTTCAAGTATTGCTATTTATACTAATAATTCAATTTAACATTAATCATTTGTTGGCACACGGTTAATTTTTGACTTGGTGGGGTTTATTTATACAACACCATATCTACACGTTAATGCCTTAGTTTGATTCATTTGTAAATATTTGATTATGATCATAGTTTTATATTTTCAGTGTTCATTTAAAATCATTTTTTATTCGTACGTTTTTTATTCATTTATTTGTCTATAATAATCATTTCTTTGCACAGCTATATGGTTTCAGGCATTCCTCTCTAATACCAATAATTTTATACAGATGTATTTGACTTATAGATGAGGCCGTCACAGTAATACTAGTCCAGGTCAGAGTGGACCTGGGAGTAATGACAGCAAAGGAGTACTTCAAGAGGCGCTCTTAGCGTAATGGTTATCATAATAAGCAATGGAATCAGAGATCAAATCTTGGAAGAGACCGTTTGCATTTTACTTCACGCTAATGCCTTTGGGAAAAGCATGATTCCATCTCCTCTCTCCTAGCAAAGGATAAATAGTAGGGCAGACTAACTCCTTAGTCTTCTTCTAGGACAAGGAAAACTCTGGATTTAAACCAGCTTAATTTCGTTTAAAAATTGACCTTGTGCTCCATCCTTCCCGAGAAGGAGGATTGGATTAATGCTTACAAAGTAGTTTGTATAATTGATTTTTAAACAGATCTATTTGACCCATAGGCGGGATCCTAACAGGTACTGAAATTCCAATCTTAGTGGACCTAAAAATAGGTTTCCACACTCCCCAGATTTCCAGAACAGTAATCTCACTATTAGATGCAGTTAATGACATATCCAGGAAACCCCTTTTAGCGGGGATTCTGACTCCCCTACAGGGGATGCCGTCAGCTTATTCTAAGCCCCGCTAATTGGGTTTTATATAGTAACATCGTAAATATATAAATATAAAGGCGTTTCACCTTTCTGCAAAGGAATGCTGTCAGCATCTTCTAAGGGCGAACCAGTATGTTATTTTAGCTATAACTCATTGATTCATTTGAGCCCTACTTTAAAAATAGACTTGAGTCGTTTGTTATTTTGAGCCCTCAATTTCAACTCAATTGTTCAACTGTTCAGTTCTCTCTTTGATCAGGGGATATTTTTTTACCCAAAGAGACAAACATTTTCTATTTTCGTCTCGTTGAGGAAAAATCGTGCAAAACGTCTATTAGTGATATACTTCTTTTTCGCGGCTGTTCGTGACACTCTGAAAGTGATGTCTCTATTTATTTCTACAGAAACCTTAATAGATACAGGCAGCATAAATAACACCGTTTGATAAAGCAAGTTTTCTGCTATGTATTTTCGCCAGCGAAGAATAAAAACCTGCATGCCGCACTAGTAAGAAATCACTTCAGAATTAATGCTTCTTACTTTATTATGTGGTCCTACGGATGTTAGTAGTATGGCAGTAGAGACCAAACCTTCTCGCCAGCAACCCATAATTTGTTTCTTCCTTGTTACAGATAATAGGTGAGTGGCATTTTAGCAAAATGGCGTCTGGCATGATTGCAGAGGTGTGCAATTGAATAAAGGAAACAATAATTGTCCTTATTAATATCCATCGACTATCGCTGAATGTTTAGCGAATGAACAGCGGATATGAGCACATGTGGTTCATTCCTTTCAACTGTGGTGACGGCAATGTGAGGGACAAGCCACGCTAAAGATATGAATGGAAGAGTGCCTCGATAGCTCATTCTAATGAATCGTGGATTAAAAGATGAACTATGCGGACAAAATTTTCATGACAATGAAACCATTTTTCGTTTGTTATTTTTATTTTATTTGTTGTTGTTGTTTTTTATTTTTTTTTACGGGGTTAGCATACAAGGACTTGTTCATAGCTAACGTTAATGCATAGCAAGTAGTGGTGACTACGTAGCAAAAATAGGATTTTGTGGCTGAAATCTTGCTTTATCCAGTGGTGTTATCATGCTCCCTGGAACTTGTTGTTTCTGTGAAAATTAATAGAAGGCATTACTTTCAGAACGCCTCTTAAAGTATTAACCTTGTTTTAATCTATGGATAACATTTTTATACTTTTTTCATGCTGAAAGAGACTTAAAAGTAGAACAAATCAATGAACAGTCAATATTGGGATTTTTAAAGAGTTATCGAAATATTCTATAATCGAATGTATTGTATTTTAGTTTAATGCGAGTATTAACAAGTGTGTCAAGGGAGGTAAATGTGTCAGTTACTTTGGAAATCAATTTATATCGGTATAAATATAATGCAGGCAATTTCGTTATGTTACGAATGGTGAATTTTTTTTCCTTTGTAGCTCTGAGGTCAACGACTCAAAAATGTTATCGTTGGACCATTGCTGTTATTTCTAAAACTTGGTCGCGCATTTTGGAATAAACTTATATTGGTGTTCCTTTTAGAGTGTGTATTTTCCTCAGCTGATACATGATGTATTCATTACATATTCTTCTTTATTTTAGGCTATCAGATTAAAGACAGGGGAAAAACACAAATTTGAGCAAATTTTATTTGCACGAGTTCAAAATAGAAGGAAAAACATCAGAAACTGTTCACAAAATCAATAAAGCTTTTACATCAGACATTCCCAATGTATGGCCCACCAGACCCATCTGTTAACCCCTTCACTCAACTTTAAATTTTTTTTCTTCCCCTTTTGATGATGACAGTGAAGAAACACCGTAACAACAGCAGAAGTTATTTTACCACACATACACATTTATATATATCTATAAGGTGTATTTGTATAGTAAATCTACTTATTTCTTTTTGCAATCATGTGTGGGGTAATGGTTAACGAGGTAGGCTGAAACGATATTGTTTAGTACTCATATTTCTGGCCTTGTATAGGAGGCCCTCATAGCGTAACAGTTATCTTTGTAGGAAATGGAATCGGTGACCAATTTAATTCCATACTGTGCTGATCCCTTTGGGAAAGGCATAAATCTCTTTAACCCTGGTCAAGCAGGGTCCTGGCTTTGCACTAAACAGCATCTGATGGTAAGGCTCCAGTTCTGGAGATCTGAGAGAGTAGAATATCCCTTCATTGCCATTACTCGAAGGTTTACTCTGTCCCAAATAGTGTTTGTCATTTCATTATTCGTTTCCCTGCAAAGAGCTCCAGTTGAGGCCGTAAGTACTTGGGAAAAATACAGCGCCCTTCTGAATTCATTCCTTCTAGAAGTCGAAAAACTCGTACGAAGAATTGAACGGATGAAAGATAAAACAAGTAGAAACGAAGTATTAGTCCTATTAAATAAAACATGCTTAAATGCTGCATATATATATATATATATATATATATATATATATATATAGAGAGAGAGAGAGAGAGAGAGAGAGAGAGAGAGCATTGCCAAAGAATACACATCCTAACGTTTTTTAAATAAAAAGTTAATTTTTTGCAAAAGGAAAGACAACAGTATTCTGTTATTTCAAGTGAAACATTATAGTATCAAAACGGATCTATGAGCCAAATACATCTGTTTAAAAAAATAACCGTATCTGATTAGACCGTGTGCAAAAAAGAAAAAAAAACTTTAAGAAAGAACTACACAAAAAATGTAAATACAAATGAACACGATTCCCTAACCTCTTGACATATAATAACCCTAGATGTGTTAAAATGCTGTTAAAACCAATCTATCATCTACTTGGTGAGACAACTGGTTAAGGGGAAGGAAAACTCTGGATTCAAACCAGTTGTACTCTGCTTAAAAATTGACCTCGTGTCGCATTCTGGTCGTATCGGAGTGGCATTGTAAACCTATACTTCTGGCTTTATGCGAAACAAAGCTAAGCTAAGTGTATAACTACTTAAGTGTTATTTCATTTTGTCGTTGTCGTAGTTACTTAGAAATAGCTCAGTAATTCGATGCATAACCACTGCTTTTTTTAAAACTATTTTCCTGTCCACTCATATATTTAAACATTATTCATTATCTCTTATTCGGTTTCATACTATTTCCTCTGTCCTTAAATGTAGAATGATCTGGATGTTGAGATAATAAAAAAAAAAAAAAAGAAAGGAAAAGATAAACTAGTTAAAAATTAATAATGAAAATGTCTTATCTTAGAAAATCGGATGACAAGTAGAATATTAATCTACTACGATTACTACTACAATACTTTACTACTTCTAAGTGTAAACAAACACAGCGGTGGATAATCTGGAATTAAGAAGAAAACGGCATGTATTAGATTAAAGGAAATTAAAGTATCTTCCTCTATTTCAGTGAGAAGGGCTACTATAGTAATATAGATGCTATATTCTACTTCAGAATGACTACCACCCTTCCTCATTATAACTATATGAACACTGGTAGACTACTTTTATCTCCAGATTGTCTGGCAATCATTCCTCTTTCCCCACTTTAGTTCCAGAAAATAAACAGAGTACTAAGCACGTGTTGTACATTTTCCCCTCTCTAATTTGTGTCTTGTTTTATTCCAGTGGTGAAATATGGTTTGGCTTGGTTTCTTTGCTAAATGACATATCAACCTTCGTGGCCTTTTAATGGCAAAACCATTCTTGCAGGACATTAGTGGTACTATTTAATCCATAGCTGAGAGGATAATACTAAATTATAAATTTACGTTCAGAATTTTACGCAACAGCATGCCAACCAGTCTCGGGTTATTTTATGTTTAAGACACATTATAGCAACCACGACATTCATCACATGAAGTCGAGGCTCAGGTTAGACAGTATACAACAGAGGAAAATAACCTTTTATTTACTTATCAAGATATAAAAAGTGATTGGTTGGTTGGTTGGTTGGTTGGTTTATTTGGTTTTATGGCATATCAACCTTTGAAGGTTATTTAACGCCAAATCCATTTTATGTAAATAATCTGTTCTATTTAAAACAATTCAGTTTAGCATAAGTACAGAGTTTAATTGTCAAAAACATTTCCATTTCAAACTATTCAAGCAGTTATATGTAACAATTCAGTTAAGTGTAAATAGAGTTTTAATGTCGAAAACAGTTCTATTTCAAATAATTCAGTTAAGCATAAGCACGCAGTTTAAGTGTAAGTATGGTTTAATTGTCAAAAACGTTTCTATTTCAAGCTATTCAGTTTAATCATACAATTCAGTTTAGCATAAGTATGCCGTTAGTTCTATTTAACCCATAGATAGGAACCTTATCAGGTGCTACCACTCCGGGCCAGAGTGGACCTGGGAGCGATGGCAATGAAGGGGTGCTCCGTATTCTTCAAAGCTCCAGCACTGCTGGAACCTCACCATCAGTTTGTTTAGTATCATATCCAGGACACTCATTGGGGGGGGGTCTTACCCCTCTGCAGAGAAGCAGTCGGTGTATTCTACAGCCCCAGCCGACTGGGCAAATATAAAAAGTGAGAAAGACCGTTTCATTTCAGTCTTACTTTAATGTCTGCAATAATGAAAACATAATGTACCAGAGTGTAACTGTCTAAGAAGTCGTAACGGAATTCACGATTGATTGATGGATCGATTTTAACTGCATGTGAACCCCACAAGGGTTATTTTATGCCTAGAAATTAGGGAATCGCGTTCATTGTACGTTCTCTTCTTTTTCTCTAAAGCAATCTGTTGATATTGGAGTCTGGCCACAATTGAAACTTTTATTTTAATTTTTCAGCCCTTTTATATGCGTCTAATAGGCTTGTCGTAATTCTTTTCTATAACCCAATAACCTTCTCCTCCTCCTCCTCCTCCTCCTCCTCCTTTCTTTAGACATTGCACTCCTCATTGTTTTAACCGTTCCATTTGTTATTGATTTGGTTGTGTTTTATGGCACATCAACTCCTGTGGACTATTCAATGCCAAATGCTGTTTATGCCTATATATGATCTGTAAGCAAAGATTTTGTCGCTGACTTTATTTTCGAATGAGTTGCAACACATTTGTTAGCCCAGTTAGATGATTTCAACATTGCTATTCAACATCAAATTAGGTTGGTTGGTTGGTTGGTTGGTTGGTTGGTTGGTTGGTTGGTTGGTTGTGTTTTATGGCACATCAACCCCCGTGGGCTATTCGATCCCAAATCCTGTCTATACATGTATATTTTCAATATAAATAATTTGTAATCAAATAGTTTGTAGGTAACAGTATTTTTAAACGAGCAAGAGTTCAATTTATCTATTGCCAACGGTTATTTTCCTTTGTAAAGTGTCGATGAAAGGCACCTCCAAATTTATTTTGGTCGATATTAAAGTCATTACTCATTAGTATTATGTCTCCATTCGTTTTTAATTTAATATTCCATTGGAGTTGTACCGCAAACCTGTCTATAGATAGATAGGTGTGTGTGTGTGTGTGTGTGTGTGTGTGTGTGTGTGTGTGTGTGTGTGTGTGTGTGTGTGTGTGTGTGTGTGTGTGTGTGTGTGTTGATTTTAAAATATGAAAAACAAGGTATTCAGAAGATGAGTTTGTTCACAGTTAAAAATTTTGCCCATGGGAAATGTTTCGGGGTGGGGTTTAGTTTTCATTTTTCATGAAACCATCATCAGGGCAATTTTAATATGTGATGTATCTTCTGAATTATATTCAGTTCTAAAAATGATACAAAAAAGGAGAAAAATCTCAACATTCCATAACCATTTTTAGCATTCTATTCCAAATCTATGCGACAGAATCAGTATTCGAAATATATATTTAAAACGTGACGTATTTGTTGTGGATTTTTTAGAATTTTTAGAAAATTCATTAGAAATTTTCTAAAGTTTTTGTTGCTGTTTATAATTTAGGAAGAATGATAGTAAGAAGTATAATCGAAAAACATTAAAAAAATGATTATGAATATCAATAATTGTATCTAACTAATTTAAATAAGGGATCTTGTAACTTTTAACATTAATTTGACTAAATAAAGAGAGAAGTTTTTGTTTTTTTTTAAACTGGGTCTTTGATAGTTTTATTATAAAAAATAATTCTAAATTCAACAATCTATCTATGTTGTTGATTATCTATATTAACAAACATTTTTAAATCATTCAAGTTAAAATTGTGACACATACGCACACACACACACACACACACACACACACACACACACATACACACACACACACACATATATATATATATATATATATATATATATATACGAATGACGTCATTAGCACCTTTGCCCAGTCAGCTGGGGCTGTAGAATACACTGACTGCACCTCTGCAGAGGGGTAAGACCCCCCCCCATAACGAGTATCCTGAATATGACACTAAACAATCTGATGGTGAGGTTCCAGCAGTGCTGGAGCTTTGGGGAATGCGGAATACCCCTTCATTGCCATTGCTCCCAGGTCCACTCTGGCCCGGAGTGGTAGCACCTGATAGGGCCCTATCTATGAGTTAAATAGAACTAACACCATACTAATGCTAAAATGAATTGAGTAAACGAATAGCTTGAAATAAAAACGTTTTTGACAATTAAACCGTACTTACACTTAAACTGCGTGCTTATGCTTACCTGAATTTTTTTCTAATAGAACTGTTTTTTGACATTAAAACTGTATTTACACTTAACTGAATTATTACATATAACTGTTTGAATAGTTTGAAATGGGAATGTTTTTGACAATTAAACTGTACTTATGCTAAACTGAACTGTTTTCAATAGAACAGATTATTTACATAAAAATGGATTTGGCGTTAAATGACCTACAAAGGTTGATATGCCATAAAACCCAACCAGCCTATTGTCATTAGCACCTGATAAAAAGTTAGTAAAAAATTTTCAGTGTCCCGGGTAGAACCATAATTTTCGGGATTTCAAACACAAAGCAGGAATATTATTATTAAGTGATTTATAATACAGAGAGTTCCAAGTAAGAAAGAAATCTTAAAAGAAAATCCGTAATAGATAGCATAACAAGCATCTTGAGATACAAAGAGGTGGATGTGCGTGTTGCAATAACCAATTTTATTGGACATGTCTGTATTTTATGAAAGCTTTTGGCTTGTGTCATACGAACAAGATATTTTCGCCATGAGCAATGCATCTATGTCATCGCGACCTAGGGACCGAGGTCACCGGGTGGGAGAAGCATCCAATGGATGGTAAAACTCGACATCCTCACTTTACTTCATACTGAAAGAAAAAAGTAATTAATTTGTCGCGCCTTCCTACTTAGATGCCCGGATGGGGGAATATACAGGTAAGGGCAGATAATCCAACAACACTCACTTTGATAATTGATGTTCTTGAAAATGACCCATGTCTATGATGGTGATACGGTTTCTTAGCAAATAGGTTTTTATAGGATGGAATTGTTAACCCTACACCTTGCGGTTTTAAATTCTGTCGTTTTCTTTTCCTTTTCCTTAACTAGTTGCTTTATCTGGGATATATATATATATATATATATATATATATATATATATATATATATATATATATATATATATATATATATATATAACAGTTATCGTCGTAGGAAGTGGATACGGCAACACGAGTTCAAAACCTGGACGAGGCTGATTGCATTTCACATAGCTCTAATACGATTGGAAACGGTATACCCCCAATCATTTTCCCTCCAGTAGGGGAGACTAGGTTCTTTAGCCTTGGTTAGGCAACCATTCTGAGAGAAGGAAAACTCTGAATTAAAATCTGTTAAACTCCGCTTAAAAATTGATTTCGTGTCACTTCATGCCCGTTCGTAGGGGTTTTAAATACATATATATAGTTAAGATACTATATATATATATATATATATATATATATATATATTACACTAGTCAACAACAAAAAAAATGAAATAGTGTCGAGGCACCAAACATTTTTTTAGCTAATTTGACGGCGCTGAATCTGAAAATGACTTTACTTTTTCTTGGTTAACAACCGTTTTTGCAGCACAGAAATGCCTCATTTTTGGAAAAAAGTTTTTTTTTTCATTTGTTTTCTGTATATATAATATTGACCGATTGTAATATTTCTCAAAGTAAAATCGTAGAAACCTCTCAATTCGTATTTAAACCAACAAATATTGGCCTGTTTATTAAGAAATACTATTTTTGCAATAACAATAAGATCCTAAGTCTTTAAAAATAACATGATTGAATATACCAAAACCAACAAATATTTTCATCAAATCATTTAATAAACTAATAGCAGAAATAAAACATTTATGAACATAAGAACTATGGTAAAAATGATCTCTTTCTTGATTGTCTGTCATGTTCAATGTTATTTAAGTCCTTTTTTGATACTCCAGCAATAGTTAGCCATCATTCATTTTCCCGCCGTCCCTGGTCCATTGTTTTGATACCATAATGGAATTGTTCTCCTTGTTCGTCACTCACATCGTCGCAATTATCCGGAAATTTATCTAGAGTCTGTAAACTTTTCGATTGCTTTTCCACTAACTCCTTGTAGTTTTCGGCTCAAAGATTTCCTAAGAAGTTTTCACCACGTCAACAAACGATGTCCAAAGCGCGTAATTCCAAGTTATTTATTGAATTAACTAATTAATCATCCTTAATGAGTTTTCCTGATGTTATGGTGAAACCATTTTCATGATGTTCATCATGTACAATAGAATAGGTGCGTTTAATTGGGATGTTTTAATTTGGAGTTTCTTTCCAACTGTGAAAACAAAAGCTCTCAATGTGTTGGGTTTGCTTCTGTAGTGAAGGGACGAAAGTGATTGGATAAATCTATAAATATCAAACAGAAGATTTTAGGGTTTCATTTTCTTGGTGTAACCTTAATTATCAGGTGTATTAAACTGTATTACTGATAAAGTTTATCAGTTAATTTGAATTTTGGCGATAGATAGGAAAATTCGGTACTTCTATTTTAAATTTTTTACTTAAAAACACTTTTTATTATAAAAATAGTTTATTTCAGATGGGTGACATAAATTGTCGGCTTACCTGAAAATTTATGGGTTTCTAAGACCTTTATTAACTAACTTTTGCGATCAGCCAAGATGGCATATTGATCTTTTTTCCAAAAATGAGCAATTACAATACAGCAAAAATGGTAGTTAACCATGAAAAACTAAGGTCATTTTTGGAATCCGCACCATCAAATTAGTTTTATTTCTTGACACAAATCGTTTTCTTCAAAACAAAATCGTCATATGTTCACTTATGAACTCTTACAACTCTTACACCAGGGTTGTGCGGACACTGGATGCAATCTGAATGACCTACCAGAAGCAATGGATGATTGGAACGGATGACGAAAGAGAATCAGGAAAATCCGTGCTGTCAGCCTGAACTCACACACACACACTATCGTTCATCCCAATCTATTTTCATTTTAAAAAATAATTTTCTTTAAAACTAAGAAACCAGGATTTGATTATTTCCCATAGAACATACAATTAAAACAAATATTATAGGCATTGTTTATCATCAGATTCTACAGCACTGAAACGCTGTAACGAAAAATATAAATATGAAGCAGTCAAAAAATAAGTATGCGTCTGATATACGTTTATGCAATTTTATTTTTGCATGCAGCGTTTCAATATTGTTGTGTTTTAGTAATGAAAAATACCTAATAACAATTTATTAGGATAAAGAAATCATTTTCGCTCGGGTCATTATACGTAAAATCTTGCAAGCATGAAAATATAACTTTATTAAATATTAGAATTTATTGGGGAAGTACCCGTGGCGTAATGACCGACGTGTTTCGAACTAACACCCTCGGGAAAAGTATGAACACCCTTATTCCCCACACCAGCAATAGGTTAAAGCGTACTACTACTGTTCTTGTACGTGGGTGGCTTTTGCATTAAATAACCCTCGAAGGTTAACATTAAACAAAGAAACCAAACCAAACCAAAATTTATAAAAATGCATGAGTAAGGCCCGGGAGACCAGGGTTCAGTCCCAGATCGAGTCTTACTAAAGACTTAAAAAATGGTACTTGATGCCTCCTTGCTTAATACTCAGCATTATAAGGTAGGGATCGAAGGTAAAGAGGAGCAATACTGTGAAAGGAGTAGCGTCGTGGCCCACACCTCGGTGTAGTAGCTACTGAAAAGGGAGCCTTCGGGTCACCCCGACTACGATCGCCAACTTTACTTTTACTTTACTATATCTATCAATATTTATGAAGTTAATTTTAATTCTTCGTTAAGTATGATTATCTGAATGAAAACCAATAATAATAATAACAATAATAATTGAAGTTTGGTGCAAGGAACGCAGTGCCAATAGTCAAAAATATGTCCGTCAAAGTGTGTAATAAAATAAAAAGTTATGGAAAAAATGAAAAAGTGAGACACCTTAAAACTACCAACGTGCCAGTAATAGTGGGATCCCTGAGTATGATCTAGAAAGAGACAGATAAACGCAGTGCCAATAGTCAAAAACATGTCCGTCAAAGTGTGTAATAAAATACAAAGTTATGGAAAAATGAAAAAGTGAGACACCTTAAAACGACCAACGTGCCAGTAATAGTGGGATCCCTGAGTATGATCTAGAAAGAGACAGATAAACACATTTATAAAATACCTGGTAATCTTAGCATATATGAAAATATGAAAAAAGTCAGTTTGTAGAATGGCTCATCTTCACAGGAGAATACTATCAATATGATTGGAAAAGTGACACCTAAAAATAAGGATGAAAAATAAAATACATATAATTACTGACTTCCCTCATCCTAGGTTTTGGTTAAAGACCAAGTGAAGAATTATAAAAAAAACGGAAGCAAAGCTGAAAATTTAATAATAATAATAATAATAATAATAATTATTATTATTATTATTATTATTATTATTATTATTATTATTATTATTATTATTTATGATAGTGAATGCTGCAAATCAGCACAAAATGAATGTGATCCACTGGGAACTGTGCAAGAAACTGAAATTTCGCAATACTAGCAAATGGTATATCCACAAATCAGAAGCTGTCCTTGAAAATGAAACGCATTAAATTCTTAGGGATTTTTAGATACAAACGGATCCCCCAATCACTGCCAGAAAACCAAACCTAGTTTTGATTAACAAAAAAAAAACAGTCACATAATGGATTTTACAGTGCCAGCAGACTACAAAGTGAAACTGAAAGTGAAAGAATGCGAAAAGCTTAATAGATACCTGAACTTTGGCTGAGAGCTGAAGAGCTGAGTAACATGAAAGTGGCCGTGATACCAATTGTAATTGGAACTATTGGAACAGTTCCTAAGAACCTGGAAAAGAGACCGGAGATTATTTGAAAAATTGAAACCATCCAGAACCCAGCACTAATAAAATCAGCTAGGACGCTTAGAAAAGTCCAGGAAAACTGAAGAAACTTGCTGTCAGTTATGCTCAAGCGAAATACCATCAGTTAGATCTAGTGTTAAAAACTCGCAAAAATTAAAATAATACATAAGGCTTTACACCTGATAGATTATATAAGTAAAGATGGCGACCGTAGTCGAGGGTGGCCAGAAGGCTCCCTTTTCAATAGCCGCTACACCGAGGTGTGGGGGAAGGCGCTACTCCTTTCCCTGGATTGATCCACTTTACCCTTGATACGTACCTTATATTGCTGAGTGTTAAGTAAGGAGGCATCAAGAACCATTTTTAAAGTCTTTGGTATGACGCGACCTGGGATTAAACCCAGGTATCCCGGACCATTGGCGAACACTCTACCCATTAGACCAATGAGCCGGTTAGAGGACTAACCAACCTTGAGAATTGTGTGTATGTATCACTGGCACAAAAGGAATACAAAAGCCGCTATGAGTGGGGAATCGTAGAAGTTTGACCCTACTGACAAATTGTATGTGCACAAACCAGAATCTCTCCAAGAAAATGAGACGTATAAGATTATCTGGGACTTTGATATACAAACGTCTCACCCAATCCAAGCCAGGGGGACCAGACCAGATGTTTATAAACAAAGAGAAAAGAACTTATCCTCTGATGATGTTGCCATTCCAACAGACCACAGATTGACATACAAACGTCTCACCCAATCCCAGCCAGAGGACCAGACCTGGTGTTTATAAACAAGGAGAAAAGAACTTATCCTCTGATGATGTTGCCGTTCCAACAGGCCACCGATTGAAAATGAAAGAAAGTGAAAAACTCGATAAATACCTGGATCTTGCCAGAGAGTTGAAAGGTAACAGTGATACTGTTATATACCCTTCCTATGAACATTTATGAGTGTGTATCTTTCCTCTTAAATACGTTAGACAATATGGTGAGGGGGAAAATATGCTGACTAAATCAGCGTTTACTTGATCCAGGCAGCTTGACATTGGTGCTGAGGAAGCCCATCATTCAACGTCACGCGGCCGACTCTCCTCATGCCTCTGGGGGCCGTCCCCCAAGTCCCTAACCCTCTTCGGGGGAGCTACATTTATCACCTGACGCCTGAGGCTCCCCTTTTTAGGGGAATGAGACCACCCAGATAACAGCACTGCTAAAATCAGCTAGGATACTTCGAAGAGTCCTGGAAATCTTTGAAGACGTCACACAGACTCATGTGAAATACAATCAGTTCGAGCAGGTGTGAAAAACTTGCAAAGAGTAAAATAATATCACTAGTTTGTACCGATGAGGAAAATCGCTTTGAGTAAAATAAAACACACATTCTCTATCTTTAGTTAATCTTTATTGGATAAAAGGTAATTATATTAAAAGATTAGCGATTATATTTTGAAAGGATTTACGTTGAAGTGTCGAAATAAGCACCCTGTTCTAGATTTTTTTTTAATTACAAAATATCTTCGGATTATTAAAATAATAAACCACAGAGATTCAATTTATTATGTAAAAAATGTAGTGCGGTGGATTATGGTGTTGTTGAAGTTATCTTTGGATTTTTATCGTATCAGAGAACAATGAGAAAATGTACATAAACTCACCGTTATAATTATTTGAGTATGAAAAGAATACAATTCGGACACTTGTATCAGAGGAAATCTATTATGGTTTAATATTTCCTCGTGCAAAACAATGTGAAGAAAATTCACGGCGAATTACCAACAATATATTTCACTACTTGAGCCAAGTTATTCGAACGTCATGAGATACAAAAAAGAACTCATAAAGAGAAAGATGAACGAAATATCCTAGATTGGTTTGGTTTTATGGCATATCAACCTTTGAAATATCCTAGATTGTTTGGTTTGGTTTTATGGCATATCAACATTTGAAATATCCTAGATTGTTTGGTTTGGTTTTATGGCATATCAACCTTTGAAATATCCTAGATTGTTTGGTTTGGTTTTATGGCATATCAACCTTTGAAATATCCTAGATTGTTTGGCTTGGTTTTATGACATATGAACCTTTGAAATAACCTAGATTGTTTGGTTCGGTTTTATGGCATATCAACCTTTGAAATATCCTAGATTGTTTGGTTTGGTTTTATGGCATATCAACCTTTGAAATATCCTAGATTGTTTGGTTTGGTTTTATGGCATATCAACCTTTGAAATATCCTAGATTGTTTGGTTTGGTTTTATGGCATATCAACTTTTGAAATATCCTAGATTGTTTGGTTTGGTTTTATGGCATATCAACCTTTGAAATATCCTAGATTGTTTGGTTTGGTTTTATGGCATATCAACCTTTGAAATATCCTAGAGATCTCTTAATATAAGTAGAGAGTTTTTAATAGAATGAAAGTTGTGTGAAGACTTACATCAAGATATAATATCGTGCACTATGCATGAGGTTTGATGGGGGGTGAAAGCCTCCCCACCCTCAGTCGGTGAAACGCACATATTCGTGTATGTTTCTGGTTGTCGAGGCTGGACCGAAGAGAGCATATTTACCAATCCCTCCGCTCGGGTAGGATGTGACACAAGGTCAATTTTCAAGCGAAGTTTAACAGAGTTTTCCTTCTCCTAAACTAGTTGCCTCACCAAAGCTGAAGAACCTAATCTGCCCTACTATTTACCCATAGCTGGAGGGAGAATAATTGGATTCATACCTTTCCCATACCTTTTCTATGTGAAATGCAATTAGTCTCGGCCAGGATTTGAACTCATGTCGCCGTGTCCATTTCCTAGGACGGTAACCATTACACCACGGGCACCTCTACTGGACCGAAGAAAGAGATTTGACTTTGCCGAGCACTTTTTTTTATGCTACGTTGTTCACGCCCCTTGGCGGCCATTAGAAGTACTATTTAGAAAGCAAAGGATGTAATCCCAAGGTTTTTTTGTTTTTTCAGGAAAATTGTTTTTAATTTTCACAACACTGATTTTTGTTTCAAACATTGTTTTGAATATAAATACACACACACACACACACACACACCGAATAAAGCTAGACTAATGCTATCAGGAAATTAAGACAGTAACAGTATTTTTATGTGTATACGTATATGTATTTATGTTTGTGTTTTTATTGTGGTCTTCACAAAACAATTTGTTCTTAATATCTTTAATATTAACGAAAGCAATTGATGCTTAGTAAATATTGGAGTATATTGCAAACCGCAACACTTTAAAATTTGATAAAATTAAAATCACTTTTCGAATTTTTATGATCTGAATAATCAAAATTAGATTTTAAAACATAGAAAGCGTTCTTCTCGAAATAAATTTCGGATCCATGTTGCTTCTGGTAATTTTTTTTTAATCTTAAAAATATAACAAATTATGTGTTCACTTGAATAAAAAAATTTCAAATCAATTTTTAGTTGTTAATCAATACCGACATTGTGAATGTAAAAAAATAAACTAATGAATTTTGCAGAACGTAAAATATTCAAACTAAATTATTTTTACCTTAATAATTTATTCGTCTATTCCTTTTAATTATTCTTTTTTTTTTTTTTTTTTTCTTTTAAATCTCTAAATGCATCTTATCGAAATGATAAAAAATTCTTTTTTGCTCTACAAAATGAACAAAATGTAGATGAAAAGGCATTCAAAAATATTCGGACATTTGGTTTATCTTTTTAAATTTTCTCATAAGGTTATACACAAAACTATTGCTTATATAAAACAACACAATTATAACTGAACAACAACACAGTTATTTATCAAAACCTGCTTTTTAAAATCATCATGTAAGTTAGATATCATATAACTGATAAACGTTATTGGTTAGGACATACAATACACCGATCACTAAGACCACGCATATCAATGATTTAACAAGCGATAGACTGTTTTAATATTAGCATGGGTGCGGAAACTCCCACAGAAATTCGCATGTATTCAAATACATAAATATATTTGGATAGATGGATGAAAGGACTGCTCCGATCGAGTACGACGTATGAACGCCAAACAGTTCAGTTATAGATGCGAACCATTCAATATTTTTATTCCCAAGCCTTCCTTGTATGTTTTTTGCGGAGGCCTATTGAATTAATACTTTGAAATGACACTTCTAAAAGAAAGTTAACTAAAATTATCACAAATAAAATTCAAACATGTAAATAATAAATACCTACCGTATATGTATTTACCAACCCCTCTACACGGGCAGGATGTGACACAAGGTCAATTTTTTAAGCGGAGTTTAACAGATTTGAATTCAGAGTTTTCCTTCTCCTAAAATGGTTGCTTAACGAAGGCTAAAGAGCCCAGGCTGCCTTACTATTTACCTGTAGCTGAAGAGAGAATAACGGGATTCATACCTTTCCCAAGTGTATTAGTGCTGTGGGAAATGCTACCAGCTTCGTCCAGGATTTGAACTCGTGTCGCTGTGTCCATTTCCAACGACGATTACCATTACACCTTGAAAATATCTACCGTATATCATCATCATCATCATGTCGTGCTGGTAGCACGGATATCCCTGACCCTCTTTCGCCACTTCTCCCTATCGTTCATCGCCTCTGGCAGGTCTTCTGGACAACATCCCGTATCCTCACATAATTGCTGAGTGTATGTTCGTGCTGGTCGTCCTGCTTTTGCTCGGCCATATGTGAGAGTCCATAAGAGTACATCACTTATGAATTCGTCCCTGCTTCTCCAGCAGTGTCCTGCATGTCTGGTTCGTCTAACTTGAATAGTTTTCGTGATAGGAGGCAGGTGGCCGTACAGTTGGTGTCTTGTGGGGTGTTGCCGCCAGAACTTGTTCAAGATTGCTTGCAGCATTCTTGTGTAATTGCCGTCTAGCTTCTTCTCCAGCCGTTTTGTTAGAGTCCATGTAGTGCATCCATATAGCAGTATCGATCCGACCGCTGCCTGGAAGAAACTGCGTTTCATTTTATTGGTTATGTCTGATTTCCATATAATCGATAGCCTATTGATAGCTGTCCATGCCTTCGTTAACCTCGTGTCGATGTCCTTTTCGGTTGATGAGACGCTGCTTCCTAGGTAAGTGAATTTGTCTACTAGTTTAAGAGGGGTTCTGTCTAGATATTGGTGTATAACACGGCCTTTTACCCATAAAAATACCTCCCAATAAGTTGAGTGGCTGCTTTATAGGAGGTAGTCTTATACGACGAGTGTAGCCAAAAACCTACGTTTTAACTTGATATTTTGGGGGTCAAAAATACAGAAACAAATTAAACATTGTAGATTTTAGCATCAGTCGTTCATCATTACTGGTGTAGTGGAGACTATGTTACTGATAACAGAATGTTGTCTTCGTATGTTTTATTTTTTAATATCTGGGTACCATTACTCACCGCTAGCATTATTTAAGTGAGATAAAAATTCGGAAACTAGTAGCAAAGGAAATGTTTTATGTTAAATTTTCCTTTCGGAACAATGCAAGAACAATTTAGGACAAATTTACAAGAACATTTTATTGCCTAAGCAAACTTAACAGTAAAATATAAAAAATGATTTTAAATACTAAAAGAAGTACATAAAGAGGTTATGTAGGGAAATATCTTTGTGTGGTTGAAAGAGTCTTTAGGGATTTGTAGAGTCCGTTATATACAACGTATAAGAGAGAATGGAAATTTTTAATAAAGACTCATATGCTTAAGGAATTCTATTGAATGCAATGAGATACAAAGTTGAAGGGAACGTGAGCGCCCTGTCCGCATGGACAGGGAGCTTACATTGGAGCATTTGACTTTCGGCGTGCTGATGTTAAATTTTCTTTTGACCACTCCCTCTAATGGCTATTAGATGTACTATTTAACTGACACGGTAGGTAATGATCTCTTCAGTCACCAAGAGCCAAATAGAACTGTTCAGGGGGTAAGGAATGTAATCCCAACACAGGTTTGAGTAATGATAATAGATATAAAAAGTATTCTCCCTCATCTTTTCAAGTGTGAAGTTGGTTGGTTCGTTACTTGATTTTACGGCATGTCGACCTCTGGTCTGACTCTTCTCCCGATAAGATGCGGTTGGCATATTCTGCCGACAATCTTTTATTAAGTGACGATATATAATTGAGACATTTCAGCGAGCTTTTTTATATAAAAGGTCAACACACACACATATTATATAGTCATCTACAACATCACAACGACACAACAAAGACAGACTTACACAGAAAGACGCAGGAAGACGTCTTTACAAATATATTTACCTCTCACTTTATTGCAAGGGTTCGAAAGGGTTGTTCAAGGTTTGCATGTGAGAGGGAGCTGGAGACCGAATATAAACTTTATATTTTGACCCCACTGTTATGACCGTCACGTTGTGTCTTTCTTGTTCTCCTGATTCTGGGGTCCACTCCATCGGGGTTTCCGAGGGCCCCCTCGGTCGGGTGTGGCTTTCCCTACCACATCTGGTCTCTTGCTGTCTGGAATTCTACTGGCAACTGCCTCTTGGACTCGAACTCAACTGAGTTAATAATTCAACGCCCACACGATCGCCCACTGGATCTTTGAAATCGAATGTTTAATCGTCATGCAGTTCACAGGTCACTCTCTTCCGGTGCATCCCTGTAGTGGCACCGTGGGACCTTCACCTTGTCCCATATTATAAGCCTTAATCCGCCCACGCGATCTCTTTCGATTACTAGCCATTGGAATGTGTCACTTCCTTCCGGTGCATCACCTTGGAATAGCATTTTTGGGCCGGGTCGAAGGTCAAAATATAACACAGACACACACACATATTACATGCTAGTGTCTGTAACCCTTGGTTTTATGCTTTTATAAAAAAAAAATTTCTAAGAAAAAAAAATCATTGATTTGGCCGGAGTGAAAAAGGGAGAAGTAATCCCAGACAGTGCGGCACCAAAAAGCTACTTCCTCTTTTTGTCAAGAACTACTGTTGAACTTTCAGTACGAATTCGGGGACAGAACTGTAAAGGCACGAAAAACTTGAGCTAGCAAATGGGTTTCGTCACTCGCTTCTTGAATGGTGCTTCCCAAGAAATAAAGTAAAATTAAACGAAAGTCGACTACTGAAATTCTACCAACTTAAACGTCTGAAAGAAAATTCAACCGAGAATTCTGCTGAAGAGAACTTTAAGACTAGCAATTAAATGAACTCTGAAACATTTCTACAAAATAAAAAAAGAAAAGAAAAATACTCAAATTCAAAGAACTTTGTTTCCTGGAAACTTTCTAAGATAAGTTCCAACAAATTGTACTAAAAATTTGCAACACTATCTTTTCTATCCCTTTCTTTCGTTTCTTTTGTATAAAATTCCCTTTTAAAAATTTTGTCTGTTTTCTTTTAGAATCAGTATCCGAACTAGAAAGCTGCGGAACTTACTGTTTAAATTTACCGTTTAATATTGCACACTAAAGACCCCTAAAACATTACCCAGTTAAATTACAAACTCGGCTTTAGTGTAACTCCCTTATATTGAAATTTTATCCCTCTTCATTTTCTTTACTTTCAGCATTCAACACGTTTGACGTGAGTTTTATCCTGTCCTATATCTTTTTTTTTACATTTGAAATATATGTATATTTTGGAGGACCCTTTACGCTCGATCCCTTCAACCTTCCCACTGTAAACAGAAGGACTGTTTGTTGGGGTTGAATGTAATCGGTTTCTAACCTTCTGCTCATCTCTCCTACTCCCCCCCCTCTTTTTTCCTCTCTACTTTTTCTCCATTACATTCCCTTTTCAATTTTACAGGTAACAACTTGAGAAGTGCCTGTCGAAACCGGTCGTTTCCCCCCTTTTTAAACAATAAACATGCCCAGTTTCCCTAAACCTTTGTCTTCTTGCCCATCAATAAGTTTTTTACCATCAATAATTTGTTCAAATATTTTTAAAAGAGGTATGATGGTAGTATTATAAAGAATCTGAACAAGATTCTAACAGTGATGGTACATTTACGAATAACAGAATCTAAAATTCTGTTTTTTCAAAAGTGTATCCAAGATCCTGTCTGCCCTTCTCAATTTACATTTAGCATAAAAAATGCTAAATTTTGTCCAAGCTTAAAAACTGAGAAAATTTTTTGGGGGAAAATTCTATAAATTTTTTTTCTAAAAAAGTTCCTCTTCTAGAATGCCAATTAAAGACCTTATGGCGTCAGAATGTTACGACCCTTTCTATGTTTGACAGGATTCATTTCTTTCGTCTCGTGTCCAGCATTCATAAAAATAGTGTTTGCAAGTTTACTGCCCATAGAACATCAAAGGTAGCATACTTGATCAACAAGCGTTTTGGTCACATTAAGGAGCCGTCCGCCGATGGAGTCATTTTTAATTTATCTTCATTCAAACCATCTGAATTGGAGTCACTCATTTCAGCACACAGACTTGACTTTTGTGTTCCCTTTCATATGCCGGATCGTGAGGTGTTCGCTGACATCTAGGTCTTGTATTACCAACTAGCTAAATTAAAACCTAGCTCTGACTTAGCAAGCAGTGACTTTAAAGCCAAACTTAACAGTCATGCACATATTTTTTTCGGGGAATGCGTATGATGAATCAAGATAGGAGACTAGCATCGCCGTATTATCAAATAGTTACGAAATGACAATAATTTACTTATTTCTAAACCTGATAAAAGTGCTGGTGTTGTATTATTGGTTCATGATGACTATGTCAACAAAATGTTACTGATCCTTAATGATAATACAAAATTTATAAAATTAGGTCCGGTGGAAGCTTGTGATCACACCACTTCTATAGAAGTAAAATTTCAAAAACAACTAAGGAAGTGGGTAAAGAGTGGTCTTCTCTCCCCTGAAATTTCTGATTCCATTCGACCTGTTGGTTCCATCCGTCCCCATCTTTATGGTCTACCTAAGATCCATAAAGAAGGTGTTCCTTTGCGACCCATTCTATCCATGGTTGGTTCTGCCCAACAAAAGGTCGCCAGTTGGCTTTCATCAGTGCTTCAACCTGTTTTGGAGCACTTTAGTTGTTTCTGCATTAAAGATCCTTTTTCTTCTTCTAAGATCATCAGAAACTTTATCCCAATTGATGTGTTAATGTGCTCCTTTGACGTTTGTTCTCGCTATACAAGTATTCCTCTTGAAGAAACTATAGAAATTTGTTGTGATATCTTATTTCGTAGTTCGCTTCCTAAACCTACATCATGAATTTTGCCACCTTCTGTCGAGTTTAGCTTTAATAACATCATGTACCGGCAGATAGACGGTGTAGCGATGGGGTCAAGTCTTTGTCCCACACTGGCAAATATTTTTGTTGGGTTTTGTGAGGCCAATTTATTTACTAAAATAGACTGCCCCCTCATGTATTATCGTTATGTTGACGACACTTTCTGTTTATTTAAAAATGAGAAAGATGCCGATTGATTTCTCATACAATTAAATTCTATGCATTCCTCTTTAAAGTTTACCGTGGAAAAGGAGTCCAACCATCAACTCGACTTTTTAGATGTATTTGTGCATAAAACTTCCACAGCTTTTCTTACTTCTGTATACAGGAAGCCCACCTTTTCTGGCCTGTATACGAGATGGGATTCATTTTGCCCTCAACAGCGCAAAATCAATTTAATTGAGACTCTTGTCCATTGTGCCCTTATGATTTCGTCCAAGTGTTTTGATGATGAAATAGAGTTCATCAGGTCAACCGTGTCTAAAAAAGGATATCCAGTGTCTGTTTTGGATGGCGTTGTCCATGATGTTGTGAATATGTTTGATAGGGCAAAAAGGTGCACCGTTAACAAGTGCCCTATTTATTTGCGTTTGTCGTATATAGGTTCTAGGGGGTGTGAAATCTGCCAAATACATCACCATGGCAGTTGGCAAGCGTTATTTTTCTGCTGCTGTGCGAGTAATTTTTCTGACTCGCACTGCATTCGTTTCAATGCGTAAAGATGTCCTACCTCCCCACCATATTAATTCGGTTATATATAAATATACATGTAGTTGCGGCAGTGACTACATAGGCAGGACATCTAACCGGTTGGACCTGCGCATAAAGCAGCAGTTGCCAGCTCGTATTTTGAATCTTGAGCTTAAAAGAAGCCAGCTTCTAAACACATCCGGGTCTTCTGTTGCAGACCACCTGATTAATAGCAGGGAATGCGTGGCATACTTTAATGTCGACCGATTCAGTATTCTGAGTAGGTCGCAGTCGTTGTGTCATCTTAAAGTGTTGGAGACCCTTTACATTCGATCCCTTCAACCTTCCCTCCCTGCTGGTGCAGGGAGGTGGCCGCTCGTTCAGGACTGGTATCTGCTGGTGCAGGAAAGTGGTCGCTGGTGCAGGACTGGTATCTGCTGATGCAGGAAGGTGGTCGCCGGTGCAGGACTGGTAGCTGCTTCTGCAGGGAAGTGGTCGCCGGTGTAGGAGTGGTAGTTGCTGCTGCAGGGAAGTGGTCGCTGGTGCAAGAAGGTTGCTGCTGGTGCCGTCTCAAAGGGTATTACGTTAGACTTCCTGAATTAGTCCGGAAAAGACCTGTTAGATTGAGAGGCTGGTAGTTGTGTCTGCTGCATTGTGCCGTCTCAGGAGGTGTTTGGATAGACTTTCTGAGTAGCCCTGAAAAGGGCTTTTAAGCTGAGAGGCTGGCAATATTCCTGCGTCGTCTGCGGCTGGAATATGGACGTCGGCTTTAGGGGAAGCCTTGAGCAGTCCTCGTTGGCAGCTGCTGCTGATTAGGCTTCGGTCGTAGAACGACCAGGGGAGAATCTGATTTCTCCCGCACCTTTGGCTGACGCCCAGCCAAACTGATTTGACCAGGTTTGATACCGCTGCTTTTATACCTACTGTGCGCTACTACGCTATGTGGTCTACGTAAAATGACCTTGCTTATTATTATTATATAATAATGAGAAACTTCATTCTACTTCGACCATATGTTTTTTATTACTACCTATTTTGTCCATTAGTTGAGGACTGTCCTTAGAAAGACAGACTGAATTTGATATTTAAAAAAAAGACATCCTGTGCGGAAGGATTTGGTTCCTAAATACTATTGGCTGACGACATCAGTGACTCATCACTTCTTGGAAAGCGGTTTGTTTGTTTTGTTTTTGTTTGGTTTATGAGTAGCCGGTTGACTACGATACATTGATGATATATTCATCATATACTCAGGTGGGGAAGCAAAACTGAATGATTTCCTAACCAACTTAAATGTGATACACACGACTCGATCAAATTCAACCACGAAAAGTCTACACGTTCAATTACATTTTTAGACACCCTAATATATATTGACAAAAACAGACAGATACAAACAACATTATACACAAAGCCCACAAACACACACAACTATCTCCATTGCAGATCTTCTCACTCAAAACATCTCAAAACAGCCTTCCTTACTCACAACGATCAGACTAAGAAGAATCTGCAAAGACGACAAAGCAATAAATTTAAACGACAGATTTCAACACAGGGATATCCCCATACGCTAACCAAAAACTAAACAACCAAAGCTATCTCCACCCCTAACCAAGACACCCTAAAATTAAAGCCGAAAGTGAAGATGAATCGCATCCCCTTTGTAACAACATTCAACAACACTCTCTGACTATTACTCCAAATAATCAAGAACAGTTGAAACATTTTGAGAATAAAACATAACTTAAAAGATATTTTTCAAGAACCAGACATACTAATCTATCATCGACCAAATTACCTCAGAGAAATTATGGGTAGCAACATACTTAACGATAAAGTGATCCATAAAAAGCCTCCAATAAAATCCCCCAAATTTTGCTGCCCATGCTGCAAATCCCCCAAATTTTGCTGCCCATGCTGCAAATCCCTCAAATCAACCGACTTATTCGCTCGTTTCACAACCAATAAAAATTTAAAAATTTACCACGAATCAAACTGCAAAAGCAAAAATGTAATTTATTTACTAGAATGCATACGTTGCCAAATACAATGTGCTGGAAAGTCAAAATGGCTGTTTTACTTTAGATCAAATAACACCAGACACAGTATCAAATTTATGGATAAGAACAATCAGATATTAGGTGAACAACACTTCTGTTCAGTCATGACTTTAACAAAGATGTGAAATTCGCAATCATAAAAAGAATTGAAAAATATACTAAAATGAAATCAATAATTGAAAAAAGAAGACAAATGGATAAAAACTCTTGGAAACATTTGTACCTTTTGGATACATTGCATACATATATTAAAATTACAGTGTATATATATATAGAGAGAGAGAGATTGATTGATTGATTGATTGATTAAAATATATATATTGATTGATTAAAATTATATATATATATATATATGTGTGTGTGTGTGTGTGTGTGTGTGTGTGTGTGTGTGTGTGTGTGTTTTCTTTTTGTTGGTCCAACTGTAAAAAGTATACATAGATTCAATTCAGCCTCTAAAGAACAGGGTATCCCTTGATAAAATTAATATTACAAGAAAACAGAAAACTCTGTTTCAAAACACCTTTACGAATGCACTTATGGAAACTCAAAATAATGACGATATACCAAACTGACGACTGCTAACACGTCCAGATGAAAGAAAAAAAATTCATTGATAAATTAAAGAGCCTAACTTCTCTCTCTCTCTCTCTCTCTCTCTCTCTCTCTCTCTCTCTCTCTCACACACACACACGCGCGCGCGCGCGCACGCTCACTAACAGAATCAAACATAACCCACAAACTCACATACACATACACAGACAACCCCACATTCAAGTAAGAGAAAAAGAGAGAAGGAAAGGAAAATACAAGCCTGAAAATATATATGTATACTTTCATACAAACACTCAGACACACACAAACAGAAACACACACACACACAGTACACTCTTGTAAACATATAAAAGAAAAGACACATGCAGAGGCCAAAGGTTTTCACGGACAATTAACTCCAACAGAACATTCACATTCACATATCCTGGCATCAAAAATAATCACAACTTTATCAAAACAATTGCCACTATAAAAGCCAAAAAGACTCCCCCGCCATTATTAGCCTTCTGAAGACGACTATGAAGTTTGAAACACGTGTAGAGCAAAATCATAAAACAATAAAAACCTAAATACCAAAGTCATTTGCGTACCAATTCATTTTATGATAGATAGATAGATAGATAGATAGATAGATTAGAATAAATTTCAATTTTCCATTTCATTTTTTTAACTGTACTTTTCCACAAGTCAATAATCATTTGTTTGCACTGTTATATGATATCAAGTATTCCTATGAAGTACAAATAATTTGTGTGGTTACAAGTATTCCTGACAAATACTGATAATTTATGCACAAGTATATAGTTTCAAATAACTCATGCAGCGTAAATTTGAAACTATGTAATTCCAGAGTATGGTTGCATGCTACCTGTCTGGTCAATATCCCGTCAGAAGTTATTAGGAATTGGTCCACTTAAAATATATTAAGTGTCTGACTTTTGTTTTTGACGTTAATCATAAAAAATCCTACTCGCTTTATTGGATCAGTTTCAAAAATAGAGAGTTTGCTTTGTTCTGGTTGGTTTTTATGGCATATCAACCATTGTAGGTTATTTCATGCCAAATCCTCTTTATGCATATTGTAGCAGCCACAGATCTATTTCCTTTCGCGAATCAATGCCCTCGCTAAGAGAGTCGGTCACTCACTGACCAATCAACTGGCAGAGCGCATTAATTCCTTCTTCCTCTCAAGAACTATTTTTCTAGTCCTTTTTGGTAGAACGGACAAAGTCAGAGAGCCTTCAGCCAGCAGTAGAAACACATCTCTCTCACATGACTGCCACTGATTCCACTAGGAACCCTTCGCTGAAGAAAACGCTGCTGCTAGCTTCGCACACGCATCCTACAAACCAAGGACCAACATACTGACCAGCGACACCAAAGGGATATTTTCGCACTCTCACTCTTTTACGCCTACTAAGATAATGAACCTTTCTTTGTTGTGTTGTTTAAAAAGAAGTTTCGTTATTCATTTGTGTTGCCTAATAAAATATAGTGTTAGAGAAATTAACCATTTCCCGAAACACTAAAATATTATATATGATTTGTAAACGCATAGTTTGTAGCTTGTTCTGGTTGATTTTTATGTCATATCAACCATTGTAGGTTATTTCATGCCAAATACTCTTTATGCATATTATATATGATTTGTAAACGTATAGTTTGTAGATAACATTTTAAAACGAGCCAGAGCTCGTTTGTTTGCATACAGTTAAATGGTTATATATATGATTTATAAGTTAATAGTTTGCAGGAAATCTTATTTTTAAATGAGTCAGAACTAATTTGTTTACACACAAGTATTACTGTTGTTTGAACCCTGTTAAATGGTTTCAAATATTTTAACACGAATAGTTCTATTTAGTATCAATTATTTGTTTGCATTCACATAAATGGCTTCAAATATTGCTAGCATAAATAGTTTTATTTTCTCACAGTTAAATGGTTTTAAGCATCGCTTTGTAGCACTAACAATTTAATGTAGACAGAGAGTTACATAGTTTCAAGTATTGCTAATCAATATTAGTAATTCTATTCAACATTGTCATTCGTTAGCACACAGTTAAAATGGTTCCAAGTATTGCTATGTATCACTAACAATTCAATTAAACATCAGTCATTTGTTTACACACAGTTAAATGTTCAAACAGTTCTATTTCTAGCAATTCAATTTAACATAAGTCATTTGTTTGCATACAATTTAGATGCCAAACAGTTCTATTTGACCCATAGATAGGGTGGTACCACTCCAGGCTAGAGTGGACCGGGGAGCAATGACAATGAAGGGTTACTCCACCTTCCACAAAGTTCCAGGACTAGAGCTTCGTCATCAGCTGGTTTAATGTCATATCAGGACACTCGTTGTGGGGGTCCTACAATCGGTGTATTCTACAACCACATCCGACTAGAAAGAAAAATAGAAAGTTTTGAAGTGGTACGTATTTTCAAGTCGATCAAGGACATATCTATTCTTTGACAAATCTTCACCCACTCCCAGTGAAGTGGGGACAGGCAATGATGCTTAACTCTGAAATTTAGGTTGTTACCCCCCCCCCCTATCTATCTATCTATCTATCTGTAACTGACTAACGGACGAATTTTAGAAATCCACAAATCTCATGAGTGACAGTCTCTCGTACCTACAACGAGAGTTACACGATCGAGTTTTTGTTGTCGGCCACTATGCTGGGCACCAGAGTCAGCGGTGGTGGGAGGCCGACACAACATTACTACAGAGTGGAGGCGGGCGTAGCTAACGGTTATTGCCGTAGGAAATGGAATTGAGAACCCGAGTTCAAATCTTGGACGATGCTGTTTGCAATTCACTTTGCGCTAATCCTCTCCAGAAAGGCGTGAATCTACCTCTTCACGCTCTCCCATGTATGCGTAGATAGTTGTGAACATGGGTTCTTTAGCCTGCTTAAGGCCTCCAATCTAGGAGAAAGAAGACACTGATTTCAAACCAGTTGTACCCCGCTTAAAAATTGACTTTGTGTCACATCCTGCTTGTTGCAGAGGAGTTGGATAAATGCATACATTACACAAAGTATGCCATGAAATATACACTTCACTCCAAATGACATTTTCTTTTATAATAGTTGTGTAGAATATACACTTTCCTTCAAATGACTCTCATCTATCTGATTGCCCAGTCGGCTGTGGCAGTAGAATACACCTACTGCTTCTCTGCAGAGAAGTAAGACACCCCCCGCAACTAGTGTCCTGGATATGACACTAAACAATCTGATAGTGAGGTTCCAGTGATGCTGGAGCTTTGGGGAATGTGGAGTAACACTTTATTGCCATCGCTTCCAGGTCCACTCTGGCCCGGAATATGTGATCGTATGCAGAAAAAAATATGAATATGAGCACAGGTAAAAAAACCATACATAGCAGTAGTAATCCTCAGGCGCCTCTGGTGGTGTAATGGTTTGCAAGCTCGACTAGCAAACCTACACGAGTGAGTTCGAGTCTCATTGGGTGCCCCTTTCATATGGCCTTGTGCCACATCTAAGCAAAAACCTTAGTAAATTTCCATAGCAGTAGTAATCCTAGTCAAGTAAGAACATTAAGTTTATAAGTCCCAAAAATTCACTCTAAACTGTCTTAACTAATGCTAAACTGTCCCGCAGGACACATAGCGTAACCGTTATAGGCGTTGGTTCCCGAAGCTTCTAAGGAGACAATCATCTGAATGTGGCAGGTTCAATCCTGACTTAACAATACAGGAATACTTAACACCTGTACCTGGTTATGGCTAACGGAATCAGAACAGGCGACCCCCTTGTGGATTCAATAAAGGACGTAGTTCGAAGTTCCGTGTAGGTTCCCGAGTTCGACAAACATCTGAAGAAGGCCGAAGGACATATCGGCCGAAACATTGTGGAAATAACAATAAAGATGACGACAATAGTCCGAAAACCCTTAATGATAAAAATCATCAAGCTTCGTCTCAAAAATTTAGACAACTGGATTAAGACTGTTTGACTAAACTGAATAGCTTAAATAGAAATGTTTTTGACAGTTTAAACTGTACTTACATTTAAACAGCGTGCTTATGCTAAACTGAATTGTTTGAAATGGAACTGTTTTTAACATTGAAACAGTACTTACACTAAATTGAATTGTTTAATATAGAACTGTTTTGACATTTAACACTGTAAACAAAATCTGTACTTATACTAAACTTAATTAGAACTGTTTTGACAACTAAACTGTGTACTCATGCTAAACTAGATTGTTTGAAATAAAGCTGACTATTTGCATAAAAATGGATTTGGTGTTAAATAACCTACAAACGTTTATATGCCGAAAAACTCAACCAACCAACCCACCAACCAATCATCTATCTGACTGTCTTTCAATTTATATACCTATCTACTTATGTGTTTATTTTCTCCGTCCTAAGTGCTTAGTCTGTTACATAATTTCCAACATTCTAATGAGGAAGGAATATTCATATTCAGGGGTGAATTTGTTCCGCAGAAACAAGAGGTAAAACCCCAATGGACTGATATATCAGTAGGTTAATGCTGCTCAGTACCTCGTCAGTAGACTGATTAGTTTCTTTTGTTTCAGAATTATCAAGTGCAACTGGGCATTCTTCTGTACTTTATACTTGTTGTAGTTGATTGTATTTGTAATTTTCTATCGGAAGTTTTCAAAGGTATAGTTGGATTATCTGCCCTTGTCTACAACATGAACATTCTTAACAATCGCTTGAAAGTGACAAAGTGACAATCCTCAACTCGCTCAGCATGTCGTGGGAGAAAGGCATAGTTGGTTGGTTGGTTGTGTTTTACAGCTCGTTAACACTTATTTAATGCCAGATCGTGTTTATACATACATATTAAATATCTATGATTTGTAAACGAATAGATTGTAAGAAACAATTTTTTAACGAGCCAGAGCTCATTTGTTTGCACACAGTTAAATGGTTACAAGTATTGCAATCTAACACTAATAGTTTTATTAGGACACAATTAAATGGTTTTAAGTATTACAATTTGACTCAAGTAGTTCTATTCAACGTAAATGGTTTCAAGTTATGGGGCATGAAGATTTGTTGGGCTTATTTGGTTTAGTTGCGTAGGTGGTGGGTTGTCTTTGGTGGTTGTCAGTTGTAGTATCTGACTCTATTGTTTTCTTCTTCTTTCCCATTTAACTTGTTTGCGTTTTCTTTCTGAAGGCTGCAAAATGATTGTGGAGGGAAGGAAAGAAAGAAACGAAGATACCTTTCAACTCAAACTTTATTTCCGGGTTTAATACAGCTATTCTATTGCGAGGAAATGTCTTCTCAGACTATTAGAAAACAGTTACATCTCTCAAACAAGGCGTTGAAATATATAAGTCATTTTTCGATGGAGTTTTGAGGTTGAGGTTTGTGGTAATGTCCAGTAGGTGATTTTCAATAGAGGTCGCTGCTAGAGGAGATACGGTCTTCCACAAAACCCGAGACTTAGGCAAACACAGGTACTACCCGTTAGCAGCCAAAGGAAAGAAGGTCCTTTTCGTACTCGGGTTAAGGCTGAAGTGAAAATCGGCTTGTTTCTTAATGCCAGTAAATCTGATTTTCAGGTATGCTGAGACTTCTGGAAACTGCTACACTTCTGATTCTTTTTTATTAATTTCCATAAAGTATTACTAATTGATACAAGTAGTTCTATTCAACGTAAAGGGTTAGAGTATAGTAACAGATCTATTTTACCCATATATAAAACTCTAAAAGGTACAATCATTCCGTGTCCGAGTGGACTTGGAAGACATGGAAATGAAGAGGCACTCTACATTCCCCAAAGCCCCTTGACTAGAGCCTCACCATCAAGTGATTTCGTGTCTTATTTAGGACACTCGTTGGTAGGGAGGGATTTTACATCTCTGTAGAGGTGCATTTCCATTACTTCCCGATCCACTCTAAAACGGAATGGTAGTACCTGATAGAGTTCTATCTATAGGTTATTTAACTATGTTTGGCTATTTAACTATGTGCAAACAAATGACTAATGTTGAATTGAATTGTTGATATTACGTATCAATACATAGAACCATTTAACTGAGTGCAAATGAACGAAGAGTTGAATAGAATTATTAGTTTTAAATAGCAATACATAGAAATATTTAACTGTGTGCAAATAAAACAATTTGTGTGTGTAATACTTAAAACCACTTCACTGTGTGCAAATAAATAATAAATATTAAATAGAATTATTAGTTCTATATAGCAATACTTGAAATCATTTAACCGTCTACAAACAATAGCAATACTTGTGGGCAAAGAAACTTCCTCTAATTCATCTAAAAATAAGATTACTCACAAATTATTCACTTACAAATCATATATGTATCACCATTGAATTGTGTGCAAACAAATGACTGATGTTAAATTAAACTGCTTGTTTACATAGAACTTCTCGAAACCATTTAACTGTATGCTAACAATGAGCTCTGGCTCGTCTAAAAATGTTATCGACGATGTATTCGTTTAGAAATCAAATTTTTAATATATGTGTAAACAGGATTTGGCATTAAATAACCCAGAATGGTTTATATGCGATAAAATCCAACCAACTATATATATATATATTGTCATCCACAGACTGTTTCGTTGTATCACAACTCTTCGGTATGGCTAGAGACGTGAGGCGCTCCAATATGAGATCGAAATCAGCCTAAGTTTACGTCAGGCTGATGACATACCCATTGGATAAGCCTTTGACTCAACATCAGCTCGGAATTAACGCATATATATCTAGTTTCGTATGCTTACATTTTGCACAAGCGGATGCCGAATTGCTCGATTCTCTAGAAGAGAACCGTTTTATCCCTTCGCCAGAGTACTCAACCTCGGGACAGGGCATATATATTATCATCCACAGACAGACTGTTTCGTTGTATCACAACTCTATCTCTTTCTATATATATATATATATATATATATAGTGTAACCTAGGGTCACGAACGTCTCTCATTACGAACAAATCGGTTCACGAACAAATCGGTTCACGAACAAATTTTCAGAGCAAAAAGCATCTCGATTGACAAACAATATCTCAAACGACGAACACACAAGCCGGCAACAACTTGAGGCGACAAGCTGGAAGTATTGGCGAGAGAGTATCAGTTGTTGTGTTGCTTTCACTCCATAAATAAACCTGCTCAAAATCACTGTGCTTTCTCTTGAATGTCATTGTTTTGTGTTGTTCTTTATTTGTTCTTGCTTTTTTATCCCAACTAGCCATAACGATTTTCTATGAGAACATTGTTTTTTAGTTGTTTTATCATCAAGTCTAGCTGTGAAAACTGTGAGTAGTTTTATATCATTCCAATAACATAATCAACTTGTATTTTCTTTAAAATGCGCAACGCCCTGAAAGTGATCATGTCGAGTTACCCGATATTTTTGAATTTATATTATAACTACTGCATGTAAATTTTGCCCACAGAACGCTGGCAATAAATAGTTATATTACCAATAACTATTATAACCAGTTATGATAATTATTCTATTAGTTATACCTATTATCATATGGTTATATTATAACTATATAATAATTGTTATATATCATAACTATTATATAGTTATAGTATGACTACTATATTATTATATTTTACTATTATGTTACTAGAGGGGCTTCGGGTAGTGTAATGGTTAGCAGACTTGACTAGGCAAAAAGAGTGAGTTCGAGTCTCATTGGGTGCCCTATTTATTTGGCCTTGTGCCATATCAAAGCAAAGACCATCGTTAATTACTATAATACTATCATATTACTAGAGGCGCTTCGAGTAGAGTAATGGTTAGCAAGCTTAACTAGCAAAGCTACAAGAATGAATTCGCGTCTCATTGGGCACCCCATTTATTCGGCCTTGTTCCACATCTAAGCAAAAAGCTTAGTAAATTACTACTATCATATTATTAGGGTGAGTTAAAAGTTTTACAATATTTTGGTATGCGTCAGTTTCGGCGAGTATATCTTGTAACCTAAGCAGTTCAAGCTGTGAAAGATATCCACTGTGGTTGGTAGTATCGTAATAGTTGGTGCGCTGACACGTTGTACGTTACTTCACTCCGTGTGTAACTGGAGAACAGCACAGGTGAATGTACAATGTAACTTAATTCTGAAACTCATGCTTTACGAGTCGGAATTGGGTCAAAATGCCGTAGAAACAACCAAAAGCATTTGTTGCGTGAAAGATGAAGGCGCAGTTGATCACAGTACTGTAACTAGATAGTTCGAGAAATTTCACTCGTGTTGCAAGAACTGCAACGATCAAGCAAAGTTATGTCGACCGTTGAATTGTTCAATGCGAAGCGGTGATTCAAGCTATAGAAGTAAATCCGGTATGTAGCATTCTGCATATCAAAGTTCAGTGAGGATATTCGCCTTTATGATGTTAGCAAAAGCATCCGGAACTGCAAAATTGTGTATCACGTTACGAAAGTATTGCAAAACTTTAGACTCGTTCTGAAAGAACTAGCGCGTAGTAACCCTGAACTCCCGATCAGGGAAAGCCCTGCTTGGAAGTCCCGGAAGAGTGAGTTTTATCTATTTTTCTATGAATACTACTTTATGAAAGTAGAGTAGGGTCCATGTATCATAGATTTGACGGGTGTAACATAGATTCGGTGGGATGAGACCCAAATACTGGGCCTGCACCCAAGTATATCATATATACATGAATGTATTTGAATTTTTTTTTTTCAATAAATAATGTATTATTATACGGAAACATTTTTAAATTTGAAATTATAATCCCATCCTTTTCTAGTCTTTCTAATACACCGAAAAATTTACCATTTGTTTTCATTTCCTTCTTTTACCCTCAATTGAGTCTTCACCCCCACCTCTCTCTCTCTCTCTCTCTCTCTCTCTCTCTCTCTCTCTCTCTCTCTCTCTCTGCTAAGCTTGCCTTAACCCTCCAAATATCTAAACCAGTCTCATTCTTGATATCTAGTTTTAACGTGTATTAAAATTTCAAGGCACACACGCACATATACTAGGTGCGATGGGTTAATTGTCGTCTGAATTTCGCAATAACACTGACATCTCACTGTAGCAGAAGGTATTTTGGTTTGGCGCGCAATTTAATTCGACGCCTAATTTCACCCAATCAGGATGACCTATCCTATTCTTCCCGGATCTCTTTCCCGGGCAGCAGAAATTGGGTAAGCTGCCAAACGCACTCTCTTTGGCTGAACAACGCCGTCCAGTGCAGACGTCCCACTGGCCGTTCTTCAATAGCAGCAGCAGCATGGACACATGTGGGAACCTATCTAATTCATGGATTCCTTGCGTCTATTTTTCTCTTAGACCTAGGAATCCCAGTTGAATATGAATTAGATACATTCAATACGCCACCACAAGAACAACTTTATGTCACCCCCAAAATGCCTTATTCCGCTCTCGGCACCTAGCTCTTATTTCACCTCTGGGCCACTTTAATGGAGACAACGCACGCCTCTCCCCAAATCACCAGACACACAAAACTCACGGTGACTCCAAAGTTCAAACGGCAAACACGGCTTTCGCTAAACTACGGCGAACACAATCCCTCGCACGTCCCACGATACGCGCTGCTTTCTCAACTCTATAATATTTCCATTTCGTCTCTTACAGCCTTTCCTACGAGACTTGCAGCACAAAAGCAAACTAAATATTCCATGCTGCAAATAAAAACTATTCTTAAAAACACATTTCGACTTCGTACATCTTGAACCATCTCCTTCATATACCTAACAACTATTAGCGATTTACCTTACAAACTTAGCGAGGAAACAACACAATGTAAACACACATACGTTACAACCTATCCTCGCTAAAAGATAATAACAAATATTTTAACGCTAAATCACTTTATCAGATATGTTCAATAAAATTACATGAAAACATCTTGAAATACTAGAGATTAATTTTTTTTTTAAATCGCCATTGGCCTTCAGTTCATCTTTGGTGCAGCACAGAGTTTTGTTGATTTCTCGCTCAACCGCACCCCAAACATATTAATAAAGGGGATTGTAATTAGAGAGTTAGGCGACCAGATGTTAGGGGTGATGAGGGCGCCGAAATTTTCTCACAGCATAGACTGGGTTCTCTTTCTTATGTGGCATGGCGCAGAGTTCTATTGCCTGACGTAGGGTCTTCTAGCAGCCACCCTCTCGATTCAGGTCTGCTCTACTTCCACCAGCCACGATGTTGGCCTCCGTGTTGTGTCTGAGACTATGTGGTAAGATAAACAGAGGCATAATGCCAGCATTGCAAGTGACCACCTCAAACACTATGATGTGAACTGGATGTTTGATATTTATCACTGTCGTAATTGTCTTTAATTGGAATCATTTTGAGATGAGGCTTCTTAATCTGAGAATTAAGATGAGGACAAAAAATCCGCAATAAATAAAAAAAATTAATTCTCAGATTAAGAAGCCTCATCTCAAAATGATTCCAATTAAAGACAATTACAAAAATTCGGAACGGACCCGACTATGGAAGACCAGATAAGGAGAACAAATAATTGGATTTATAAGACAAAAAAATCCATCCCTGATTGCCCCTACGGGGCGCGTGGCGCAGCGGATAGAAGCGTTGAGTCTCTACAGTTCCAGGTGAGCATTGTCAGAAGATAGCGGTTTCAAATCATACCCAAGCCGGCCAGAGGTTTACTTGGTCAAAAACGTGGTGCGATAGACAACAACTATGGAAGGCAGTAATTACTGGGGATACGGTTACAAGACTCAGCATTTCTATCCGAGGTCGCGGTAAAAATCACCTGAAGAAGGCCAGAGGTGAAATTTGGCCGAAACGTAGTGAAATAAGAAACAACACAAAAACTACCAAGATGAGGACAAAAAGTCCGCAATAAATAAAAAAATTAATGATCACTATCGGTACATCTTGTGGGGACAGAGCAAGCCAAAGGTTGTTTTCTGAGTTTACCATCTGATCCTGGCAGAAATTTTTCTGAGAAAAACCAAAGCATGTTCTATTGGAGGGATCCTTGAGTTTGTTCAAAAGTTTTACAGCACGGTCTTTCCTCTTGTCCTTCGCAACCCAGTCGGCTGGGACTGTACAATACACCGACTGCATCTCTGTTGAGGGGTAGGACCCCTCCCCACGCATGTCTTGGATGTGACACAAACAATCTGATAGTAAGGCTCCAGTAATGCTGGAGTTTTGAGGAATGCGGAGTACCTCTTCATTGCCATCTCTCCCAGGTCTACCATGGCCTGAAGTAGTAGCAGCTGATAGGGTCCTATCTATGGGTCAAATAGAATTGTTTGACATTTAAACTGAGTGCAAACAAATGACTAATGCTAAATTGAATTGTTTGAAATAGAATTGTTTGACATTTAACAGTGTGTAAACAAATGACTGATGTCTAATTGAATTGTTAATGATACATAGCAATACTTGGAACTATATAACTTAGTTGACTTATGTTTACAAATTATATATATATCTAATATATTTGAATAAACCAGATTTGGTGTTAGACTACCTGCAATGGTTGATATGCCATAAAACCAAACCAAACCAAACCAAACCAATCTTGTTTTTCACGGCCTATATAAAAATTGGCCCTTTTCTCATCTTGTATGAGAAATAACGAGTGTCTTCATGCACTACCTGCCAGATAAGAAACCCAGACACTCCCATATCCCTGGGTAAAGACCTTCTTGTTTTGATGGGATCATTGTCAATTATGGCAGGTATCTCACCAATAAATTCAGTTCTTTTCTTCTCAGAACGGTCAGAGGGAGGCTTCTAAGCTGCCTTACCTTTGTAATCACCATTGGACTCACCCAACTCTTTAAGAATCCTCTACACAATCCTCAGATTGACACCCAAACACTCAAGGCGCCTCTGGTGGTGTAATGGTTAGCAAGCTCGACTAGCAAACCTACACGAGTGAGTTCGAGTCTCATTGGGTGCCCCTTTCATATGGCCTTGTGCCACATCTAAGCAAAAAGCTTAGTAAATTACCACCCAAACACTCAGGGCATGCTCCTGGCGAGCGCCCCGGGGCCTGTTCTGGACTTCGGTCCGGAGCGTGGCCCTGGAAAAGGAACAATGGCAGACTTGGGGCCTTTAATTAGGCACCTAGTTTCGACTAGGCTACCTTCGGGTGGGCGAGCTGCATTTTTGTCTCCTTTGTCCCCCTTGTACGGCACTAGACCATGCGTCTAGTTTAAGCCGCAAACTGGCATACGTGCCCGGACCCACATTTGGGTTCGTGAAACTGCTTGCCTCATCAGGCTCACATTGCACTAAGTGAGTCGATGAACAGCACTGACAAGCAGGGTCCGAGTCTCGATTCGTTCCCGACCTCCCCTCCCCTTTATCCCCACTTTAATCGGCCTTCGGGCTTTTGACCTTGTGTCAAGTCGTGTCTGGTGGGAGGCAGCGACAAATATCTGACACCCAAACACTCTGAAATCTTCGTTTTGGTGTTCCCGTGGGGAATGCCAACCAGTACAGCATGCTATTTACAAATTTCTAGAAGAGTGAATTATGTCATGGTGCTGCTTTCCTCCCAGATAGTGTGAATGAGAGAAGGATTATTTACTTTCTTATTCATGTAGCTAAGTTTCATGTACTATGTGGCACAATCTCAACTCGTCAAGTGTCTTTCCTACAACGATAACCGTTACATCACACACGCTTCCTATTATACGGATCGATTTCGGGCTGATTTTTTTTATATTGATGGTAAAACTAAAAACATTCGTCTTGAAATCAACTCATGTCTGAGAGGGGGGGTTGTTTTCATTAAAATCTTTGTACTATTCATAAAAAGAAAGATTGTTGAAAATTCTGATGTCCAAATTATTTCTCTACCCTCTGTAGAACCGAAGATATTGAACAGAGACAGTTCGAAAAGTTGATTACCAAAGAAAAATTCCAAATAATAATTTTCATTAGAAAAATGCTTAGACATTAAAATTCCTTGATTTTAAATTTGTATCAAAAGTAAATATTTTTAAAAAATAAAGTATGAATTCAATAAATGACGATTTTTAAACAAATATTCAATTTCAAATTTCACTCGATTGGCAGGGCATAGATTACACCAACTATATCTTTTGCAGAAAAGTAAGACTCCCCCATCACACACACGTAAAGGGGTACTCTACATTCCCCTGGACTAGGGCCCCACCATTTTATGGTTTAGCGTCATATTCAGGATACTTTGACTGTGAGCAAATAAAACCCAGTGTGATGGTTCCATTTCAGGAGCTTTGGGAGTGTAGAGCCATCCATTCATTGCCATTACTATCACATCTATTCTGACTCGAAATACCTGTGAAAGTGTCTGCAAGGTTTGGTTTCTATATTTAATGGCAGGTCAACCTTCCTGAGTTATCTAATACCAAAGCCATCCTTGTAAAAGAACTGTAGTGGTACTATTTAGTCCATGTGTGATGGTTCCATTTCAGGAGCTTTGGGAGTGTAGAGCCATCCATTCATTGCCATTACTATCACATCTATTCTGACTCGAAATACCTGTGAAAGTGTCTGCAAGGTTTGGTTTCTATGTTTAATGGCAGGTCAACCTTCCTGAGTTATCTAATACCAAAGCCATCCTTGTAAAAGAACTGTAGTGGTACTATTTAGTCCATGGCGAGGGAGTTCATAACTTTCACAAGAGTATTAGTCCGAAAGAGATCGTAATAATGCGACAGGAGTTCGAACCCTCTTACTTTGACGTCACAGTTCAGCGCGGTAGCTTCTATTCTCCCGGGACTCCTCTTCGCCATTTGAATTATTTTACGTGAAAACTCATTCTCGGCCTCCTCTTTCCTCCGTTCTTTGAACAATAGCGAAGTTGTCTCTCACCCTGACAGGTAACGGTAATATCACACTTGTCAAGTAAGCGTTTTATTATTTTAGGCCCTTTCAACATACTGCTTGTTCATGGAACAATATGTACACAATTCTATAATTGAATACGTTTGTGCATTCTCTCATTTAATACAACTTGTATATAAAGTGTTGAATATTCTTATATGTGTAAATAAGTTTATCTTGTCTTTCCTTCCGTTATGCTCAGTGTTAGTATATCATAGATATACTAATGCTAATATTAGACCTTGATAAGCGAGGACACGACGAAATATCTTCCTTGCTACCAATTATAACAATAAAATGAGCAAAGAGCGAGATAAATAATGCTGAAACAACGAGTGTTGAAGAGAGGTCGAGGATATGTGAAATGGTGAGAGGCAATACATCATTTTATTTGCCAGGATTCAACGTAGAAATACTCTACAATTTTAATTTTTTCCGAATATTTTTGATCCGTGGTTGCTTGAATCCGCGGATGGAAAAAAACGCAGATACGAAATGACTGATTGTACTGAGATAGAAAGAAGCTTTGTTAGATGATGGCATCTTGTTCACAATGATTTCAGTTCGTTCTCGCTAAACGATAATATGATCGTCATGGAAACACATTATCGATCTTATTGAACGATCAGCTATCGCTGGAACGGTTTTATTGCATTTTGGTATGAAACGATTCAATGATAATAGAATCGTTCAGTCAAACTGTAGCTGGATAAAATTTATTGGAATATTTGATTTGGTTTAGTGTCTTTGGTTTAATGGCATATCAACTCTTGTTGATTATTTAATGCCAAACCCATCCTTGTTGAAGAACAGTAATAGTACACTTAAAGCATTGCTGAGGGGACAAGGGGGTTCATACCTTTCATAAAATATTCGCACGAAAGTGAAAGTAATAGCGTAACTGGAGTTCGAACTTGCTTACTATGATATCGCAGTCCGGCACGTTAGTCACTACTCTCCAGGGTCTCCCCCACCGTCACTCGAAATATTTGGCCTGGAAACTCTGGTTCTTCGAAATTAATCAGGTAGCCTCTTGTCAAGACATCGTTTATAAGGGATGATACTCCCATTACTAACGGTACTCTATTTTTCAGTTGATATGGAAGTCCATGTCAAGGGATTCTCTATAAATCAGTGTTAATTGATGATAGAGAAGTCATTATTAAAGCTCTGGGAAGTAGGTTCTCTAGAAAAGCTTTCTCCTGAGTAATGTTTCTCAAAGAGGTTCGATTCGGTTCGGCTTCCTTGTTTAATGGTATATCAACCTTCGTCGGTTATTTAATGCCAAAGCCATCCTTGTGGAAGAACAACAGAGGTCTTTTAACCAATGGCTGAGATGATGAGGAGGTTCATACATTTAGTCTGAAAGTGAACGTAATAGCGCGACTGGAGTTTGTTAACGTCTATTACGATATCGCAGTCTAGGACAGTAGCCACTACTCCATGGAGACTTCTTTCTCAAAGAGAGTTCCACAAAAGAAAATTTTGGCTTCGGTGAGGTAAAGTGTATTTCAATAAAAATTCAATAAAACGTATCTTATAGAAATTTAATCAGATATATCTTACAAAAACCGTAGTGACAATTCTAAGACTTTTTCCCCATAATTTAAGTAATCATATCTATTTTTGCAAGAGAAAAAAAATTTTAAATTTCAACCCGGAGATAATATCTCCTAACCCAGACAAAATTATTAGAGGGTGTTCATCTTAGTGACTGCCAGAAGAAAACAAGAACATTTCCCAATTCATGCATATGATGTTGCATGTCATTTAAAAGACCAGGAGAGATTACAATCATTACCGAAACAATCAGTGCGAATATGTACATTGAAATCCTGGATAATTTTTCATTCTATCGATATAAAATTGGTTTGGTGATGATGAAGTCATTTTTCAGGCATCTTGTCACAGAGCAAAGGAGATAAAAGCTTTTCTTCAGGAAAATCAATGACGTGGCCTGAGCCAGTTTTAAATCCGATCGAAAATTTATGGTGGAAATAGAAGAAAAAATGAAACACTGAGAAAATTCCATCAACCAAAGATCTACTAACTGCCATTGGGGAAAGTTGGAACCACTTTGATGAAAAAAAGAATATTGCCTTTAATTAGTTAAATCCATAACTGAAATATCGAGAAGACGTAACAATGTATTAATCATATTTTCTGTCAATGAATTCCATATTTTTTTCCATGTTGTGTTATTCCATAATATTTTCCTCGACATCGCTTGGAAAAAATTATACCATTAATCTAAATAATTTAATCTAGTTTGTTTAAAAAGACTAAATGTTCAGCTATTAAAAGAAAATATTTTGTGTCTTTTCTGTGGTTAGTTTATTTCCTGCTAAATAAAAAAAAATTCAAAGGAACATCCTCTTTGAGAGCTAATTCCATAATTTTTTTGCCAGTGGTAATAATATTTGTCGTGATACTGGCAAATTAATCTTCCTAATTTGCATGTAAGAGAGAGCCTGTATAAGTCTCTCACTGAGAATAATTGGCAAGCTTGATTAACCCCTGCTTCGTGCAGAGGCTTTTTCAGCTGACTGTCTGATATTCGTGTCGGATGGTTAATTTCCTCGAGCCTCAGGGGGCCGTCCCCCCAGGCTTTAACCCTCTTCGGAGGGGTTAGGTTTATTGCTTGGTGCCTGAGGCGCCCCTCTTTAGGGGAATGCCGACGGGGCCTGAGACATTTTTGGGAATATCGAACGCGTGTAGGCTCCGGTCCTGTGCCTGGACCCACCTTAAAAAAGGCTTTGTGCCACACTTGCCTGTTTGGTGGGGTGGTCAACAAATACCGCTTGATCAACCTTTGCGTCGTGCTGAGGCTTTTTCAGCTGACTGTCTGGCATTCATATCAGATGGTTAATTTCCTCGAGTCTCAGGGGGGCCATTCCCACAAGTTTTAACCCTCCTCGGATGGGTTAGATTAATTGCCTGGCACCTGAGGCGCCCTTCCTTAGGGGAATGCCGACGGAGCCCAAGGCATTTTTGGAGCCACCGGGCGTGTCTGGGCCACGGTAATGCGCCCGGACCCACCAAAAAAAGCCTTGTCACACTCGTCCCTCTGGTGGGACGTTCGTCAAATATCGCGTGATCAACCTTTGCTTTGTGCAGAGGCTTTTTCAACTGACTGTCTGGCATTCGTATCGGATGTTTAATTTCCTCGAGCCTCAGGCGGCCGTCCCCCCAGGCTTTAACCCTCTTTGGAGGGGTTACGTTTATTGCCTGGCCCTTGAGGCGTCCTTTTTAGGGGAATGCCGACGGGTCCCGAGGCATTTTTGGAACCGCCGGACGCGTGTGGGCTTCGCTCCTGCGTCCGGACCCACCTAAAAAAAGGCCTTGTGCCACATTTGTACGCTTGGTGGGGCGTATGATAAATACCAGCTTGATCAACCCCTGCTTCGTTCAGAGGATTTTCAGCAGACTGTCTGGCATTCATGTCGGATGGTTGATTTCCTCGAGCCTCAGGGGGTCGTCCCTTCGGAGGGTTAGGTTTACTGCCTGGCACCTGATGCGCTCCTTCTTAGGGGAATGCCGACGGGCCCCGAGGCATTTTGGGGACTGCCAGACACGTCTGAGCCTCGGTCCAGCGCCTGGCCCACCAAAAAAATGCCTTGTGCCACACCCGTCCGTCTTGTGGGACGTTCATCAAATATCGCTTGATTAGCCACTGACTAGTGCTAACTTTGCACATCACAACAAGGGTATCGCCGATAGGATACCAATTGTCTCTCGAGGATCCCGATTTTGTCGATACGTGGCTACACTGTTTTGTTGTGAGCGCAAGAACTAAAAAGCTAAAATACGACAAGGGAGCAGAAAATTAAATTACGGATCTCTTTTTGGCTACAAGTGGATGCGAGGCGATAATGAAAGTCTCCATCATGGCGTATTCCACAAACCTGGAAGACCTGACTTGAAAAAATAAGCCAGATCATAAGAAATCTGAGCCCAAAGAAAAGGTTGATCGGGGCAGAAAGAACGAAGTTCATGTCGATAAAACAAGAAATTGACGAACCAATCATAAAATATCTACACCGTCTACGAAATGCGAGTAGATATTGCGAGTTTGAAAAATTTGGACAAGAAGAACAAACGACTGAAGAAGGCTTCATTCAATTAAGGTTAATTGAAGGTATGTACAATGCATCACACCGATATAAAATAATGGAACAACTACAAATAGGAAATATGTCTTTAAATACCTGCATTGATTTTATACAGCAACAAGAATGAAACAGAAATACAACTGTGATAAAAGTCAACCCAGCGAACAAATATTCGCCAATACTTACCTGTTAAAATATATTAAAAAATGTTCATATTGTGGACCTGAACATGAAATAAAAAGGGAAAATGCACAACATTTGGGAAAACTTATACAAATTGCTTTCAGAAGAACCATTTTCAAGCAGTATGCAAATTCAGAAAGCAAAACGTTGAAAAAGTTGAAAAGGAAACCAATATGGAAGTCTTTTCAGTAAAAAACAAAATCAAGAAGGTAGAAAAAATTAAACACATGAAAAAAAGATATTATACTAAAGGTTAAAATCAACAATTTTGATTTGGATGTGCAAATGGATACCGGCAGTTGGGTAACGCTTATACCAAAAATTTTCTGAAAACGCATTTGGGAAGCCAACTTTACGAAAGAGCAGTTTTGCCACTCCGCTAATTTGATGGGTCGGTCATAAAAACTTTAGGGTACTTTGAAGGTTCCTTGCAGTTAGAAGATAAATTTGAAGTAATACCTATAATTGTCATGGCTTGTAAAAAGAGCCACGGACATCTTGGAAATGAAGTGATTAACATTAATTCTATGAAATTAATTAATGAGATAAAAATTGAAAAAACGAAAAGTTAAAAACCATAAAGCAAGTTTTAAATTAAAAGAAAATGTTACCTCTTATTATGAGGCACGAAAATTACCAGTACATTTGTTGCCGTTAGTAGTCGCAAAACTACGAAAATTAACAGAACAGGTCCTTCGAGAACATATTCCCCCTGTGGGTAGCAAGTGGTCATCACCCATTCTAGTTTTAAGAAAGTCAGATGGAGACATAAGTATATGTGAAGATTATAAAATAGGCGTAAATTACAAAGTTTGCACGGATTCATATCCTATACCTACTGTTGAAGTTGCAAATCATGCACTGGCAGGTATGAACGTTTTTACAAAAATAGATTTGAAAACTGCATATCTCAAAATACCAATAGACAATAACTTCAAAGAAGTAACGGCGATAAATACGCCAATCGGTTGCTGAAATGGAGAAGGATGCCGTATGGAATGAAAACAGTAAGCGCCATATTTCAAAGTGCTATCGAACAGGTTTTAGGAAAAGATATAAAAAATATGGTTTGTTAACAAGACAATATATACATAGGAGCTACTAATGAAAATGAATTAAAAAGAAAACCGACATAGTCTTGAATAGATTAAGAAATGCTGGAATGACAATAAATGAAAAAAATGCGAAAAACAGCAGTTGTAAAATATCATTTTTTTGTTATTCCATTTCAAAAGAAGGTATATCACCTGAATAAGCCTTGATAGAAAAAAATACAAAAAATAGCTACACCTACAAATAAAAAAGAACTTGAATCTTTTTGGGGATTGGTGAATTTCTACAGGCGATATGTACTAAAATATACGGACTTAACTGAGCCGTTTGCAAATTTAAGGAAAAAAGAATATTGAATTTATCTGGTCAGAGAAACAACAAAAAGCTTTTGATAGATTAAAAGTAATCATGGCAAAGAAACCAGTTGTGTAAGTTTTTGATCCGAAAAAGGACATTACGTTAACCACAGATGCAAGTGAACCTTCAATATCTGGAATATTATCATAAGAAGGACATTCGGTAATATATTTATCAAGAAGACTAACGAACACTGAATTTAATTATTCAAATATAGAGAAAGAAACCTTGGCCATTGTGTGGACAACCACTAGAGCCGGACAGTTTTTAATTGGAAAAAGATTTATTTTGAGAAGTGATCATAGACCATTAGAGTTTATATTCAATCCAAGAAAAGAATTACCCAAAGTCACGACATGAGCAATAAAATTAATGGCATTTGACTTTGATATCGAAATTCAATTCCACACGTAGATGCTCTATCAAGATTGTGATTTTACAAGGAGTCAAAAGACAAAACAGAAGAATTTGAAGATACATTTTTATATTGGGTAGAGACTGATGTTTTGTCTTTCGATAGAACGGTTACGGAAACTAGACATGATCCAGTACTAAGTAGGATAACATCAAGAATAAGAAAAAACATATGGGGAAATTGCTCCTGGGTGAAGAGACCTTACAAAGAAATAAGACATAAATTAACAATAGAACATGGAGTGATTTGTAATGGGGGATCTGGTAATTCCCCCAGAAACGCAAAGAAAATTGGTGATAAAAAGTGTACATGATGATATACACTGTGGAGTAGTGGCCACACAAAAAAAGTATAAATTTAGAAGCATGGTGACCGGGATATTTAGATGTCGAAGAATATATCAAAATATGCAAAAGAAGTAAAGAATTAAGAAATTTTACAGACTACTTTACATTCATGGCCCAGGGAAGCAGAGCCGTGGAGTCATGTGCATATGGATCGTGCATACATTACTGGAGTGAGACTCTTATTAATACTAGTAGATTATTTTTCAGGCTGTAACAAAGTGGTCCGTGTGCCAGACAAGAAAAGTTCTGCGATGAAACAGATTCTAAGGGTCATATTTTCCAAAAACGACATACCAAAAACCCTGGTATCCGACAATGCACCAGAATTTTGTGTTGAAGATCTTAATTTATCGTTGGAAAAAAATAGGGTATAAACCGTATAAGACATCGTCATATCACCCACAATCGAATGGGTTGGCGGAAAGAATGGTGCAGGCCGTAAAAAAGGGATTGAAAGCATATTCTCAGCAAAAAGAAAAAATAGAAGTTTTTCTACCAAGCTATCGCACAGATGCTGGAAGATTAGAAAGCCCATCAGCTTTAATGGGATGGCAAATTAGAGCTTCACTAATGATGTTGTATTCCACAAATGAAAAAGTGTGGTACAAAAAGAACAAAGAATCAAATCCAGAAAGGGCAGAATTTATCATGCAAAAAGGCCACAATACAGCTATAATAAATAGAGAAAAGGAGAACAGTATATTAGCCCATGCTGATCAAATAAGGACCCAAGGCGAATATGAAGAGCAAAATGAGGAAGAAATCTCTACGATTCCTTCCGTTAATTATTTATTAGAACAATCTTTACAGAATGAAACGTCAGAAGACGAAATAATGCATGATCAAGAGGGCTAGAATGCGTTTGAAAACTCGGATAAAGATCAAATAATGCAAGAAGCTCAGTGCGGGACAGATCTAAATCTCACAGAAAAAGAAATACGGGAGAGAGACAAGGGGAGCAAAGCAATCCCGAAAATGAAACAATCACTAGAAGAAGTACATGACCTACAAGGGGCATAAGACCCATACGTTTCAGGTAGATGTAGTGATACTGGCAAATTAATTTTCCTAATTTTCATGAGTATAAGAGAGAGCCTATATAAGTCTCTCACTGAAAACAACTGGCGAGCTTGATCAACCTTTGCTTTGAGCAGAGGCTTTTCAGCAGAATGTCTGACATTCATGTCAGATGGTTAATTTCCTCGAGCCTCAGGGGACCGTCCCCCCAGGTTTTAACCCTCTTCAGAGGGGTTAGGTTTATTGCCTGGCGCCTGAGGCGCCCCTCTTTAGAAGAGTGCCGACGAGGCCCGAGGCATTTTTGGGACTGCCGGACGCGTGTGGGCTTCGGTCCTGTGCCCAGACCCACCTAAAAAAGGCCTTGTGCCACACTTGTACGCTTGGTGGGGCGTATGACAAATACCAGCTCGATCAACCTCTGCTTCGTGGAGAGGAAATTCAGCAGACCGTCTGGAATCCGTGCCGGACGGTCAATTAGCTCAATAAGCCGCTGTCGGTCGGGGTGCGCTTCAACCGGCGTCATCGAGCTTCGGAAGGCCGTCCCCACAAACTTTAACCCTTCTTGGAGGGGCTGGGTTTATCGCCTTGCGCCTGAGGCGCCCCTCTTTAGGGGAATGCCGACAGGGCCCTAGGCATTTTTTGAGCCGTCGGGCGTGTCTGGGCGACGGCCGTGCGCCCGAACCACCTAAAATAGGCCTTGTGCCACACTCCTCCGTCTGGTGGGACGTTTGTCAAATATTGTTTGATTATCGCTTCGTGCAAAGATTTTTCAGTGGACTGTCTTGCATCCGTGCCGCACGGTCATTGTTCCACGGCAGACTTGAGGCCGAAAGGCCCCCGACTTCGGCTAAGTCACCTTAGGGTAGGCTAGCTGCATCACTGACACCTTTGTCACGCTTATAGAGCACTAGACCTTGCTGTCCAGTTTAAACTATAATCAGGCATACATGCCAGGACCCAGATTTAGGTCCATGTCCAGCTAGGCTCATCAGGCTCACATTACACTAAATGGGCCGGTGACCAGCACAGTCCAGGCTCGAGCCCGCCCTTCCCTTTGCCTAATCCCTACTATAATCGACCTTTGCGTCGTTGACTTTGTGTCAAGTCCTGTCTGGTTGGAGGCAGAGACAAATATCAAGCTTGATTAGCCACTAACTTGTGCTAACCTAGCACATCACAACAGTATTAATCAGTTTTAGTAATTATTTCACAAAAAATACACAATAATTTATTGCAAATAAAAACAGTTGTTTTAATTCTAATGGTTTTTTATATGGCTTCCAAGTATTTTTAAAAACTTTTTGCTTCTTTTATCATTTTATTATAATTAAGTCGGCCAGAGTTTTTTGTTTTTAAATGCAGTTGTAGGTTGAGTAGTTTTTGGAAACCCCTACCGGCTTATCATATAATCATATCAGAATTTTAGGAACCATTTCTCAAGGGCGTATATAAGAATATATGTTAAACAGTCGAAGAAGCGACTGCTGAAAGAAATGTGACCTTGGATGGTCGCGAAAGATAGTAGTAATTAGCTTTGTCAGTGATTCAACCCTTCTTCTTATCTCATCTCACGTGGTTTGCAGCTTGAAGCCGTTGTGTCCTTTGGTTGAGCACGTGGGACCCGTCAGTGCCGGACACAGAAGACAGCTGGGTGTTAATTCACTTCCGCTACCGGTTGCATTCAGCACGATGTCCGCGTTTTAAGCGAAGGATTTTTCACCCACACATGCACGATTAAAGGCAGTGAGAAAAGTTTAAATAGGAATGCGTGAAACCATATAACTATGTGTAAAGTTATAAGTATTAAATAAGAATGCTTGAAACTATAAAAATGTGTGCAAAAAATAGTTATTTTTAATGTCGAATTATTACTTGCATTAGGAATATTTACTGAAAACTATAATTGTTTACAAAGGATTATTATTATTATTCCTTGAGTTTTCACATAAGCGTTAGCTAATACTCTTTCACTGGAGTTTGAGTGACAGCAAGTCTCCTCAAGTCTCCAGGACTCTTCTCGGTATCCTGGCCGATCTCAATAATGCAGTAGTTTGGATGGTCTCCACTCGTCCTCTTATTTCCAAATCCTACAGTTCCTTTGTTAATCCTTTAATGACTGTACCAAGAGCACCAATTATAATTGGTATAAACGTCACTTTCATGTTCCACAGTTTCTTTTTTTTTTTCAGTTTTCTGGTAAGGTCGAGATATTTATCCTTCTTTTCACTTTCTTTTAATTTTTACTCTGTCGTCAGCCGGGACAGCAAAGTCCACAATTTTGCAAGTTCTCTTTTTCTTTGTTTTTTTTTTTTTTTTTGTTTGTTTGTTTGTTTTTTGTTTTGTTTTTTTATTATTAAAAGGTCTTGTCGTCAGGCCGAGATTAAGTGATCCGTTTGGATGTTGTTATTATTATTATTATTATTATTATTATTATTATTATTATTATTATTATTTTACTCCTTTGAGAGTTTTTCACGCCAGTATTAGCTGATGGTCTCCTCAAGTCTCCCGGACTCTTCTCAACGTTCTGGCCGATCTTAATGCTATGGTCTGGATGGTCTCTACTTGTCCTCTGATTTTTAAGTCTACTAGTTCCTTTATCAAACCATTGGGAATTGTTCCAAGAGTACCAATTACAATCAGTATCACCGTCACCTTCATGTTCCATAGTTGTTTTTTTTTAATTCTCGAGCAAAGTTTAAGTACTTTTCATTTCATTTTATTTTATTTTTATTCTGTGATCAGCCGGTACGAATAAAAATAAAATCTTTGAATTCATATAATTGATCGAAATACCTAAATTCTTATAATTGTGTTTAAATTACCAATATTAGATTGGAATAGTTGAAACTGGGCAATTATTAGTATTAGATAGGAATACTTAAAACCATATAACAATGTACAAATTATTTTTATTTGATAGGAATACTTCAAACCATATAACTGTGTGCAAATTGTTTTTATTTGAAAGGAATATATGAAACCCTCTGAATGAGTGAAAACAATTATCATTATTATCATTATTATTATTTCACTCCTTGCGAGTTTTTCACGTCATTATTAGCTGATGGACTTTCATAGGAGTCTGAGTAATAGGAATTCTCTTCAGGTCTCCAGGATTCTTCTCAGTTTTCTAGCCGGTCTCAGCAATGCTGTAATCTGGATGGTTTCGATTCTCCCTGTGATTTCCAGTTCCTCCAGTCCTTTCTCTGGGCTCCTGGGGACCGTTCCGAGCGGACCAACTACAAGTATTAATTTACTTCTTGCTGGACAATTCAGAGTTAATTTTGAGGAGTTATAAATCCATTGTTTTTATCAACCCTATGAGTTACTACTCTTTTATTATTGGTTTCCATAACGTATTCAACGTTTCTCCTATTGACGAGTGCATGGCGTTTTCTTAGAAGATTTTCATGTACACGTTGCGCCTGTTGAATGTAGGGTCTGATTACGATTTGAAAACTCAAAATGAATAATGCCATGGTGATCCCACCATAAATACAGCATAGTTTTCTTCTATAAAGCTCCGCTTTTGGTGTAGGCCGTGGAGATTCATCCTTGTCAATCCATTGATTTTTGCGTTGAACATTACCATAAAACACCTGTTTTTCCTCAACTGTAATGATATTCTTGAGAAAAGGGCCATTTCTCTGCCTTGAAAGGAAAATTAACGCAATGGATATGAGATTTTCTTTAAGCGGTTCACTAGGAGTTTGAGGAACCCTAACACCCAACTTGCTCACTTTTCCTATCTTTTTCAAGTGACAGCAGGTTGTGGATTGGAATGTGTTTATGATCAAGTACTAATTCTCGAGTACTCTTGCTCAGATTGCATTCCATTAATTCTCTTAAAGTATCTTGATCGAGGTCTGAGAAGCGTTCTGGTCTCGATTCATCGTCAGAATGAGACTTTGAAAACCAGTTTCGGACATGGCGGTCAGTAATGACACCTAGGCCATAAACACAATAATTTTTCTTAGCTTTTTGTTATTCAATATTACATGTTGAATATTCCCTTTTAGTGGAGGTGCCCGTGGTGTAATGGTTATCGTCGTAGGAAATGGACACGACGACACGAGTTCAAATCCTGGACGAGACTGATTGCATTTCACATAGCACTAATACCCTTGGGAAAGGTATGAATCCAATTATTCTCCCTCCAGCTATGGATAAATAGTAGGACAGACTGGGTTCTTCAGCCTTGGTGAGCAACTGAAAGGGAATATCATATTTATCAACCCCTTCGCTCGGGCAGGATATGACACAAGGTCAATTTTTAACAATTCTCCCTTCAGCTATGTGTAAATAAGACAGTCTGGGCTCCTTAATCTTGGTATGGCTATCACTCTAGGAGAAGGAAAACTCTGAATTAAAACATATTATTATTTACCTTATTTCTTGATAATTTTAATTTTTTTTAAATAGAATTTTGTCAAAATTATATCTAGAATATTATCTGGTGAGGCAACTAGTCTAGGAGAAGGAATACTCTGAATTCAAATCTGTTAAACTCCGCTTAAAAATTGACCTTGTGTCATATCCTGCCCGAGCGGAGGGGTTGATAAATATGATATTCCCTTTCAGTTGCTCCATTTTAGGGGACGTAAGATCATAGATTAAATAATGATGCGAACTCTATCATTGCTGAAATAAGGACCGATGAAAGTATTCTTTTATCAAGTAATTTCCGGTTGCTTTTAAACTATTGGAAGGTTGAAATACGTAGTTTCAACTTGCTTTTAAAAACGGAAATTATTTGACTCAGCCCAATAAACACTATTCAGTTGCGCCGTTTTTGTGTTATTTTAAACTTGATCTCAAAGCTACTGAAGCTGCTCGCATAATTCATGATGTCGTCGAAAATGCAACAATATCCGATGGTACTATCCAAAATTGGTTTTAGCTTTTTAAGAGAGGTGACTTGAAACAAAGCCCAGAAATGGACGGCAATCAGTTGTCAATTATGATGTGTTTAAACGCAAAGCAGAAAAAGAGCTTGGCTACCATCACTCGAAAGCTTTCTGAAGAACAAGGATCGTCGAAAGATTCTATATGTATGTATTCAACCAACCCTTGCGCTACGAGCAAGATACGACACTCGGTCAATTCTTAAGCGGGGTAAAAATGGTTTGAATTTTCCTTCTCTTAGACTGGTTGTCTTGTCAAGGTTAAAGTGCAGCTCGTAGTGTAACAGTTATCGTCATAGGAAATGACTTGAGTTCAAATCTTATACGAAGCTGTTTGCCTTTTTCATAATGATATTACTCTTAGGAAAAGATATGAATCCAACAATTCTCCCTTCAGCTATGTGTAAATAAGACAGTCTGGGCTCCTTAATCTTGGTATGGCTATCACTCTAGGAGAAGGAAAACTCTGAATTAAAACATGTTTAAATTCGCTTAAAAATTGACCTTGTGTCGAATTCTGCTCGTGCACTTGGATTAAGTAAATACATACAAAGATTAAAGGGCCAAGTCTACCCTATTATTTACCGATAGTTGGGGAAAAAATGGACTCATACTTTTCTCGAGGGTATTAGCGCTATGTGAAATGCAACCAGCCTCGTCCTGGATTTTAGCCCTGTCTACGGAGCTTATAATATACTGACTGTATCTCCTGTAAGGGGTAAGACCCCCACCTCAAAAAAAGGAGTTGTCCTTAGTTGACACTAAACTGTATCTTATAGTGCGGCTCCTGTTCTGAAGATCTGGGGAATGTCGAGTACCCCATATTGCCATTAATCCCAGTTTCACTCTGACTCGGAGTGGGCTATTAGGGTCTCCTCTATGGGTCAAATAGATCTGTTTAAAATTATTCGCATTCGATAGGACGGTGCACTTAAAAAAAAACTCTGAAGAAACAACTACACAAAAATGTAAATATAAACGTACAATGAATGCGATTCCCTAAACTTTAGGCCTGAAATAGCCCAGGACGGATTTATATGCCCTTAAAATCAATCAATCACCTACTTAAAACATATTTTGATGAATGATTAAAAACATTTTGAAAATGAAGGTTAAAAATACTTTAATGTACAATATGTTGATTGACTGAAGGCGGTTGTAAAAGTATGAATGTTTTATATTTTTGCTACTGTGTAAGGCGATATTTGTGAAAAATATTTCCTTTTCGAGTATATATATATATATATATATATATATATATATATATATTAAAATGAATTATACGAAATAAAAACCTAAAGTACCACATTCAAATTCATTTACGAAACTATTCATTTTAAAATATTTACTTTTCTTTCATTGGACCGACAAAAATTAATATATATATACACGAATTTCAGTGCATGTTTCCGCTCCCACACTAACATCACTAAGATGATGCATTTATCTGACTCCAACAAGGCCAAAATACAATTAAGTTGTCTTAATGAGGTGGGGTACCCTACAGGGAAGAAGCCTACCAAAAATTGCTCATGTTCCATCCTTGAGCGCCAGACAATCAACCCAGGCTTTATACCTTTTAGACGAGGTGGGCTGGTATTAAGTAGGGGGGCGGACCCCTGAAACATGACCCGTTAACGTTATCACACAAACCACCCAGCACGATTGCCAGGTGGCAACATTGAGACGCATAACCCACAAGAAATTTTATGTATAGTAACAAATGACATTTATCACAATCATGAAATGTCTAATTTGAAAATTGGTTTTAAAAAGCAGGTTATAATTTATAAATCAATGTCCTGTGTTATTTAAATGGGACCGCCTGTTAGCCATGGGTGGCAACCCATAATACCTAAAGTCGAAATCCTGGTAGCTGAATCAACCAATGAACAAAAAAGACTGATAATATCAAACCCCTAAAATATCAGACTCCTCAATATCAAGAATAAAATCATCCAAAAACTATTAAACAAGACCAAACAAAAACTATGTAACTTCCTTGGATGAACCAAATCCTAAATACATCCTATTGTGTTGAAACTGTTGATATTGAAAATGACAAGATGATTGCAAATCACAATCTTGTAGACATCTATATATATATAAAATATATGTAAGATACATCTATGAAAGAAGACCATCTACCAAGTGTATACCAGTGAAGCAAAAATTTGTCAATCAATTTGTAGTCTCGTGCTCAGACAGTTCATTTAAAACAAAAATATCTACCTACAAACTATTCGCTTACAAATCATGTATATAAAGAAATAACAAAATTTAAAATAACTCACAAGGGTTGATTTGCTATTAAACACCACCAACCAACCAACAAAAAACAATCACTTGTAATTATATATATATATATATATATATATATATATATATATATATATATATATATATATATATATATGTGTGTGTGTGTGTGTGTGTGTGTGTGGATTCGCAAGTGCGAATAAACAGACACTAATGAGAAATTTACAAATTATTTTGAGAAATTATAATGAAAACAAAAACATAAACGCCCACAATTAAACCAACCCAGTTGGCTGGGGCTGAACACACTGACTGCATCTCTGCAGAGAGGTAGGGCACCTCGGGTGGTGTAATGGTTAACAAAGTAGACTAGCAAACCTTCACGAGTGAGTTCGATTCTCATTGGGTGCCCCATTCATGCGGGCTTGTGCTACATCTAAGCAAAAAAGCTTAGTAAATTACCATCTCTGAAGAGGGGTAACCCTCCCAAACGATTGTCCTGTATATGACACTAAACAATCTGATAGTGAGGCTCCATTAATTCTAGAGCTTTGGGGAATGCAGAGTATTCCTTCATTGCCATTGTGATGTCACGGTAACTGTCCGTTGAATTTTCTTCCATTTGCTTTACTGATATATTCGCTCTGTATGTGAGTGTTTTTATATATGTATACCCTGATAGATCTATATACTAATAGCCATACATTGAGCATTCGAGTAGAATTATATGAAATTTCTTATATAGTCTTTATATGGATATTCCAAACACATAACCTCTGGACACTAACCGGTTATAACTGACCTATATATTTATATATATAATGAGTTAGTATCGGTATATTCTTTAAAGTATATATATATATATATATATATATATATATATATATATATATATTCCCTTTCCATCTCACCCAGTCGATCTTTTTTCTCATTTCACTTCCAGACTGGTTCTACAACCAAGATTCCACTCTGGTCTGTTACTTATTCATAGCAAGTGAGGTGTGACGTGGATCCATGTATTTCCAAGGGAATTATATATATATATATATATATATATATATATATATCAACCTCTCCGCAGGAGCAGGAAGTGACACGTAGCGAGTTTTTAAGCGGAGTTTAACAGGTTTGAATTCAGAGTTTTCTTCTCTTAGACTGGTTGCCATACCACAGTTAAAGAGCCTAGTCTGCCCTGCTATTTGTCCATAGCTGGAGGGAGAATAGTTGGATTCATACCTTTCCCAAGTGTATTAGCGCTATGTGAAATGCCTTGTCCAGGAGTTAAACTCAAGTCACTATTTTCATTCCTAACAACGATAACCATTACTCCACGAGCACACACACGTACACACGCGCACGCGTGCGCACATTCATTCATGATATTTATATTACGTGGCGTAATGACTAATATACTGGACTGCAACATCGTCGTAAGTGAGTTCGAATTCCAGTCGCGCTATTACGTTCACTTTCGAACTAATATCCTTGGGGAAAGTATGAACCCTTTATCCCTTTCAGCTATATGTTGAATAGTACCACGACTGTTCTATAAGGATATCTTTGGCATTAAATAACCCATGAAGCTTGATATGCCATTAAACAAAAAAATTAATTAATCTCTCTCTCTATATATATATATATATATATACAAAGACAGATAACAAAGAAATGCCCGGCATTCAGATCTTGTGATCTGGTTAGTTGATTCAGTAAGCTTTTACGTTATTTAGTTAACACTTCCTTTTTATGAAAATATTAATTGGACATATCAACGTAAGCTGGAAAAGGATGAAGATCTGCGAGAGTAATGTGTAAAAAAAAATGCAGAACAACCAATATATTTCCGTTTGGAGTCGGATACCGAGGTTTTATTGCTAATTCCACCTCTGAATATCTGACTTAACTCGGCTTGTCACCTGCAGATAAAAGGGAATATACCAAGAGGCTCCAAGATCAGGCAGAAACTACTTCAGCATGATTCTAGTATTATCGAACTATGACGTACAAAACAACAAAGCCTGGCTGTAGTATCAAAGGGTACTGCTGGGTTGCCCCAGGTTATTGTTAATGATGTTTTGGCCCCAAAACTATGTTTGACTCCTGGGTCATTACCTGATAAAGACGGTTGCCGTTGCATCTAAAGTAGCAATTGTATAAATGTATGTGTGTGTGACCGTAACTCAACAAAATCGGCACAGCATAACGAGATTTGTATCAAAGTAATACATTTAAAATGCTTTAACTTCGGGAATTAAGGAATTTCCGGTTCAGTTTGCAACTGTATGATTATTTTCATTTTTCTTCGGGTGGGGTCAGTATACGCACTGAACGCCATTTTTTAATCATGCAAATTCTCAATATAACAGAAATAACTATGAAATGGTTTTTAAAATCCTTCACCCCTTCCTAAATCGAAACATCAATATCATCAAGTTGTTATCACGGGAAACCAAGATATATATATATATATATATATATATATATATATATATAGAGAGAGAGAGAGAGAGAGAGAGAGAGGGAGGAACTAATAAAGTAATTTGGTATATTCATAAATAAAAAATGCTTAATATCAGTGATCGAGCATATGTAGATCTAATTTAGAATAGCGTTGAAAACGCCACTTGGTTTCCCGCCTATACGATCATCAGATCTAGAGCCCTACGATATGCTCTATTACCAATATTGAGCATTCTTTGTAAATGAATATAGCAAACTAAATTATATATATATATATATATATATATATATATATATATATATATGTGTGTGTGTGTGTGTGTGTGTGTGTGTGTGTGTGTGTGTGTGTGTGTGTGTGTGTGTGTGTGTGTATTTAACTCCTCAGTATTAGAAAAGAAAATATATAAGAACTTATAGTCTAGTTATTTTAGGAAAAAGACGGAATTAGAAAAGACTAAGTAATGGTAGTTATCAATGACAGACCTTACTTATTTTTGGCAGAAATGCAAATACTACGTCTTAACTCCTTGTTCGTTACAAAAGGTAGAGGCAGACATAATATAATATAAATTTGCGTTTGTGCGTAATAGATATTACAAAACTAATTAATACAATCTAATTTACTGGTAACACTTAATTGTATACAAAATTCTGTGGCACCGTCATTCTCTCTTTACTTTCATTAATTCGGATATTGTAAAACGTAATTTTTAGCTTATGGAAATAAATAGGGGATAAAAAAAAAAAGGCAGTGTGATTTTTCATAAGGTTTAACAGATAGCTACATTTGTTTCCTCGTTATTTAATGAAGAACGACTATTATTTTTAGGGCGACATAATTATATACAATAAACTCCATGGGCTTAACAACCGGATTATTTTCTGGGTCACACTGTGTGAGTTAAGAATATTTCTTCTAAGCCTTCTCTTCTACACACAGTTCCTCTGCGTAAGCCCGGGTCATTTTAGTGCAATGCATATTGATATATATTTTATTAATTATTTTTTGATGAAAATTGAAATTGATTCTTTCCTTTTTAATATACTTTTTTATTATTATTGTGTTCAACTTGCAATATCTCGATCAATAAATGTATACATTTTGGCGGTAAAGGGTTAATGATTTAGTAATGAAGAAATGAAAGTAAGGGGGTGTTTAATTTTTCAATTCTGATTCATGGTTGTATTCTTAGATTCTTTCTCCGCGTAGGAGTGCTTGGTCCGGCCTATCTGATCGTGACGCGGGTTATTTAAGTCTTAAATCAATTGATATGTGGCCGATTCTTGCCAACTTTTACTTAAATTTGTAAAAATATCACTAAAGAACTAAATCTCAGTATTCATTTTCATTGTCGGTATCGTTTTCTTTAAATTTTAACCAAATTTTCATTTATTTATTTATTTATTTTTATTTATTTATTTTTTTACTTAAAAAATAGTATTGATAAATACTGTATTTTAATAATGCAATTAATTACATTTTTATTCTTGACAAGTTTAACTTAAAAAAAATCTTTACTATATTTTACTATGAAATAATTACCAATGATTTTTTTAATGTTTTCAATTTTTTCTCTAGCTTGACAATTTTAAAATGGGATACGAAAAATAGAAAAAAGTAAAAGGGCTAAGTCAATAAACAATATCAAAAAAAGAAAATTTTTTTTTTTTTTTTTTTGTAGTAACAAACGACATCGTTAAGTTATGGGACAAAAGGGAAATAACTAAACCCACTGTAAAATAATAAATAGCAAGGTACAAGGGACTGCCAGGTAGTTTAATGTCGGGGACATGTCTCGTGTAGTGTGGAAATAAAAAAAAACTCAAGTGCAAAGACAATAAAATGACAGGTATCTCCATTTAAAATACCAAACTATTGTTACCATAAAAAACAAAAATAAAAAAACAGGCATCAACCTAATAAATAAAACCGTATTTCTATTTTACATATGGAACGAGGCTTAGCGTATTAGTTTAAAGCTAAAATGGGCTTAGAGTCGCTGTCCATTATTGTGATCATCGATGTGAAGCACGATTGAGACATGTTACCGAAAAGACGCTAAAGTATGAAGCCACACTTGGGACAGTATTTTTTTTCATTTTAGTTAACTGAGAAAAAGTATTCTTACAGTTGTATTACTATTCCAGAGGAAATAATATAAATTATCTAAAACTTGAAATTTGTACAAGATTAGTTTTCTTTATTGGTCATTTTCATTTTATAAAAAAAATAGCACCTGGCGAGGCAGTTTACCCTTCCCTGCCGCTCAGAAATAGCAGCAGCGGCCATATAGCGCCATCTACATCCGTTTTCACTAACGCGGTAAGTGTCATGGCTTCGTCTATGAATGCCTCAAACGACGAGGAAGATGCTTTTGTCTATATTTTCGACAGACGTGATGCAGCCGCACCTGAAATTAAACTGCACACTGGTGGACTCTTCACCTTCAATGATTTTAAAAAGAAAGTGCGCCAAGTAAGTGTTGTCCGACGCAAAAAACCTCATTGTTTGTATGGGTTGTAATTATTTTTTTCTGTGTTGCTTAGTTTATGAAGAAGAGCTCAAAGGTGGAGGGGGGCCTTTTTTTTTTTCCTTTTTAGTTTTTCTCCTCTTCCCCCTCCTCCTTGTTTTTGTCCGACTCTTAAACATTGTTAATTTTTTTCTTACACCTTGTTCTGCGATGCTTTGATTTTCCAATAACTTTTATTAAAGAAAGATCCCTTGTCGACACTTAAATTATTCGTTTCTATTTATTTATTCGCTACCGTCTACTCTCTAAGACTATCCCATCTTTCTTCCTTCTCTCACTCTCTTCCCTTCTGTCGCTTATCTGTCTGATCTCCATTATTCTCCCTCCCTCTTTAATGTCTATATCTATCTTCTTTTAAAGCATTTTATTATTTTTATTCAGCTTTCCTTGCGTATATGTTTTTGTTTCCAACACTTATAACTACTTCCTCTGGACTGTCTTTCTTTTTCCAAAGACTTTTCTCTATTTTATACTTACTCTATCCTATTGTTAACTAATAACAATACAATTTCTCTTAATTCCCCCTTCTCCTTTTTATTCTATATACTCCTCCATACATAGATGACTGTGGGGGTAGCTTTTTTTTTCTTCTTCTTCGGACTCCGACAGTGGGTATAAAATAAAAATAATCATTAGCCATAAATCCCAAATCCTTTTAAAATAACTTGAGCAAATCTATAATTGTTCATCCTTTTCTTCGTAGCCCATTTTCTCTCTCTATCGAAATTAAGTCTGATCGAATTGCACTTCGATCTGAAAACGAATACTTTCTTTTGTTTATGTGAGTTATATGGGCTGGCTAGCATGATCCAAGTTTCTTTTTATTATTATTTACCTTATTTTTTAATAATTTTAATTTTTTTTTTTTTTTAAATAGAATTTTGTCAAAATTATATCTAGAATATTATCTGGCTTATATACTAATCGTTTTATGCTTTTGCGTGATTTTGGTTATCACTATTGTTGCTGTATTGTCTAGCTTGGTTATATATTTATATCTATCTATCTATATCGAACTTGAAAAGCACGACATGACCCATTTTCATAATACGGAAGCCTAAACTTCTATATTTAGAAATCCTAAGTTGATTTTTTTTTTTTTTTTTTTTATCGGTAAAATAGTCATATCCTTAAAATATTTTTATTAAATCTTTTGAGTCAGATCGAAATGCTTTTACATTTTTTCCACGTGTTGTGTTTTTTTTTTTGTTTTTTTTTTTTTTTGTTTTTTTCCAAGCATATGCACACACGCAGAAAAAAATTTCCCCAGACTTGTTCAATGTGGAAAAAAAATCAACATTCCTTTAGCTGACTAAAACTTTTCTTTGACGATTTCATTTGCATCTATTTTCACAGCGTAAAAATGTATATAAACATTACGACAACTGTCGGTCGCTTATCACGGTTTAAGACCGTAATCTTTTCAATTACGGTCTTCCGTACCCTGAAATATGGGTCACGTCTCATTTATTCCCGTACCCTTAAAATCAAAAAGTGCCGCTATTGTTACAATTTATATTATTTATTATTTATGTGTTTGGATGGCGGTGCGTGTGTTCTTAGAACTGGACTCTGTATTTAAAGATGCTACTAATTAAAACGTTATGCTTGTTTTTGTTAGTTGTACGATATAAAAATGTTCAATACTTACTCCTACTCCACAATAAAAGTTAATCGTTTTTGCTTTTTGCTTTTCTTTTCTTTTTTCTTTCTGTCTTTATTATTATAGATATTATTTGAATATATTGTCTGAATATTTAAGTATCATTAGTTTGTTTTTTGTTGTTGTTTTTTTTTTTTTGTTGTTTTGTTTTTTTCAAACAGTATCAGCTTGAATAATTTGATGCTTTTTATAGTATAGATTAATTTGTTTTTATGTTGGAAGTAATCATTTGTTATTGTTGCAAATAAAATCTCTATAAAACGTGCAAAAATTACAGAGCCTTGTTATAACAAAAAAGGCTCAACAATTCTTGCATTTTTTTAAAAAGTTTTCTTTTTAATTTGCAAACAAATTCGGTATAAAACTTTTTAGATTAATATCTGTTCCTTCATTTTCCTTCTCGTTGAGCAATAATTTTTCTATTTGTTCACCATTGAGGACAATTCGATTTTTTTTCCTAAACTAATAGGGGTCAATACGATTTTTATTTTGTGCGTGTATTTTAGTATTTAATTTGTTTTTGACTGATGAAAAATTCTAATGTTGGTATTTTTATTGATAAAACAAATCTATTCCTTTTTGTAATTGAAAGAAAATATTGAATTTTTTTTTTTTTTTTTTTTTTTTTACAACCTGTTTGTTGGTGGGGGGGTGTTTTTGGTTTATTTGTTGCTTTTTATTTGTTGTTTAATTTTTTTTATTTTTTTTTTTTTATTTATTTTATGTTGGTTTAGGATTTTATAGACTTTATTTTGACTAGTTTTTAGTAATGTACATGCTTCATTTTATTATTCATTCCATAAAAAACAAGCCACAATTGTTTTAAACGCTGATAAAATAAAACTTTATTGTATGACTCTAAGGAAATATCCAACACATATGCACACAAATTGAATGTCTTTGATAAGAAATGTAAAATATTTACATTCAAATAAACCTTATTGAACAAATTCATCAACTTTCAAGTTTTTACTATTTCAAAATTCCAAACGTTTTTAAAAATGATGTGACTACTTTTTTTTCTCCTGTTTAAGTTTATTGCTGAAAGAAGCTAAATGTTTCTTAGTTAAAATCGATTTATTGTTCAAATTGTAGTTCCTATGGCATCTATAGTTAACTATGATCAAAATTTCTTTTTCCTTCAATTTGGACTTAAAACTCTGACATCCTGTCGAATACCATGTGTCTGAGCGACTGTGAAAGAAAACTTTGTTTACACCCTGTTTGGCTTAACTTTTTTTTTTTCTCTCTCTCTCATGTTTTATAGTTTTTATGTATTGACCAGCACTTTTATCCATTTTGCTTTTTGTTTGTTTTCTTTTGTTTGTTGTTGTTTTTTTATGTAAAGTAATGAATACAACTTGATATGGTTTTATGCAGAAAGTGTAATGTTACTAATTAACTTAAGATTAATTTCTTCATATTTGCTTACACTACCGCAATTCAGACGTTTATTACATTAACATTTTTTTAATGAAATGCATTCCTTGATCTCGGATGAATGTCAAATATTTTATATGAACAATGAATATTTCATTATTAAAATTTTGAATTCTTTTCTTCTTTTTTTTTTCTTTTTTTTTTTTATTGCCTGGGTCTTCATTTTCAAGCAAATTATGATTGGTTTGATTAAATTATTACCATCGAAGCATAAAACGTTTTACTTATCTTTTTAATATTGAAGAGAAAAACAAAAAAAAAAAGGAATTTTAGATTATGTCCCTTTTTATGAACTGTTAAGGATTTTTGCTTTGTTGGATTTTGCTAATCAGATTTTTGCTGATCACCCCCTGTCCTCCATCTTTCTTTCTTTCTTTTTTTTTTTTTTTTTTTTTTTTTTTTTTTCTATTCCTGGGTATAGTTGTTTATTTGCTGCTGGATAGTCATTCATAACTAGAAGCCTTTGCAGGGGGTCAAAACATTTTAAAAGATAGGGAGAGTGTATGAAGTTACTCTGATGGTGTCTATGGAAGAATACTAGTGCTAAAATAATTTATTTTTCAGCATAAAGTATACTTTAAAATCCTAATTAGTGAGATAATCACTTCTGATTAAACTATCAGTTAAAATAGTTCAGTTTTACACTTCTCTTTATAATTTGTAAACTTTATCTTTGATTAAACCACCCATTAATCTGTTAGTAACTGGCAGGGATGATTATATTGATGCTTCTATTTAGTATTTTATAGTTATTTCGATTATATTGAGAGTTTGGCTGGTTAAAACATTATATTTAGCATAAATGCTGACCCTACAAAATCATTCTGTTGTAAATTTGAGTGAAAGTTGCTTTATTCTTGAAGAGCATTTCAAATGTATGGCTTTCATCATAATCTAGCAATTTTTGCTAGGTTATATATACACACAGCCTTTGAAATTTGAAAAAGAAATCACTCGACCTGTGGTTGAGAGTGAGAGAAAATTTACTTACCCCAAAATCACTTTATTCAACCAACTTCAGTTTTCAGTCAATAATAATCAATAATTTTACAATAAGTCCAGGCCTTCTAGAAAATAAGAAATAAGAGAAGAAAATATGAATATCACTTACTTGTTCAATTTGTTTCTTTGGTATGTGGTTAAAAGTATCTTTTTTTTTTTTTTTTTTTTTTTTTTTTCAAATGTTTGTTTATACTTCTCATAAGTGGGGGACAAATATACATGTTAAGTCTGGGATAACTTTTTCCAAATGAATTCCTAAAAATCTGTGAGCATCTTCAGTCTGGACAATATTTTGGATCCACTATGGAAACATTAATTATACGAATGTTTACAATGGCTGAACATTCAAGAGAAAAAGGCTGGTCACTCTAAATTCTATTTGTCAGATCTTCTTTTGGTGATTGCAGTGTATTTTGGGGATGCAGCTCCTTTTTCTTTAACCAGACATTGACAGTCATCAAGCACCGGGCACAAGACCAAAGAATTCACTAAAGTTATTGTAGTTCATTCTAAGTAACTTGAGAATCTTCAATAGTGGCATACTTTTGGGTTGTTAAAAGAATCAGTTTTCCCTTTTCTATATTTGAAGAGACCTGTTTCATTGCAATTTTTGATCAACTGTCAAATGACTACAAGAATAACTTTAATTACCCAAATAAATTTTTACTCGATAATCGGGCAAGTGGAGTGTGTGTGTGTGCGCGCGCGCACATGCACAAATGTGTAACAATTTTTATTATGTATTGAAAATTATGAATCTGCATTGATAACAGCCAATTTTTGAATTTTGTTCTCTTTTTAGGATGCATGTATTTAAGCATAACATCTAATCCTATAAATGGTGAGGTTCCAGTTCTTGAGATTTGTGGAGTTTGATATTACCCCTTCATTGTCATTACTCCCAAGTTAACTCTGACTCAGAGTGGTAGTACCTGTTAAGGTCCCATCTATGTTTTGAATAGATCTATTTGAAATTTATTTGTATTAGATAAGAATGCTTGAAACTACATAACTGTCCAAACAAATTATTTGTATTAGTTAGCAGTACTTTATACCATATAACTGTGTCCAATTATAGACAAATTAAAGTGTGATTTGAGAAAAAAAAAAAATATTTTTAAATGAATGGAATGTTGAAAATATAATTACTTGAAACCATATAATTATGTACAAATTATTTGTATTACATTAAAATACTTGAATTTATTACTGCATGCAAACATGATTTTTATAGACCAAAAAAAAAAAAAACTTTAGAAATTAATCACATTTTGGTGTTAAATAACCCCAAGGGGTTGATATGCCATTAAACAAATTAACCAAACTAATTCTATTATATCTAATTACTTATTCATGTCCTTATGCATATTATATCAAATGTTATTTCTGCAATCCAAAAAGTAATTTAGAATGACTGATTACAAGATTTGATAACTACGTTGATTGATCCGTCAAGTTGATCTTCCTTTTTAGATAATGAAGCTATATTATATATTGTGAAATATTGAAATAATTTTTTTTTTTTTTAAATTTAAATCATACAATCTTAGAATCTTTTTTTCTTTCACTCAGCATTATGGTTATGATACATATGAAAAGGAATCTTAAATATTTTCAGAGTGTAAAGTGATATATATTGCTTATTTGCATTAATTTTTTTAATTTTTTTTTTCCCAGGAACGTAGTTATATATACTTAAATTTCAGTATCAAAGCTACAATACAAGACTAAAGTGAACATTCTAACTTTAAGAATATCAGAATTATTGTCAGGGGAAACCTGGTAAAATGGTACAATTTTCACAAGTTTGAAAATGAAATTTATAATATTCAAGTAACAACCCACAACTGGACCCTTATTGTGGCTTCATAACAGCCATGGTCATAGGATTAAAACAAAGGCAGTCTATACTTATGATGCATTCAGTAAATTTTCATTGTTTACCATCTACGATATACAAATTTTTAATATACCAATGCTTCAAAAATTTAAGATTTACATTTTTTTAGGCATAGAATATATTGTTTTGGAAAATGTCCTATTTTACATTTAATAAAATTAACAATTATTTTCCACATAATCTCATGCTTTATGATAATCCAATATTGTCATATTTGGAATAATTTTAAAAGCTCTCTGAATGTAAGGCCCCTCCAGGTGTCATCTAAATTTTCTTTGCCTCAAAGGGAGGGCATTTCTGCTTATAGCAATTAGAGCAGCTGACACCATCTTGTCAAGTTACTGGTTTCTATTTCAGGAGCTACTATTAAGGCTTTTTTGTGTGCGCGTGCGCACACGTCTGCTCCCTGTTATAGTTGCCCATTATTCTTTTCTATTGTTGAAATATGTAAAAAGTAAAATACTACTGGTCAAGCTGCATTTTTTTTTTTTTTTTTTTTTTTTTTTTTTTTTTTTTTTTACTGCTCCTCTTATTACTAGTTATTACCTGCGAAAAAAATGTCAACGGATCTTTTTGAATGTCTAGTTTGTTTGAAAAAGTTTTTTGCCACTTTTTGGTGATTTGCCAGTTGCTCAATTCAAGTGACACGAAATATCTTTTGTTACCATAGCAGATTATTTTATTACTCAATTCACTCGTCTCTTTATTATAGAATATTCTAGTGATGTAGAAAAGTTTTATGTGTATGATTGCTCTGTTGCTGGGGCTTAGAATACGCTGTATCTCCTGCAGAGTAGTAGGAACCTCCTTCCCCTCCCTCCAGAAAATTGAATTTGATGGTGAGGCTCCAGTTCTGGTGAGTGTAGAGTATTAACTGTGTGTAAAATTATTTGTATTAGATAGGAACATTTGATATCATATAAATGTTAGAGAAGAAAAAAAAACTTGTAAATGTAGCTCAATTTCCTGAATCTTTCGTTGCTAGATTTTACTCCTGGTGCCAATATATTTTGCAATGTTATTTATTGAAACCCTAATATCAAAGATTAATTATGCATGCGAGCTCTCTCTCTCTCTCTCATAACTTCAGTTTTATGAACTGTATTGTTCTTAAAAATATACCAATTATACAGAAATTCTTCCCATTAAAATATTTGATCTAAAAAATCTTACTGTTATTACTTTAAAAAATCATAGAATATCATTTTCTAATTTACAAAAAGCATAACCATCCTTTTTATTTTCTCCCCCCCTCTCTCTCATACACGCGCGCACACACACACACACACACTGTAATTTGCAGTAAAATATATTAGGAAAACTGTTTAACAGATTATTTTGTATATTATTCTATAAATATTTTCAGGTTCTGGTTTCATAAGAAAATAAGTTTTAAATGCAGTTATGTTTCGGGGGGGGGGTCGTCTATAAACTACACTTTCATCAGAAAATTGTAAGGATTATTCATAATTCTATAGCTTTTCATCACAGTACATTCATTTAGCAGAATTTGGACTTCACTTTTATTTAGACTTGACATGTTGGCCCTTTTTGTACTAGGGTACATTTTTATAAATTTTAGATTTAATACTTTTCTTTTAATCCAAAATGCTCTCTATTACTAATATACTTGAATAAAATTACAATCCTTTCTCTTTATCGGCAGTTTTATCTTTTGAATCAAACATATGATATATCAGTACAAAATATAACAAACTTGACTTTGATTGCCTGGCCAAGTTTTCCAGGTTTTTCTTTTGTCAGAGTTGCTAAAATAAATATAAAAATTCTTTGATGCTATAACTATAGCTATTATTTTGTTCATATTATTACTTATTAGTTTTTATTTTTCTTATATAAATCAAAATACATCTACTTTTTCAAAGGAAATGTTATTTACTTATGAACTAGTCTATATTCAAAAACTTTTTGTGCTAGATTAATCATTGAGGTAAATTGAATAGAAAATGGCAAAATTAAAGGAAAGTCAAATTTCCTGTTTAAATTTCTTTAATGTGTAACTCTATATTGACATTTGATTTTATAGATCCTTAAGAAACACCAGTTATAGGGCCACAAAGCTTTATGTGAATAGCCTTTTTTTTTTTCTCTGCCACAGTATATTAAACAAGACTTTTGAGCAATGGGTATGTCTTACCAGATCAAAAGATTTTTTGTAATGTGGACTAAAGTTGCATTTCACCCTCATGCATTAAGTATATTTGGCCAACTCGAGTTGCTCTCTTCACCGAAAGAGTTAAAGATAATTTTCTGAATTGTTTTGTACATTGTTTTAGCAAAATGCCTTCAGTAGTTCATATTTCTTTTTAAATTTGTAAGTTTTGTGCTGTTACTAAACTGTTTATAACTTTACAAATTTTCCATTTTAGCAACTAAATGCTGGCAGTGATGAATTTGTTATTGCAACAACAAACAGAGATGAAATTTGGGATGATGACACTTGGGGTAAGTATTGAATTTTTTACTCTGTAAATAAGTTCCCTTTTGTAATAAAGTTTACATGATCATTGCATATTTTTATTGTAATTTGTCTTATCTTTCAGATGGTGTTGAGAAGGGAGAAACCCTGTATATTCTCAACACTCTTATGCAAGAGTTATGTGCACCTGCTCAGCAAAGAGTTAATTTTTTACCACATTATGACACAATTGTCAAAGGTGGTATGTATGAATATTATGCATCAGAAGGACAAAATCCTTTACGTAAGTACTTTTTATTATTATGTATTAGTTTTGTTTAAAAATTCTTAATAGATTATCTTTTCATTATTTACTAATATTGTTTAAGATTTATATATTTCACAAATTATTTTTATTGCTTATTCTGTTAAATTTATTGATTAGTGTGACAAAATTTGTCCAGTAATTATAGATTTTATGGTAACTATGTTCAGACTCCTAACCACTATGCTATGCTCTGAAAATGACAAACTAGATATCACCAATTTAATTTAAAAGTACGCTTCTGAAATGTATAATTTTTTTGTTCATATCTTGGCTAATTTTTCATGACAGACCATCCCAGTCAACTGAGTCTGTAGAATATGCCAGCTGTATGTCTGCGTAGGGGTATTTCTAAAATAGTGAAGACACTTGCTTAATGATTGACTTGTTTTGGTAATTGTAGCTGATGTAAAGCTATGAGAACCAAAACTTAAATGAAGAGTTAATGAAAATATGGATTTTGATTGGTTGATAGAAACATGGGAGCAAAAAACAGAAGACTGGGTTTTGAATTAGATTTAAGAGTTACAGCAGAGACAGAAGCAGATGTATTTGAGAGGCTTTAGACTTAACCCGTTTGAGAACTGTATTCTATATGGGAGCCTCATGATAAAGGCAGTATTTTGATAGAAAACACCAACTAATATATGCAAATTTATTATTTGGATAGCTTGCTTGCAATTTAACATATTGCTGAAGAATAATTAGTTAACTTTTCTGTGTGAGCACAATGCACTTTGAAATGCCTATATTTTAAAATATCAGCTTAGGCCTCCTCCTCTCCCCCCCCCCCCCAAGATGTGTGCTTACATATAAATTGTTTCAATCATCTTTGAAAATTTCTGATATATTCAAATATTCTTTTTTGATTATAAAAAGGTATATTTTTAATTGATTTTTTTATTTTATTTTGCAGCCTATGCTTTTGCAGAGTTGATTGATAATGCCTTAACTGCAACTGCTAACAATTCAGGAGAGAGGAGCATTGAAATAAGACTTGTAAGTGTCTCTCAATTTAGGTTCAGAATTTTTTTTTTTTTTTTTTTTTCTCCTCACCTATATTTAATGAGAAATTATTTATCAACATAAAATTCATCATTATTAATAAAATCCTTCTGGCAGTTTACAAGCTTTGTGATACTAGTTTGAGAAAAAAGGATATTCTATATTTCCTGTTTATCTGTTTTAAGATCACTTTATCATTTCCAGTATAGGTAGTAATGAGATGAAGCAAGATCTGGAAAACAAAAAGGTATGGAATTTTTCCTAGCTGAGGTTTTCAGTCTTTTCATATGTAATCTTTGTTGTATAGTCATTCGTTATTATGATGGAACACCTCACCTTTTTGCTTGACCAAATTAGATATCATTCCTTCAAGTCTGTTTAGACTTTATACCTGCAGACAGTCAATGTCTGCTGTAATCATACGATTAACTGGTAGCAACTCAACATCATTGCAGTTCTACTTGAAAAAATACTGTCCTTTGGGGGTTGTGCTTTAGCTTGATAACCTGTAAAAAAAAAAATTTTTTTCTTACTCCTGTTTCCTCATCCCTCTTCTATTTACTCCTAATGGTTTCCTTCTTTTTCTACTCCTCCTTCTCCTCCTTCAGTCAGTCACTATTCTGTCCAAAAATAATGAGGTGTGTTGGGAAGAGTGCAGATGTCCACTCTTGCTTTATGGTTGGTCTTTTTCATATCACATAATTCTCCGTAATATTCAGAGGCCAGCTATAAAGTTATTGCAGATGCTGAAATTTTAAGTAGACTGGAATTCATTTTCTGACTTAATTCATTTCTTTCTTTAAATCCAGGCCAGCAGGTTATTGTTCATCTCCCTAAGCTTTTGTAAACCTTTCAAACCATCTTCATCTAATTTTTCTAAAGAATTTATTCCATAAATAGCATAGATATTTGAAGTTGTTTCTGTGGTATTATTACCTTTTGTAAACATAGAGCATTACATTTTCTTTACTCTGAAGATAAGTCCATCTTTAGGAGGGTCAAGTTAGTTGAATCACACTGTGAAAACATAACTTCATTTAAAAGTGTACGAACACATGCTAGTATGTGTTAGGCATTTATAGAAAATATCCTTCAGTGTATTACTGTCATGTTTTATACATTTATGTATGACATGACCTGACACATAATTTGTGATTGGAATGTTTTGTTTCTTGAATTTGTTTTTCTTCATGATTTAATTTTTATATTTTTCACTGGTATTTTAATCTAATCTAAACGATTCATTGAACTCTTCTTATAGTCTACTGATTTGGTTATTTAATTATGTTCTACTCTTATAATTTTATAAAAATGTTAAAATAAATCTAAATTATAAATTGTTTTGTTTTTTAAATGAACTGATTTTGTTTTGCTTCTCTTTTTTTTTGTGTGTGTGTAGCATTTTGATGAAGGGAACCCTAACCGAAATTGTATCTATGTCATTGACAATGGCAAAGGTATGACTCCACGGCAGCTAAATAATTGGGCAATCTACAGACTGTCTAAATTTATCCGGAATGAACGCAGACTGTAAGCATTTTTATGTTTTCAAAGAAAATACTAGGCAAATTTCTGAGCCTTATTTTTTTACATGATATTACAAGATTTGAAAAATAACCCTAAAATTTGATCATATGGAATATGTAAGAGTTGTACTCTAATCACTAGCATGGATCTCCTGGGTTGGGTTCTACTTCAGCCAGCTTTCTTCTTTTAGTCTACAGTGGTGGAAATGAAGTCAGTGATTTACTATTTTTTTCATTTTCTTGGGCAATTGTTATCTATTGCTGATTTGCTAAACCTATTACACCTGCTTTTGAATTTGGTTGTCCTTCTAGATTGGTTGCCTACCAAGGCTTAGAGAGCTCAGTCTGACACTACTACTTCACCCATAGCTAAGAAAAGAAAAGAGATGGAAACATACCTTTCCTGAGGACATTAGTGTGAAGTAAAGTCTCAGGCCAGAACTTTAATTCCACTTTCTGTGCCATTATACTACCTGCACTTCTATTCCAGCTTTTTACTTGTAATAATTGCATTTGGTAGAATTTTGATGTTTACTAATTGTTATTGGAATGGGGGGGGTAATACCAAAGTTCAGGTTCAAATATAGCAGCTCCAATATTCTAGGTTTATAATCTGTGCTTAAAGGTTTGCTTTTTGAGGCCGTTTTGTTTCAATCACAGTTTTTCAACAGTATATGAATCTAACTTCAAACTTAATTTGTCTTAAAAATTTACAGTTAAGGTTTTTTTATATATATATATATATATATATATATATAAAATCTTTTTTGGAATTATAAGAAATACCAATTTCCCCTTAACATTATAACATGAGATTTTCAGCTGTTTTATTTTGTTGATCAAAATAAAAATGATTCTAGAAATATGAATGCTTTATATCATTGTGACCCGTTTTTGTTCACGTTGTGACAGGACAATAACTATTCCCTTGATATTGCAGAAAATTACAATTTAAGAGTTAAACATATGTCAACATGCTGAAATAAAAGCTCTCAAATTTCACTAATGTAAATGTTCTCCAGAAATTCAAAACAATATTTTTTCAAATAAAATATCTATGTAACATTATTATCTAACAATTCAAGTGCCCAGTCAGCTGGGGCTGTAGCATACACCGACTACATCTCTGCAGAGGGGTAAGACCCTCCCAACAAGTGTCCTAGATATGACACTAAACAATCTGATGGTAAGGTTCCAGTGTAGCTGAAGCTTTGGGAAATGCAGAGCACCTCTTCATTGCCATTGCTCCCAGTTACACTCTGACACGGAGTGATAGCACTTGATAGGACCTTATCCATGGCTTAAATAGAACTAAACCATGGTTTCAAGAGCTTATTGTTTTTGACATTTACACTGTGTATTTATGCTAAACTGTATTATCTGGGGAAAAAAAAATCTGTTTTTACATTTAACTCTGTGTATTGCCTAGTCAGCTAGGACTGTAGAATGCACCAACTGCAGCTCTACTTAGGGGTGAGAACCTCCCCTTTCTCTCCCCCCCCCGCCCCAATGAGTGTCCTGGATTTAACACTAAACAATCTAATGGTGAAGTTCCAGTGATGCTGGAGCTTTGGGGAATGTGAAGCACCTTTTCATTGCCATCACTCGCTGGTCTACTCTGTCCTGGAGTGGTAGCACCTGATAGGGCCCTATCTATAGGTCAATAGAACTAAACTGTGTACTTATGCTAAACTAAATTGTTTGAATTAGAACTATTTGACTAAACGGAATAACTTGAAATAAAAATGTTTGACAATTAAACTGTGTACTCATGCTAAACTGAATTGTTTGAAATTAAACTGTTTTTGTATGCTAAACAGTTGTTTGAAATAAAACTAATTATTTGTATAAAAATGGATTTGATATTAAATAACCTACAAAGATTGATATGTCATAAAACCCAACCAACCAACAATTCAACCACAAATATTGGAAAAAATTAAACAACCTTGGAATCAAAATAGTCACTAATTCACTATGACAATTATAATTTTAATTTATAATAAAAATAACAATACACACATCAAATCCAGAGCAAGGGTGTATGAAATTTCATGTCTGTATTGTAATAAAAAAATGTGAGTGAAATTTCTCGTATTAATAACAAATTTACAAACCCAGAAAAGATTTTTTAAAAAAAACATGAGTTTGGTCAAGCAATCTAGAAACTAATCAACTTTTAATTTTAAAGATTACAAGATGTTAGTTCATTTATATAATTTTTAAAAAAAGTACCAGAAAATCATTGAATCTAGTATCATTTCAAATCACAATACTATCAAACAGACCCAGTCTTTTCAATTTGTCCCTTTATTTGGTTAGATTGGTGCTGAAAAGTTACAAAATTACCTATCTAAAACAGTTTAGCTTCATCTTTTTATTTATATATATATATATATATATATATATATATATAGAGAGAGAGAGAGAGAAAGATAAACAGTCAAATTAAACAGAAATATAGAATGAAGGAAGGTTAATACTGATAAAGGTGGATAGATATATAATGGAATATTTATAATGGGTAGATATGAACAAAGTGATATAAATATTAACATAGATAGATTGATGTGATATGGATCTTTTTTTTTTTCTTTCTTTTTTTTTTTTTTAAGTCATGACTTTGAAGATAGTTATACAACTTCATTTTCAATTTTTACTTTGATAATGTTCTTTCTTTTTTAAACTGTTTTCTTAAACTTAAAAACTAAAGTTTTTTTTTTTTTTGTTTTTTTTTTTAACAGTAACTTGAGTGATCTAAGGAATGAACTGCCCACTGTGAGATATGAACCTCCCAGGTCTCTGAACAGTGATATCTCATATTTTGGTGTGGGTGGCAAACAGGCCATCTTCTATATTGGAAATTCCACAAAAGTAAGTTGTTTTTTTTTTTGTTTTGTTTTTTTTTTTTCATGATTATTTTACTCGCTTTGATTTCTTCAGAAAGGTGCCTCTATAATTTTGGCACACAACAATTATTTGGGTTATTACTCTTCTTTTTTTTTTTTTTTTTTTTTTTTTTTTTTTTTTTCTTCTTCTTCTTCTTCTTCTTCTTAGATGATAACTAGGCCTGCAGGTTCAAAAGACATCCATGAACTAACTATATCGAAAGATGACTTTGAAAAGAAAGAAAAAAATAATGAATCTATCTACAGTGGCTTTATCCGAAACAGAAAGGTAATTTTTTATATTTATATTTAACTTTTTGCACTAGGATTCTTCTATAAGATAATTATTTTTATAAAATTTACAGGCTTCACTACAGGTTGAAATGATAAAGCTAAGGCGAAGATACAAAAATCTTATCTGTATTAAAGTTTTGGAAGTGTGATGTTATATTCTACTCTGACCGCAAGAGATCGACATCTTGGTCATTGTCCTCAGTAGAAGGCTGTTATGTAGAATGTGTATCACCGAGAGCAGCCTGGCAATTGACACTCCACAAAATAAATTCCAGTCAAGACTCCTATTTAAGTATATGAGAAACAAACAAATAATGTGGGTGCTGATTCGAGGTTAGACTGGTCTCAGATGTCGGTAACGGGTTGCCGATTCACTTTCACATACGCCACCAAGTCCTTTGTCCCCCTACCCCCTCATATCACGGAACGAACTTCTAGGTTAGATAATATTAACTGTAGACAGATTTCCAAATCCTCTTGTAATGTTTAGGGAGGCAATAAGACGTGTTAGCAAAAATTAATGAAAGCAGTATGAGGCCAAGATATAAGATACATGCAAAAAGTCAGATCAACAGAGGAAAGAACACAATCAAAACATTTCAACACAAGGGTGCATTTAAAATATAACAAAATTTTAATATGCGATGATCAAATAAATAATGATGAAATTTAAGAAACAGTTCCTTTTTCTTTTCTTTTTAAAATACCGGCAATATTAAGCCAACAGGAAAACATCAAACAAAAATGTCTCTCAACAGTCCTTTTTCTTTCTCTTTTTTCTCTTGAGTAAAAGTGTCTAAGACACCGGACTGAGGCGTGTAGAATTGTTCCTTCAATATTTTTTAACTATTGGTGAAATAGAACATTTACAGTTTTTTGAATACATACAACTTTCCAATATTTGGAAAAGGAAAACGGTTTAAGCTGTACTTATCTTTGACAGGTTTTCAACTTCTAGATTTTTCTTCTTTCTCTCTTTTTACGGGTGAGCTATCTTCTCCCAGAGCTGGCTGAAATCAGCATTTTGTTCCAATGCTGGATTTGTTCAAACTGAAGATTTTAGTCTTTTTACGGGTGAGCTATCTTTTCCCCAAGCTGGCTGAATTCAGCATCTTTTTCCAATGCTGGATTTGTCCAACTGAAGATTCTCTTCAAATTTCTCTAACGCATGCTGGTCTTTTTGGCGCGAAGATTCTGTCGACCAATCATTTGACTTTTCCTCTTCCACCACCTCGCTGAATCACGCCACTCAATTGACCTTGACTTCTTTCGTTTCCACAGGCTAAAGTGCAAAGGGTACAATTAGCTTACCCTTTCTCTCCTCTACCACTTCAACAGTTGATCCCTGTTATCTGATCTTTCTTAATGCCTGTTGATTCAAATAAAGAGGAGTTAGGGTATTGACCTCCCCTTCACTCTCTCTCTATAGCATACCAGAAGTATATGTAGAAAACACTTGATTACCATGGTTTATTGGTTCTGTGAAAGGGTTTGCTAATTGAACCTTGTACATTATAAAGTTCATGGACTTTGTAAATCTATTGTTTAATTTTTATAAATACAACTTTACTATATTTTTATGTGATATAATAAAAATGTCTTCACTGTTCAACAATTAACTATAATTGAAACTTTATGCTTTAGTGTATATTAGGAAAAAGTGGTGAGGAATATCTATTAAAAATATTTATTATAGTCCAAGTGTAACCAAAAGCTGAACTTTTTTTTATGCCATACATCTGTTTATACATCAGTGATCTTAGTTTCTTTGAACATACATTTGGTTTGGTGTTAGAATCAATATTAGTTAGTTGCTTGACCAGTTCAAATTTTTATGGTAATTTCTCAAATTTGTTTTTCACTTTCATCAGTATCTTGATTGTTCTCTTTGTCATGACACTCGTAAATATTACTCTGCTAATGAAAGTTAGATTTATATGAGGAATTTATAAATTAATAAAACTAGCACAAATATTTAAGTTTTAATGTAATAAAATAGTAGAAAAACTAAATAAGAATACAAAGACTTATTTTAATTGATTCTATATAAAATTATATATATATATAACATTGTTTTTAATGTTTGAGAATAAAACTATTACAAATCAGTAGCACCAAGTAATTATTTATCAAACTCAATTTTATTAAAACCAGTATGCAAATTATTCACTTCATATACTATGTAAACTTTTATTTCTTAACGAAATATAACAGATATTGCAGGATTTAAAATGCATTAATAACATGGTGTTTGGAGGCAAACATAATAGACATCATTAATAAATGAAATGTTATTAAGATTAATTAATGATTATCATTGAGAATATAATGTGAGGAAATTGTGATATCAGTGGTGATGTAGTTTTTGCTATACACACACACACACACACACACACACACACACACACACACACACACACACACACACACACACACACACTCTCCATTATAATATATAAATAGAATGAATAAAACTAATTAATATCAATTTCACTTCTACTAAAATTTAAACTTTCAGTGCCATAAAAAGGAGAACTCTGCCTCTTGGTGCTTTGCCAGCTCACTAGACACATATTTTCCTGTTCTCCCAAAACTAGCAATCCCATATTACATAAATTTTATAATATTAATTCATATTTTAACATTTAAAAATACATTCCCAAGAGCCCATGTGTTGTTCAGGATTGGTATTATTTAAACCCTATAAATTCCTGAATCTTGTTTAAAGCCATATTAATCTGTTATCCTAATTTTACTTGAAATATTTTTATATTATTAGGGTTTTGATACTCCCTTAAAAAGGTATTACACAAGTACAACTGCGCATGATTTTTTTTTTTGTTCATAGATGTAAATATAACATTAATTTTAATGTTTCATTTACGTGTTCAGCAAAAGAAGCAAACTGATAACAAAATTTCCCCTGAATGGCCTTAGTCATTTTCTAAACTTTTATTTATTTTTCACACTATTATTACTCATTACTAAAAACTCTATTGAATTTTCATTCCACATTTTATGTGCACATAGAAACTTTCATCTTTTTATAAAAGCTTTTTCATCATTAAACCTTCTTTTATAACCAGGATATTCAAAAACCAAATAAAGTTTAACAGTATATGGTGCATAAGTGTTAATAGTATAAATGTATCATACATATTTTGCATAAATTTATTAAAGATGTTTTTGTTCATTTTATATACTTTTCCCTTTCCTTTAAATGAATATATTTCATTTTCTAAAACTCAAAGCCAGGAGATTTTAGTCATGTGCCTGTAGAAGATGAAATTTTGAGAAAAATAATTGCTGAAGAAGGTAATCGTGAGAGCTTTACAGTGGTAGCCATCCATGGTATCAATTCTGGTCACATTCCATATTTGAAACACAACCTTATGGACTGGGGTCGTCAACTTGCGTAAGTAGATTTATATTTTGTCAAATCTTGTATATGTATTCAAAAAAATTTTTGTTTCCCCTGATAATTTCATGAATTTAGTCTCATTATGTAGGTTGTCCTAAGTAAAATTTAAAAACAAAAAACAATCAAACTGCTGAACATTTATAGGGTGAATTCTTTTTTTTTTTTTCTCCTCCCCTTTTTTCCCTTATCTCTTATTGTTTAAAGCTATCCTATATATTAAAAAATACTTTGAATACTTGCTATATTAAGCCTTTTATTACTAATATATGAAATGACTTCTCTGAACCTGAAATTAACAGGCTTATGAGTTCAAAGGGTTAATTGTGTATCTGAGACGGGTGAATACATGAGTAGTTTATTTTAATCTTGAAGACTGCATTCACTAGGACAGATGGTCAGAGGCTAACAGACAGTTGTCACCAAGAACAGTTAATAGATACACCTGTAAAAGTCGCTTTTACATCCTGAGCAGCTAAATGAAGATGCAAAAGAGCATATTTCCTATTTTAGTAATAAACTTCACAAATTTATATATATATATATATATATATATATATATATATATATATATAAAATTTAAAAAAAAAAAAAAGTTTCATTTGTTAACTCTTTAATCTGGAAAAAAAAGTACCTGTAAAGCAAAACAATTCTAGTTTAGAACGTATTTTTGCTTTCATCTTTATTGTAAGCTTAAATTGTCTGAACTTGTATTGAAGAATTAAGATGTTGCCTTTTGTCACACAAAACCCAAACATGGAAAACTTGATGACTAAAACATTAAAAATTGCATAAAAAACAGCTACTTTTCTAGGAATAATGAAATGAAGAAAAAATGACTATGCAAGTAATTTTCTTTCATTCAAAAAATTATTTTTTTTTTTCTTTCTCAGACATATCTACCATTATTACCTCCATGGTCCTAATGGTAATCAAGACCCACCACCCCATGATCTGACCAGAATTATGCGGCCACCTAGTCCTTTCAGACACATCAACATAAATGTAAGTTGTTTATTTATCAGTAAGGATAAACCAGTATGTTAATCACAGTATAAGCAAGTGATAAATATAAAAATAAATTACATTTTTCTCATTTCTTTTTCACCTTCAATTGCTCATATGCTTGCATACATTTATGTACCATTTTTCACAATGAAAAATCACTGTAAATTATGGTGCACATTGTGCTATTCATGTCTATTTAAAAATTTGTAACTTTTTTTTTTCTTTTTAAATTTGCAAAAAAGAGGACCATAGTTGTGATAATCTAAACAGCCTAAATGTCCTCCAACATTAACTAATAATACTTATTTATTAAAGCCTTACCTAATTTGGCATACAGGTCTTGGATTGTTACTAGTATTTGTTTTTGTTTATTAATGTCATATTGTAGCTAAAATAATGGCTGTTATGATTTCCTTATGTTCCAATATTATTCTTTCAATTGTCTTATTTATTTTCTTTATAGATAAGGCTATTCAAAGGGGTGGCTATGACAAAATGCCTCAATTTGCGGGACATTGTTGATGATTTGCAGAGTCAGTTTGTCAAAACAGCTGGTTCTGTGTTCGATTTCAAAGCCAAGGTAGAAGGAGCCGGTGTTGTTGAGGGCGTTCTCAGATATCATCCATTTCTTTATGATCATGAAACATTCCCATCTGAATTTGTTGACCCTCGATGTAAGTATGAGTTTTTCCAGTGTATAGGTTGACCATTGATTTTATGGTAGCAAGGGTTACTTTTAGTCCTTCCTAATATTGAATTCCAACCATGCAAAATTATTACTTTGTTCATGTGTGAGGATTTCTAAAATAAGGATTTATTATTATACATTGGTGTACTCAGACTAGTGTTCTCATTTTAGTTATTATTATTGTCACCATCTTTTGACCATCATATTCTCTGGTCTTCATTTGTACTTAGCATAAGTTAACATCATAGGAAATAGAATTGGTGACTCGAGTTAAAAATCCTGGATGAAGCTGTTTGAGTTTCACTTCATGCTAATGCCCTTGGAGAAAAACATGAATACATCTATTCTATTTCCAGCTTTTGGTAAATAGTAGGGCATACTTTTTTTTTTTTTTTTTTTTTTTTTAAGCCTTGGTAAGGCAACAAGTTAAGAAAACTTTGAATTCTAACTAGCTTTACTCCACTCAAAAATTGACTTTGTCACATCCTGCCTGTGGTGGAGGTGTTGGGTAAATACATACTCTCTGGCCTTCCTCAGGTGTCTGTCATAATCAGTTAACCTTCTGAGAATTTTTTAACTGAACCATGGAGATAGATTGTTCTATTTTCACTATAAATGTTTTTATTTGATCTTAGTTTCATGCTCTTCTTCACTTGAAGTATATTTTTTCTGTGTGTGAAGACTGGTATAACAATCCTCATAGATATAGAAAGTTTGCTTATTTCACATCAAATATCAAGCTGTTTTGATAAAATTCTTAAATAATGGTTTGGTTCTTTCCTTACTCATGAAATGCAAAGAAACTTAATATTTTTTGTTTGCAGATGCTGAACCGGAAGATGACCATGACTATGCAATCAATGATCGACCAGCACGGGGAAGACGCCCTGTTTTTGAATGTTATTGGAATGGAAGACTCATCCCATACACATTGATTGAAGAGTAAGTATACAAATTGTTTTAACTTATACAGATTTAACAATGTGGAAAAAATTAAATGTCAAAATTCATATACAAGAATTCTTTTTAGCAAATTGTCAATTGAAAATATTCAGAATTAATAATTTTTGATAATCATTCTTTCATTAGTATACTAATGATTATAGTATGATGAGTAGTTTGGATTGAAATTAAAATGAAAGTATTGCTAGTCAAAAGTTAATTGGCAATGCTTCAGATGACAAAAGTTCAAAATAATATTATTACTAATAATATTTGTGTATATAAATAAAACAATAACTTGATAGCACAAACAATGTGTCGTGGCAAAAAATGAGTTTACATGATTTGATTTTTTTGCCAACCATAAAAAATGAGTTTACATGATTTGATTTTTTTGCCAACCATAAAGCTTTCATTGCTCATTTGAAAAGAATAGCTATTATGGTAGATTGGCTTCCCTAAGCAAAAAGTATATTTGTCACTATTCAAACTGTCATGAAAGTTGACTTATTTCAGTAAACTTTTTTGAACCATCACTTTTTACGTATTTGCAAATAATTACTCTTTCCTACCTCCAAATTTAAGTTTTCATTGCGTAATGTGGGTTATTTTGCTTTCCTGGATATTTTCTACTAGTGCAACTGTTTTCTATAATACAGGGTGGAACGATAAAATTGTCATCTTAAAGAAAACAACACTACAGCTTTATTTTAAAACTTTTATTGAAAAACTCAATTCAGGTAACTTGATTATATAGTAGAGCTGACATCTATTCAATGTAGCCGCCTTCAGCCTCAATCATTGATTGCCTCAATATGGATCCAGAACTGTGAGCATGCCTTTTCCACAAGCACCGGCGGGAGCTTGGCAAATACTCAGCGGATGGCAGCGATCAGGCTGGCTTTGGTGTTGTGGGAGATCATGTTGGTGATGTTCTCGACGTATAACCAAACGAAGTAGTCCAGCAGGTTCCGGTCGGGGGAGGAAGGGGGCAGTGAAAGAAGGGTACAAAGTCGTAGCACTCCTTCTGAAGCCAAGCCTGGGTCTCTTTGGACTTGTGGGCCGGCGCCGAGTCTTGCTGCCACACCCAGGGTCTGCTACCGGCCACCTGATTGCACCAGGGGATCACCACACTCTTCGGCACATCCAGGTACACTTTGGTGTTGACTTTCAAGCCGATTTCAAAGATGTGAGGTGGCATGATGTGGCCCTCACTTGAAACCACACCAAAGACCATAACCGTAGCCAGAAACTGTGTTTTCATCACCCTGAGCACGTCCCTGTTATTCGTGGCAATCCAGATTTGCATTTTGAGGGTGCTGGCAATGGTCCTGTTGTCATAACTTGGATTGGTAGAGAGCATGAGTTGTACAGCGGCGCATCTCCGATCTCGCTCGTTGAACATTGTGTCACTTTCAGACATGATAGAAGGCTCCTATCGCTCTTGGGATTTGTACACAACTGGCCTACTAGTTGATGGTCTGCAACAAAAAAAGAAAACCGGTTTTCATTAAACGGAAATGGAATCATGTCGTCTTTTCTAGGCCAACAATTTTATCGTTCCACCCTGTATATAAAATTTTGTTCTCAAGTGCTTGAATTTTGTTTTGTTAAATTGATGTTTCCCATGGAATTTTGTGTGTAATTGTATTTAAGTTTAATATGTATGTACAAGAGTGAGCTGAAAAGTTCATATGATGATATATCTGCTGTGAATGACTTTTTTTACCAATGGGATCAAAGCACTGCAACACCAATGAAAGAAGTGCATGGATCATGAGAGGGACTATTGAAAAATAAACATTATTTGGTCACATTCCATCTGGGTCAGCCTATGAACTTTTCAGATGATCCTCAATTCTGTGTTATATATAAGAGATAGATTATGCTTATAGAATCGGTATTTTATGTGATCTTCTTAGATTTATGAAAAATCTTCAAAATTTAGTTGATCACTATGAATTTCATTTGTTTTCAGCAATGTCTTTGCTACTCTGGCTCTTCAGTTATGTTTTGACATTAATCTGTCTAAAAAAAAATAAAATGACCTTAAGCAGAATTTTCTTATTGATCTTTTTTTTTTTTTCCCCCTAATTCTTATTTACAGATTTGATTGGTGTAGTGCCCCTAAAAAATCAAAAACTGTCCCTACAGATTGCTATAATCGGTGAGTCTAAAATATTTGATGTTGAGTTTTTATTCTTTCAAGACTGTTAAGTGGATTTTAAAACTTTATTAATTTCTTTAAAAAAATTAAATATATTAAATCTGTACTTGATATTGTACAGAAATGTATTGCTGAAATTGTCACAAATTACTTTTTCAATTAAGAATCTTATTGAATTGTTTTTAATACTCAGTCACCCTTAGAAAGGCTAGTTTGCCATTATAGGCAATGGGTTATAAAATGGCAAATGAAGGGTAAGAATGTTATAAGAGTAATACAAAGGAGTAACAAAGCAAAAATCCAAACTAAGACACTTAACACTGGAGTTAAAAAGTCTTAAGGTTGTAGCTTGATGGAAAACCCTCATGAGTATTTAATCCCACTGCATATGTCCTTGAATGATATTGTTAGAATAAAACGTTTTTTATCATTAAAGGTTTTCAGACTATTGTCTTCATCTTTATTGTTATTTCTACATTTCAGCCAATGTGTCCTCCGGCCTTCTTTAGGTGTTTGTCAAACTCAGCAACCTACTTGGAACTACGTCCTTTATTGAATCCACGGGGGTCGCCTGTTCTGATTCCGTTAGCCATAACTGGGTACAAGTTTTAAATATTCCTGTATTGTTACTCGCCTCCAGGACATAGCATGACCATTATAGGTGTTGGTTCCCTAAGCTTCTAAGGAGAAAATCATCTGGAGGTTGCAGGTTCAATCCTGACTGCAAGCAAGTAACAATACAGGAATACTTAACACTTGTACCTGGTTATGGCTAAATGAATCAGAACAGGTGACCCCCCCCGACCCCCTGTGAATTCAATAAAGGACGTAGTTCGAAGTTCCATGTAGGTTCCCCAGTTCGACAAACACCTGAAGAAGGCCGGTGGACATATCAGCCGAAACAGTGGAAATAACTATAGAGATGAAGACAATAGTCCAAAAACCTTTTTAATGATAAAAATCATCAAGCTTTGTCTCAGAAATTAAGACAACTGAAATGTTTATTGATGGGAATATTCAGAAAGAATAGATAATGTGTTTTTATTGGAAATTCTGTACCAATATAGAACCAATGAATATAACTCATCTGAACATCTTCCACAAAAGTAGTGATGGGAGAAAGAAAAGCTTGCAACTTTCTAGTAATGGAAAAATAGCTGAAATGATGAGAACTGATTCTCTCCCACAAAGCCACACAACCCTATCCAAAGTAGCTGAAATAAGCTTAGATGAGCCTGTGCAAATATGAGAACTGTATTCCATCCTAAGTGAACCTATGTAGATAAAACAAAGCAAAAGATGTTAGATATTTTCTTTGAAGTAGAATTATCTTGTCATTGTTGCTGTTCCTTTGATGTAATATAGGTGTCTCACTTCAAATTAGGAGGAAAGTGGAAACTTCAGAGCCATCAATATCTTTTAAATGAGTTTCAATAGTGATTGAAAGATAACATTTTAGGTTTAGAGCTATTGAAGGACATAATCCATTTTCTACCCCCATTGAACAATCTAATTAAGGTGAGCTGATAAACCAGAGGCTGTCAAGTTTATCATGTGACCTTAAACTTCAGAGTGTTGTCATCAACAAAAATGTTAACAAATAACCTGAGCATATTGTTGGGTTGATGAAAATAAAGAGTTAGACCAAAGACCTGCATTAACCTCATGAACCTTAGAGGATTGGCCATTAACTATGACCTTCATGGATTTACCTGTAACAAAGGACTTAAAGGTAAAGTTAACATTTACAGTTATAATATAACTAGAGAGCTTAAAGAAGAATCCTTTGCAATACTCTATCTAAAGCCTTAGATGTATCCAAAGTGATGGCTTGGGTCTCAAATCCTTTATCCAGTACTTCCTTAATATGATGAGTGAGCACTGTGAGCACATCAGCTGGAAGAACAAAATCTATACTGCACATCACTTAAGACCAGCTTTAAGATGTTTCATAACCTACACATTAGTCATAGCATTCTAATTAGTCTTTACTGAGACGAAATTTAGTGCTGACCAATGTTTTTAATGACCCAGCAAACAGATCTTATAGTTAGGAAAACACTTTTCCTTTAGATAAGTTATATAACTTAGGATTAGCGACAGCTGTGCGAGAAGGCTTTTCAGGACGACAGCAAGAATTTTTATCTGGTTCTGCTGCTTTTCCTGACTGGAAGTTGAGAATAATGTTGGAAACTTCTTTTACTAAAACTCAGTACAAGATGAAAAATGGAGTAGATGGTTTACAGTGATCTAGAAAATAGTTTGTTTAAAACTGAAGCATTTATTAGTTTCTGTACTTTTATATCTAATAAAGTTGTTTTGTATTCATCAAATTTTAGTATTATGAATTTTACTAATACCAACTTGACTATTTGATGGGAAAGACTTATTTTGATTTAAAATCATTTTTTCAATTTGTCAGAATTGAACTTAGTGTTCAGGTGCAAATTGACAGGCTTGATATTTTCTAAGCTTTTTCATGAAAAAGATCTAAGGAAATAACTGTTCATTAGACTTGAAGGTAGACTAATAAAAATTCTAAATATTGGCAAGAAACTAGCTTGTTTCTCATTATGACAGTTTTTCTTTCTTTTGTTTATTGACAATTTTTCTCTTTATATTCTGTGTGAATATATAATATATATATATATATATGTATAAAATTAATTTGTCTGTAGGGTATCTGGTGTGTTGTGGACAAATGATAAATTCCAAGTCAGTACCAACAAGTTGACATTTATTGATCTCGAGATGAAGTTGAAAGAAAAAAGTACAGTTTTTTGTAGGATCATCAATGGCCATGTAAGTAGACCTTATTTTCTAATATAAGTAAGCTGTTTTGTTTGTTTGTTGTTTATGTAAAATAGTATTGAATTTTTAAGATACACTATTGATGCTGGTGTTTCCAATAAAGTGTGAAGTCCGTAGAATTCCTACCATGTTTTGACCAAGTATGAAATAAACTTATTTCGGTTTGACTTTATATGCATCAGTTTGAATTCCAATAGAATAACAGTGTATTTTTTGTCATGTTGTATAACTGTAGTCAATAATGAATTGGATTTTTTTTTAATTGAAACCTGTGAAACCTAAACAAATTAAAAATAGGTAGATTAGAAATTTTTATTAGTGAACTATCTGAAACCTTAACAAAATAACACTTCTAATTTACATTGAACCATTTTAATTTTATATCTAATGTAGCAGTTGGGGTATTTTGAGTTAAGCATAAAAATTATTCCATATTCACTGGATATACTTCATCTCCATCTTAAAAGATTAATGAGCTGCAAAATAGAAATGTCTAAAAATAAAAAAGGCTTAGGAACTTTCTCTCTCTCTCTCAATTGAGGTCAATAATATTCCTCGAAATTTGGAAAATAGTAAAATTGAATATTTATTTGCAAATATTTATTAATCTTTAGGGTGTTTGGTGGGGTACCTGCAATCTCTGAACCTGAAGCTGTCTTCTGTACACCACACTCTATGTAAACAAGTCTTTAAATGGACAATGAAAATGAATAAAACTTTTTTTTTTTTTTTTTTTTGAAGGAATGATCCTAAACCTTAATAAAAGCCACCTTGCATCCTTTATATTTAACAATGACCATCTGACAGCATGTAATAAGTTTAAGTACTACTAGTAGTAATAATTTGTTAATTTAGTATCAGACTTTTCTCGGAACACTTTCCTAGATAAGTTGAATAAAATATTGAGTTTGTTCTTCGAAGTGTATTCTCATTTTCTTAATTTCTTTTATGGCCTTTAATAATGTACCTTAGATTGTTTCTTTAAGAGTTGAGTAAAGGTTTGTCATTAATTCATCTTAAATTTGATCATTTTCTGAATTTAAAACAATATTTTCTCCTTTGTAAGTTCTTTATTTAACAAACATATTAGTAAATTATAATTCTACCCAATTGATTTAATGTGATTTATATATAAAATTAGTGAAATAATTTCAATATTCAGTACTTTTCATTTCAATAAATGTAGGAAAACAAATGTTTAACAATACATTTGCTTCTGAAGATTGTAAAAAAAAAAAAAAACATTTTTTATTTATTTAAGGACTTCTAGGTTTTTTGAGTAATTTCGTTCTAATTTTTAAAAAAATTTTTTCCCTTCCTTTCTACAGGAAAAGCGGACTGGTATTGACAAGGAGTTTGTCAATTGGCTGAAAGAATGTCATGAAAAATTTGACAAACAAATTCACTTTTCAGTATTTAAAGGTCATGCGCTTCGACCAGATTTACCAAAGCATCGACAGACCCCATGGTCTGTCTATGAACAAGTAGAATGGGACGGAAAAATATTCAGGAAAGGGCAGCTGGTAAGTTAATCTGTTAAAGAGAATTAAGTTATGTGTAAGCTTTTACTTTATGCAATCAATTTCTACTTGCCAAATTTTTTAACTTAAGGAAAAGAATTTTATATAACCTAAAGTATAGCTAAAATGAATCTTGAATTAGAAGCTGTATACCCATAGAGAAAATATATTATATTATCAGTCAACTGGATAGTTAGATATAACTGAATGTGGTAGTTTTGTTTATTGACATGAGCTGAGACAGCACAAAGGGGTAAGATATTCCCACCTACAAGGTGTCATGGGTATGACACTAAGTTTCATCTGATAGTGAGGCTCCAGTTCTGGAGCTCTGGGAAGTGTTGAGAATCCATTCATTGCCTTTACTCCCAAGTTTACTCTGACCCAGAGTGGTAATACTTGTTTGGGTCCCAGCTATGTATCAAATAGATATGTTTGAAAATATTTGTGTTAGATAGGAATACATGATGTTATGTAGCTGTGTGCAAATTGTTTATATTAAGAATTATTATTTAAAGCTACAATTGTTTAAGGATTTTTATTACTTGAAATCATAACTGTGCAAACAAATTATTTTTAAATAGAAATAGTCACTTGAAACCATATAATTGTGTATAAATTATTAATATTAAATAAGAAAACCCATATATTTGTATGAGATAGGAATACTTAATAATATTGTGCAAACAAATGATTGACAAATGATAAAAAAGTGCAGTGAAACATTGAAAATATAGTTATTATTAAAATCAAACATTTCAGCATTAAATAACCCATAAGAAGTTGATATGCTGGTAAATAAACCCATTCAAACATTTAGTTGAGACGGTAATGGTTTCAATTTATCTTATTTTCATTGTTCTTCATTTTATGAAAATAAGACTACATCATAATTAAAATCAGCTCTAATGAGTTGCCTGCCTCAACATTGTATTTAGGTACTGATCCTGACCTTACTCTTTGAGGTATCCCAAGCTGAATAATTTATGAGTGTTCCCATTAGATGGTACACCGGCCATCACCAAGTATGGGGGTGATTCTGCTTCCAGTCCACTGATCGTATATATCTTTGGGTGACATGATTCATTAGATGGCCTCGCCTTTTTTGTTTGTTTGATCTGTTGTCTTAATGTAACAAACAATCACTAATCGAACTAACTGGTCAATGAGTAGACGTATGAGACTGCACAATTAAAGTTTTAAAAAAAAGTTTACACCAACAAACACAGCTTTCTAACTGTAATGATATTTGATAAGAAAAAGTCTTTAACGATGTTACAAGTATTCATCCACCTGGTTCACAAAGTAACAGTCAGCCAATTGCCTGTATACGTTCAGGCTTTTCTATTTTCGCTGTTTACAGCCTGACACAATGGTGGTTATGTTTACTTTCTCTCAATCCTTGGTATTATTTCACAATGTGATAGGCTTTCTTCACTTTCTATGCCAGGAATAGTCTGGTAAAAGGACATAACGCCAGGTGACATGAAATTCTAGTAGTCATCTTCTGTTATGTTATTTCGGGCTTTCTCTGTCTCTTACTTCACTTTTTCTTTACCCAAAGCAGTCTGGTAACCAGTTCTCTCAAAGTATCATGTATTCTCAATTCTATTCGGGGGGTGTCCTCGTGGTGTAATGGTTAAAGCGATGGACTCCGGAATCGTAATATGCGAGTTCATACTCCAGTCACGTTATTACGTTCACTTTCGGGCAAATACCCTTGGGAAAGGTATGAACCCCCTTATCCTCCCAGCTATGGGTTAAATAGTACCACTACTGTTCTTCTAGGAGAATGGCTTTGGCATTAAATAACCTAAAATGAGTTGATATGCCATTAAACAAAGAAACCAAACCAAACCAAACAATTCTATTCATTTCTTTCTCTACAAGTCTGACACAAGGGCATCTCCCTACCATGGAAATAACTGGTCTTATTCTTAGTCTGTAATAGTTCTACTTCTTTCAAATGCCTACTCATCTCTTGGTGGGGGGTCCTCATGATGTAATGGTTAAAGCACTGGACTGCAGAATTGTTATAAGCAAGTTTGAAATCCAGTCACACTATGTTCACTTTTGAACAAATGCCCTTGAGAAAGACATGAACCCCCTTATCCTCCCAGCTATGGGTTACATAGTACCACTACTGTTCTTCTTGAAGGATGAATTTAGCATTAAATAACCCAAGAAGGTTGATATACCATTAAACAAACATCATCTCCACTGATTTTCTAGCATGGTTATTTAAAAAAAATACAACAATCAAAAGTATTTATTGCATCCATAATAGTGTGCTACCCCAACTTAACCACTTGGCCCTTTAATTTGTCCAGTATGTCAATTCGACTCTAATTTGATTACAAGGGTTATCGCCCATCTCGATTTGGGAGCAACCATCTCGCTTGACTTAAAGATTTTGCTTTGAATGTGTCTCTCTGCTCTTACTGTATTCACTTATAATTACACTGTTAGCAGTTGGTGGTCCATTTTCTGGAAGAAATGCAAAAACAGCTACTTTCATTATTCTGTGTTTTCTGAGTTTATCTCTACTTTTAACTAGTTAAGGTGATCACCTGACTATAACCGCCAATGCCTTATATGAATGGTGGGGGGCTTCCACATGCATGACAGCACCCACAATCATGCTACAACCATAACCACTGGCGTATCATTTCTCTATGATTACTCTGAGGGTGGAGTGTCCACCTGTCCTGATTTTTAGGTTCTAGTAATGGTGCCAGTCTGGGTTCTCCTTTGGTCCCCTTGGCCCACTTTTGGAATAACCACACCACCTGGTCTCTGACGATCTCTTAACATATGAGCCTCATAGCCACAAGTCCATCAAATAAAGCCCTTTCTCTCCAGGGTATGTTAATAAAATCCACACTGCATGGACCAGTTCATTCTCTGGGGTCAGCCTTTTCTTCCCAATTCTCTGGGTGTCCCCTGTGAGCTTCCTGGTTATCATAGGGGTGGAGTAAACTGGTTATGGCTGAGTCTGGCTGTGTAATCCTGCCTTCATTTGGGTAGTGGATAGATAACATGATTGCAAAAAAAATTGGCTCAGTTAAGTGTTTTTCATGAAAGAAAAATTGATTAGAATGACAAAATATTGAAGGAAAAAAGTTATTCGTTGTTAATGTCTTATGAAAAACAAATTTTGAAAAGATCATTCTTTAATTTATAGCATATTTCAATTTAGCAGTGTAAAAGATATCTTAAAAATTCATTTTATTTTCAAGGCTCACTGAATTTTAAGTTATCTTTATGACTTGTCAGTTATTTCTAATACCTTGTTGAAAATGAGAAAAGGTTTGAATTCCTTGCTATATTCATAACTTTATTATTCTTACATTTGTGAGATGACTTTTAAATTTTTTTTTTCTTCCCTCTTTCCTTTACTGCTTTAAATTTCATTATTAACCTACTCTCATAGTATCTGTAAAAACAGATTTAAATAAGAACTAGCATTTCTGCCTCGGATCAAAATGTTACTTACAGATCCTAAGTAGAAGTGCCAGTATGTGTTTCTCTCTGTCTCTCAATATTATTAATACTTGATGGTAAATACTTGTGATCTTAAATTTTTAGGTCCGTATCAGCCGCACTCTTCCTACTATCCTTGGCACTATCAAATGTTTCCTGCTTTATGGAGATCATGAAGGTGAGGTCTATGCTACTGGAGGTGATATTCAACTTATTCAGGTAAGCTTTCTCTGGTAATTACATAACATAACTTTTTTTTCTGTTTCGTTGGCTGTCATTCAGTAAAATTTAACTAGACATTTTTAAGTTTTATACTGCAATTTCATTTTCACTAAAAGTTTTCAAGTGCTTCATTTTTTCCTTCACTTTTTCATTAAAATTTTTCCCACTTTTTGATCTGGCAAAATTCTTTAATTTCTTTATCAAAGATTTTTTCTCATAAAAGACTTAAAAGGGTACATTTAACCTTTAGAACTCTCAACCCCCTGACCTTCAATTATCCTGTACCTTAGCCCCTAAATGCATAAAACACTCAAACCTGCTCCAGACTGCAGACATCTTTGTTTAAAGCTATCATTTCATTAAAAAAAAGTCTATGAATAGTGATTATTCCAAGCTTATTATTAATAGTATACCTGGTATGATGTATTTGAACCCAAAATCTCTCACACACACACATATATATATATATATAAAAGCATATTTGATTAAATAATAAAGACACATTTTGTCTACATAGTTTTAAGATCCTTTCAAGTTTCCTCATAAGCCTCTTGGTTTCAGGTTGTAGACCATTCTCAGGGGTTGTTTGCATGTGTAAAGAGTGTGTTTTCTAGAATTTTTAGGTTTTTTACAAAATTACATAAACGCATAGTTGGATAAAACTGAGATGTTGATGAATTTAAAAAACAGAATGCTATCAACAGAAACAGAATATTATTGAGAAATATAGAATATTAAAAAACAAGCAAATAAAAAAGTAAAGACATTCCAAAACATTGTTGCTATTTTAGTTTTTTTTATCTAAAATATATATATATATATATGGTTTCTAGTATTTGTAGTTGTAGCTTATTAATTTCATGTACTATTATTGTGGTGTTTTCAGCTAGAATTTTTGAAAATTTTGATTTGGGAATAGAATGGGTTTTAAGAAGTAAAACTATGGAGCTAGAATCATTAAGGTGCATAGTAAGCTGTCTTGAAAGAGTTGTAGTGGTAAGAACAACATACATATTATTTTTGTTAGAGACTGTCTCCCAAGGGACATTTGAATATATATGCATATAAACTCTGAAAAACACTTTATACATGCAAGCAACTCCTGATGATGGCCTATGAAAGGTCCAAAAGCACTCAGGATAATTTTAGTAAATTCATCCACCAATTCCAACCTGAAACCAAGATACTTATCAGGAAACTCAAAAGGAACTTAATAAAATTATATAGACAAAATGTGTCTTTATTATTTAATCAAACATGCTTTAATATAATATATATATATATACACACACACACACACACACAAGGATCATTAAATAAAGTTTCCAGACTTTTTTCATATGGGCACTTTTATTGATAGTACACACATGAAACTCTAGTCCCCTTCAAAGTAATCTCCTCTGGCTGCAATGCACTTGTACTATTCCAACAACTTCTGGGTGGCCCCATGAAAGTCCTCTTGTGTGAGCATGTCAATGACCTTTGTCACAGCCTCTTTCATCTCAATTATCTTGTAACAACAGCCTCTGAGCTTGGGGAATAACCAAAAGTCACAGGGAGCAAGATCTGAACTACAGGGAGGCTGAGGAACTGTGTTGATGCCCATCTTGGTCAAATAGTCTGTGACAAGGATGGAGTTATGAACTGGTGTATTGTCCTGGTGGAAATGCCACTGACCCGATTTGAAGAATGCTGGCCTCTTCCCTAGGAATCTCTTCCTGAACTCCCTTAAAACCTCAACATAGTAACCCTAACCCTTTGGCCAATCAACTCTGGTGTATTGACTTCCTTACTCCTCCCACACCTCTCATCATCTCTCACAGACTCGCTGCCTTCCTTGAATCTCTTATGCCACTCAAAAACAGATGCTCAATTCATGCAAGATGATTGAAAAGCAGTCTGAAGCATTCCATACGTTTCTGTGGCATTTTTTTCCAAGTTTAAAACAGAATTTTATTGCATATCGTTCTTCTAGAGTGTCCTCATGTCCAGATTGCATTTTTGAAATTCACCAGCTGTGATAATCAGGCTTTAGTAGGGTGTATTCCAATTGCTGCTGTAGCTGTTCATTTGAACCTGAAATCATGAGATGACTGACCTATTTTTATAAGATGTATAGCAATAACATACTGAGTTTTCCAGAGTCTACAACAATTTTAAATGCCTGTACAAAAAAGTCTGGAAACTTATTGAATGCACCACGTATATGTAGTCACCCACAGACACTGTTTCATTGTATCACAACTCTTCAGTGTGGCTAGACACATAGGACACTTGAAGATGGGATCGAAACCCACCAAACTTTACGTTAGACTTAGTATCAGACCTCTCGGCCAACAAGCGTACCACGTCAGCTAGGGAATTATAAGGTATTAAGTAGTAGCGTTAGTTTGTTTACATTTTATGCCTTACCAGATACCAGAGTGTTCAATTCATTTGAAAATCATGTCGTGCTGCTAGCATGGATATCCCTGACCCTCTCTCGCCACTTGTCCCTATCGTTCATCGCCTCTGGCAGAGTCTTCTAGGCTACATCCCGTATCCTCACATAGCTGCTGGTCGTCCAGCTTTTGCCTGGCCATATGTGGGGGTCCATTGGAGTACATCCCTTATGAGCTCATCCCTGCTTCTCCAGCAGTGTCCTGCATGTCTGGTTTGTCTAACTTGGATAGTTTTTGTGATGGGAGGCAGGTGGCCATATAGTTGGTGTCTTGTGGAATGTTGCTGCTAGGACTTGTTCAATATTGCTTGCAGCATTCTTGTGTAATTGCCGTCTAGCTTCTCCAGCCGTTTTGTTAGCGTCCAAGTAGTGCATACATGCAGCAGTCTCGATACACCAGCTGCCTGAAAGAAACTGCATTTCATTTTATCAGTTAGGTCTGATTTCCATATGATCGATAGCCTATTGATAGCTGTCCATGCCTTTGTTAGCCGCGTGTCAATGTCCTTTTTGGTTGATGAGATGCTACTTCCTAGGTAAGTGAATTTGTCTACTAGTTTAAGAGAGGTCCTATCTAGTGTGGAGATGTCACCTGTTTGATTATAGCACATATATTCCGTTTTGTGTGCATTGACATGGAAGCCTATGCCTGCGGCTGCTCGTTCCAAACTATGCAGTAGTGTTTCGGCTTGGTTGGGTGTATTTGCCAGTATCGCCATGTCATCAGCATAGTTGGCGTCGGTAATTGTTTTTGCGAGGTATCTTCGACTTCTTTTCTTTGTCAGCTCGAAGCTGTTTTCTCTGATTTTTATCAATCGATGTTCTAAGCACGTAATCTAGACAGATGATAAAGTATGGAGCTAGTGTGTCTCCTTGTAGTACTCCTGCTACAATGTCAAAGTATTCTGTGTCTCCATCTGGTGAATGTACTTTCACTTTGGTGTTTTTATAGAGAATCATTATTGCTGCTACGGTTTCTTTAGGTATGCTAGTAGGATTTGTTCCATCTTTCCTCTGTGAATGGAATCGAAGGCCTTGGTAAAGTCGACAAATAGTAATGTCGCTTGTAGGTTTTTTGCCCGTATACCTTCAAGGATTCTACGGGTGGTCAATATTTGTGAGGTCGTGGATTTATTTCTTTGGAAGCCATTTTAGTTTTTCCTAAGGATGTTGTCGATTTTGGGTCCTATGCAGTTTCATAGTAGGGCATTGTAAATTTTGGCTGCTATGGATGTAAGTGTTATACCTCGGTAATTCTTGGCTAATCCGAGGTCATCCTTTTTAGGGAAGGGGAGGATGCATCCCTTCATCCATCTGTCTATCAGATTTTGCTTATAGACTGAGATATATATATATATATATATATATCCTCTGAAAATACCAAGCATACAGATTCAAAGGGTTATGATTCCAATTTTTTTGAGAATTTCTGTTGCTACTTAGATAACTTAAGTAACTATTCTTGTCATGTTGACATTCAACATGAGTTAAGTGCATAAAATTTATTATAGTTATTTCTAATAACTGAAGAGTTTTTTGTTTTTATGTGTAAAATCTTTGCTAGCCTAAATTCAACTGCTTTGTGTTTTTTTTTGTAATTTGTACTTTGCAACAATGAGCTTGTTCTTGCATATCAAAAAGCTTCTTTTGAAATATTTTTCTTGTCATACTTTAATGACTTTTTTTCCACCCCCTGCCAGGAACCACGGTGTTTATATAATGAAGTAAAAGTTCAACCATTATTTAAGCTGGATCGAGCTTGTACACCACAACAAGTAAAGAAAGCAATTGAAGAAGAAGAAGCTAAGTAAGTTAATTTTCTTCTTTTCAATGATAGCATTGTTATTGTTTAAAACTCATTAAAAATAACTTTTTTTTCTATCTTGTTTCAGATTGCCTGATCAGCTGGTGGTCTCGTGGCCTGATAATAATGAAGTCATGGATGGTGAGCGTAGGCCTGCTGGGAAAACTATAGGTATTTAATGTTTTCACATACTGATTGTAAAATTATTTCATATACAATGTACTGTTGATTAAGTGGTTAAGTTGTTAGGAAAAAATCTTCTTGAACTTTTCTTAATGAATATAAAATTTTATTTTATAAAAACTTGGTCCAGTCACCTATTTATAGAATTTAGTTTATAACTAATTGCAAATAAACATGGGGAAAGTACTTTATAATTATCCTTTTATAGTTTTTTGAAAAATTATCACCTATGTAGACCTCCACACTATTAAGTTGCTAGTTGTACTGGAAATGGCTTTGTTCTCTATAAGTTGATAATACATATAAGTTGTGCTAGCAAAAATCTCAAAAGCATGTGTCATTTTCGCTGTGTTGCAGTAACATGAATATAAAAATTGGATCATTATTATATAGAAAATGACTAAAATAAATTTTCGCACATACTCAGTCTTAAAAATGTTTTTGATGCTTCACATTATTTTTGCTACAATTTTAACATTTCCTCTAACTTTAGGCATATGTTGAATTTATGTTTGTGATGAATACTTGGCAAAATAATATTTGAATGTGTATTAACTGGAAAGAACTGCTACTCTGATCTTGCTGAAAAAGACTGAAAGAATTTGATATTCTGAACATTTTAAGTAAAGAACTTCATATAAAATTGACAACCTTAGTTGAGGGTGACCCGAAGGCGCCCCTTTTCAATAGGTACTACACCGAGGTGTAGTGGGGAGAGTGCTACTCCTTTCCCGGGATTGCTCCGTTTTACCCTTGATACTTACTTTATAATGCTGAGTGTGTTTTTGTTTTTTAATCTTTGGTTATGACTCAACCTGGGATTGAACCCTGATCTCCTGGACCATTGGCAAACGCTTGACTCATACGGCCAATGGCCTAGTTGAGATGTATATAGTTGGGGTGGGGCAAAAATGTCCCAGCAGTATTATATAATAAATTTTTCCTGGGACATATCTCATTAGCATTAAAAGGGTTAATAGATCAAGGAGTTGGGATTTTGCTCATTACAGACAGTCTGTTAGATGTGTAAAAATTTTCCGGTCTGGTCTTTTTACAATTAGGATATTCTACACAAGTTTATTACAATATAAGTTGTACATTAGGTAAACTAAAATGAACTGGTTTGAAATCATTATACAATTAAATGATTTAGTTTCATACCTTTTACTATTAAGGTATGATGTTTTATTAGCCAAGTTGGAAAAAAATTTAAGTACAGATCAAGGACTTTAAAAGGCTCTCAAGGAACCCGCCTTATACTCTTATTAAATTCAATACACAATCAAAGTAAATAAATATTGGCAGCAAGATCATGTTGCACCAATCCTCCAAATGGGGAAGATTTGTATGCTTTGAAAATCAGCATTTGAAATCTTGGTACTTTACCTGGGTTCAAACCCCCAACCTCTGATGCCAGTTATCAACTTCCTCGGTCATTAGGCAAGTCACTAGGATTCTTTTCTTGATGGTTTCTTAGTGACTTTGTCCAGAATCTGGCACAGTTTTTTACTCTTTCAGGTTGAGATCGGGTATCTGTATTGATTCCACTGCTGTGTTCTTGTCTTTGGATAGGATGCAGCAGAAGAGGTGGGGGAGAGTTATGCCAGGTCCTGGGGATTCTAATCCTGAGTCAATACCTCTCCATTGCACTTAAAGGTCAAAATAGTTTGATGCCTTGGTGACTCTGTAACCAGAGTCCCATACTATTTTTGTCCTGGCCTATGTTGGCTCTTATGTTAAAATGACACGGGGAAGTAGTTTTAATTCAGAACTAATTTAATGTACTGGTTTTAATTGTTATATTCTGTATAGGTATTTCTGTTGGTGATATTTAAAAAAATAATGAAATGTTGATTGTGAAATCAATAATTGATTTATTTTTTCTTTTGATCTTTATCAGGTGACATCAAAGTGGAAATTATCAATAAGAAAGGAGAAACCATCAAACAATTGCCTGGTACTGCTCCAGCACATAAAAAACTTCTGGTGGAGCTAAAAATTATCTGGCACTGTAAGTTTTACTGTTAATATCAATATTTATTTTGCAGTTAGAAATTAATAGTCAATTTAGTGAGCTTCTTTGCTCATCTTCCCTCTTCCTCTAAATTGTAATAAAACAAGTATTTACTACTTTCTTCTATATTCTTTTATATAGTTTCTGTAATCTAAACCCTAAGAATATTGTTGATATGTGTAAAGTGTCTATAAATGAAATCATTTCATTATTTTGTTACTATTTGTAATGACTGACTCTTGGAGCAGACTGAAATTATCTTTAGGTACCTGCTTTTTAATAGTAAGATTCGTAGCCTCCAGTCAACATTTTAGATATTTCTTTTTTAGGAAATGCTCTTTATCTCAGACTTTTCTCTTAATTTAATTATGCCTAAGTATTTTGTATACTTTAGTATTCAGTAAACTTAACAAAAAACTGATAAAACCCCTCTTTATATAAGCATTTTTTTTATTTTTTTTTTTTTTTTTTTTTTTTTTATAGGTTATTATGATAGATATAAATATATATATCATTAGTGTGATGCTTTAAAAAAGTTATTAGTCTTTTAATTAATATTGTCAGAAAGACCTCAAAATTTATCTGGTTATATTGTCTGAGATTCTAAATCTAACTCACTGATCTTTTTCTTACCATCTTCCTTTTTTTCTTTTTTTTTTTTTTGTCCATGCTTTACTAGCGAATGAACTGCCTGAAATGTGATAGAAACAAAAATAACATAGATTTGGATAGTTCCTTAAAAATAAGTAAATTCTATCAGTATTTTTCAGTAGAAATAGTAAAAGCAAACTAGTTGTTTTATTCTTCATTTAACAATTTCAAATTTATTTTCAACATTGACCTGTTGACACTGTTTTCAGCTTCTAATGGTGATGAAGTCATTGTATCTCATATCAGCCAGCATGGCAAGAACTGGCCATATTGGTTCAGGAAAATGGGTGAGTTATGAAAAAAAACAATTTGATATTCAGGCTTGGAATAAAATTTAATTTCTATACTATAACATATTTAGTATTAAAACAATGTTTAAATACTAGAATGCAAAAAGCCTCTTAAGATATTGAATAATTATTAGATTCTTTTAATATTAAACTGATAAACCTGGTTTAAAAAATTTTCTAAAGCTTATAGAAAGATCAATTTTCCCCCAAACTATCCTAAACAATAAATTTTGTTTAAAAATAAAATATAGTAAGCATAATTTGTAGTTTATCTTTATCAGGAAAATTTATTGAAAATGAATTCAAATAATTTTGGTAATATATTTTTCTTTCAGAGAATATAAAAAATTTGGGCCACCATTCTCTTGAACTGCAAGTTGTCCTCAATGAAAGTGGTGCCACGACTTTCGCTGGCAAAGATTTACCTTCTCACAGCATCAAGTTCTTTGTTACTGGTAAGATTTTATCTGATTTACATTACTAACTTTAGTTATAAGAAATGCTTGTACCGTGTAACAATTCTTTAATATATCTTGCAAGATTATTATAAACCTTTTATATACAAGGTGGGACAAAAGTCATAAGGGAATCAATAACAATGAGAAGTATGTATTTACCCAACCTCTGCTACTGGTAGGAATCACTATAAGATTAATTTTTAACTGGAGTACTGCTGGTTTGAAATCGGTTTCTCTACTCACTCTACCCTACTATTTACTCATATTTGGAGGAAGAATAGATGGACTTGTACCTTTTACCAGGGGCATTAGCACAAAATGAAATGCAAACGGCTCCTTCCAGGATTTAAACTTGAGGTGCTGACTCCATTTCCTATGACAGTGACTAGTACACTCTTTGTACTCTAACAATGAGAAGTAAACATGTCAGAAATTTTTGTATTGTGATGTTATTGACTGACCTATTACTTCTGCCCATCTTCATTGCATTATTTCCGAACATATTAGCACCAAAATCTATAGTCTACATTTTATGCATTATATCTTCATACGTAAAAGTTATTTTATTAAATTTGTATCATAAGTGCTTTCTGAATGTGATTTACTTTTTGTATATTTAAAGAAGCTGAACCCAAAAAGTTCACTGTTGGCTTGTTGGATGGCCCATTTAGAGTGGGTGTGCCGTTCCAAATTCCTCTAGAGTTTCAAGATGAGTTCAATCATATTACTGCACCAAATATGAATTGCAAGCCACTCCTGGAAGCTAGGTAAAGCTATCATCAAAATTACACTATCAAAATAAATGTTATCTATGTAATTTAAAGTAAAGTTGGTCACCTTATTCCAGGGTGACCCGAAGGCTCCCTTTTCAATAGCTATCACATCGAGGTGTAGGGTAGGATGCTACTCCATTCCCAGGATTGCTCCACTTTACCCTTGATCCCTACCTTATAATACTAAATGTTAAGCAAGGTGGCGTCAAGTACCTTTTTTTTTTTTTTTTTTTTTTTTTTTTTTTTTTTTTTTTGTCTTTGGTATGACTCGACTTCCTGGGTTCAATCCCCAGTCAAATCATACCAAAGACTCAAAAATGGTACTTGATGCCACCTTGCTTAACATTTAGCATTATAAAGTAGGGATCAAGAGTAAAGTGGAGCAATCCTGGGAATGGAGTAGCACCCTCCCTACACCTTGGTGTGCTAGCTATCAAAAAGGGAGCCTTCGGGTCATCCTCGACTAAGGTTGCCAACTTTAATTACTTTTTACTTATGTATTTTAAATGACTAAAATTCAAGATTTTAGTTAACTCTTACTCAGCTCTACTTCTGAATTAGGTGACTTGCTCAAATCACATATTTCACAACTGAACAAACAAATAGATTGTAAATAATGCTAGTTCTTGTGTAATCATTATGGGTAAATTTTTACTAATAGATTATAAAAAGATATAAACTTACATTGATCTATGAATTTGCAGTCACCTATATTATTATAATCCTATTTTTGTACATTTGTATGTTAACATAGAATTAGCACATCATAGAAAGTTTTTTAACACCACAGTAACATTAAAATACTTTTGACTTGGTGAATAAATTTAATAATTTCAAATTTAAATTTTATCTTTGGGGTTTACATACACACTCACCCCTACTCATTATAATATAGTTAACTATTAAATGCTTATTATAGAGTACTTCCTTTTTATCTACATGCAATCATTTATAAATTTTATAAACTATGACTTGACATCAGGTTTAATGGCCAATTTTGGAAGGCTTTAAGCAAATATTTATAATTAATTACATATATGCTTTCATTTGTTGAATTGGGTTAAAATCTAACCATTTTATTATTTTAAAGAAAGTAATATTTTCTATTATGACCTTAATCTATTTTCATATTTTGCAGTGGTTTGGATATCACTTATGAAAGTCTTCAAATAAAAGGTAACCATTTGCTTGTGAAAGGAATCTGTGCCCAAGGCATAATCAACTGCACCACAGGAAAGGTAAATGTTTTGTAATAAGCTTGTTCTTTTTATAAAGTTATAAATCAGACTTTATACTCTTTTTAGTTGGAGGATATAGCTTTGGAATACTTTAAGTCGGGGATTCCCAACCCACATGTGGCTCTTCACTATGACAATGTGTTGCTGCTTGCTAGGCCCTGTTGTGTTTTGAATTCTTAATATATTGACAGTGTCACTTTCCTTGTATGTCATTTTTCTACAGACATCGACATCACTCTGTCTAGTTTATTAGTAACCTCCATTTGCCAACTGTTTTACTGACAGGAAATCATATAAACCAACTTAAAAAATTTTCTTTACAGCTTTTAACTGTGAAGAAGCACTATTAGAATTACAGATAGAACTCATTGTTCTCCAGTGTTCAGAAGACTTGAAGTCCAAGTTTCTTGCCACATCCTTGATTTCTATAAGAAATTAAATGTATAATTTTCTTACTAGCATGATACAGGCCCATATAAATATTCAGTTATAAGATTATTCACATTTCAGATTCATTATTATTTTTCTTTCTCTTTTATTAATTTATTAATCTTTTACCAAGTATTAGTTTAGAACCCATACTTTGAAGAGCTCTGCATTATCATTCATTCAATATTATCAGATAAAAATGAAAAATCTTTTGATTACAGAATATATCTCTGACCAATCATATTGCATTACAATCATTGCACATACATATGTCTATTGTTTATTATAAATAAACTTATTTATAAAACAGTTGGTATTCGGTTCTGATTATATGGTATATGATTCCACTTGTGTTGCAAAAAGATGTTTGATGTTCAACCTTTTTGGTGAGAAGAGGATCTCTTGTCACTCAAATATATTTAATGTATAGGGGTGAGATGCAACTTTAATCTACATTACTTAAAGATTTTGGATCTTGTGCCATATACCCACCAAAGATGCCTTTTGTTCACTGTATACCCTGGCTCCAAAAATTTAGACCAATAAATGAAAATATTTCTAAAACTTTAGTAAAATAGTCATTTTTTTTTTTATAAGTATCAGTAAATTTTTTAAAAAATGAATAAAATTGCCTGGTTGGTTGGAGCTTTAGAATACACCAACTGTTTCTTTGCAGAGGGGTAAAACCTCTCTTTCCCCCCCACCCCACCCGGTGGCACGAAACAATCTTGGTGAGGTTCCAGTAATGTTAGAGCTTTGAGGAATGCAGAGTACCCCTTGTCATCGCTCCCAGCTCTACTCTGGCCCAGAATGGTAGCACTATCTATTGGTCAAATAGAACTAAACTGTACTTATGCTAAACTGAATTGCTTGAAATAGGACTTTTGACATTTAACTGTGTGTAAACAAAAATTATACTAAACTAAATTGTTTGAATTAGAACTGATTGACTAAACTAAATAGCTTGAAATAGAAATGTTTTTGACAAAAAACTGTACTTATACTAAACTGAATTGTTTGAGCGTTTTTATCAAAATGACTTAATTTGGTGTTAAATGACCTGAAAAAGGTTGATATTCCTTAAAACAAACCAACTTAAAAATTCTATGTACACTTATGATATACACCCCATTCCACCACCCCTTTTTTTTTTTTTTTTTTTTTTTTTACCTTCAACATTTTGCTTTTTTAGAATGAACTGTGATTTTTTTTTTTTTTTTTTTTTTTTTTTTTTCTTGTTCACAAGATTTTTTTATGGTCTAAAGTGAATTTCAGCCATTAAATTTGTTGCCAAATATATCACTGCAAAGAATTATACTTCATGTTTAAATTTTAAGAAAATAAGTGTTTAAATTGTATCTTATTCTACCACTTTAATTTTTTGTGCATGTTTTTATGTATATATTTCAGAATTTCAATTTAACTGTAAAAGTGGATGAATTAGAAGAAAAGCAAACTTTGAAGATTCGTTTACTGCCAGGTAATTTTTTTAAATTTTTAAGTGTAGAACTGACTTCAGTTTGGTTACACGCCTTCTCTTTTAGTTTTCGGAAAACTTTACTCAAATTTATCCCTTGGTAATGACTTTAAACTCTGTCTTCAGGTCCTCCACATCACCTTTCCGTGAAGCCCGAGAGAGACTTAGATTTAGAAAATGGCTGTGCTCCCATGTTCAATGTTGAAGTTCTTGATATGGCGGGCAATGTAACTACTGAAAATAAGTTGTTAGTGACTTGCAAAGTGAGTAATGTTTTTGTTTTCAGTCTTGGTTAATTTCTTTAAAATTTGTTTTATATCATCCACAAAAAAATTCAGTCTAAGAATTTTTATTATATCTTTAGATACTTTGTAAAGATTATGAAAAATTTTAAGGATAGAATAAAATTTTTGGTAAATTTTTAAATTCAGTATTGAATAAAAATAAGTGAAATAAACTTAACTTTTTTTTTTTTTCCACAAATTTTAATGAAACTTCAATGGCTTAGACATACAAGCTATTTTCCTTCATTATTTTTGTTAAAGTTCTCCTAATTATAGCAAAAACTCATAATTTTCTAAAGAAAATTGTCAGACATACAAAAAAATTGAAAATTTCTTAGGTTTGGGGGGGGTCCTTGATTTGATATGATGCTAAATTGTGATTAATACTGTTAATAGCTAGTAATTAATTATTTAAAAAAAGTTCAAAATAATATTTTATTGAAGATTCATTAAAATTTGCCAGTAATAATTCTTTCTCTTTCTTCCTTTTTTTTTTTTTTTTTTTTTTTTTTTTAATAATCATTCTTAAAATAAGTAATGATGTACTGGTCTGCTTGACTAATCCTATGTAAAAATCTTTAAAATACAAGAAACTCACTAATTTCAATGAGAAGGAATCCACTGAATTAAGTGATGAAGCTCTGTTACAAACTGATTCTATTGGTAGCAATAGAAGCATTGTTAATCGTAGTAATATAATCAAAATGTATATCAATGCTTTTGGGGTTTTATTTCTTCTGGAAATAAGCATACAAGGATCATTAAATAAGTTTCCAGACTTTTTTTGTATGGGCACTTTTATCAATAATACACACATAAAACTCTAGTCCCCTTCAAAGTAATCTCCTCCGGCTGCAATGCACTTGTTGTACCGTTCCAACAACTTCTGGAAGGCCCCATAGAAGTCCTGGTGTGAACGTGTCAATGACCTTCGTCACAGCCTCTTTCATCTCCTCAATTGTCTCATAACGACAGCCTCTGAACTTGGGGAATAACCAAAAATCACAGGGAGCAAGGTCTGGACTACAGGGAGGCTGAGGAACTGTCTTGATGCTCATCTTGGTCAAATAGTCTGTGACGAGGATGGAGTTATGGACTGGTGCATTGTCCTGGTGGAAATGCCACTGACCCGATTTGAAGAGTGCTGGCCTCTTCCCTAGGAATCTCTTCCTGAACTCCCTTAAAACCTCAACATAGTAACCCTAACCCTTTGGCCAATCAACTCTGGTGTATTAACTTCCTTACTCCTCCCACACCTCTCATCATCCCTCACAGACTCGCTGCCTTCCTTGAATCTCTTATGCCACTCGAAAACTGATGCTCGATTCATGCAAGATGGTCAAAAAGCAGTCTGAAGCATTCCATACGTTTCTGTGGCATTTTTTTCCAAGTTTAAAACAGAATTTTATTGCATATCGTTCTTCTAAGTGTCCTCATTGCATTTTTGAAATTCACCAGCTGTGACAATCAGGCTTTAGTAAGGTGTGTTCCAATTGCTGCTGTAGCTGTTCATTTGAACCTGAAATCATAAAAATTGGTCAGTCATCTCATAAGATGTATAGCAATAACATACTGAGTTTTCCAGAGTCTACAACAATTTTAAATGCCTGTACAAAAAAGTCTGGAAACTTATTGAAGGCACCACGTAACAATGTTGATGCTGTTGGTTGTATAGATGAAATTTATTCTAGCTTAAAGACTTAAGTCATTGAAGATTTTGCTGTTATTTTCTTCAGTTTTCACATTAACTTTATTCTTTAGATGCTAAAAATGGACAAAAAATTTACATTAAGTTGTCATTTTATTTTACTCTTACAAAATCCAGTCCTTTACTTTCTCTGATTCAATTAATGATATACTGATGACTCTTGGGTTCCTAAATTTGAAATAAACTGCACATTAACCATTTGAACCCCAGTGGTCGGTATATGTGCCTGTAACTAGAATTAAATAAACCCAATCAACTCAAATTTTATTTGCCAATAAAATGTTGCAATTTTATCTATAATTTTATTGTTTTAGTATATTTTAAATTGTATATAGAATGCTGTAACCTTTTATTTAACAGCCTGTAAAGTGGTTAAATAACAGATTACAATTAATTTTTTTCATTTATTTTTCCAGCTTACCAAATTAAATTAATAATACCCCCCACCACCTTTTTTTTTTTTTCTTCAAGTATTCCTTTTTTTTTTTTTCTTTTTTTTGATTTGATTCATAAATTTGAGGATTCTTTTCCTTTCTCTTGATATGCATTTAATTATTGATTTGTAGTTCTATTTTTACTTTTCTTTCCTAGTTCTCTGGCTTGTCTGGACTGCCAACCTATTTTCTTGACTGCTCCAGCAGTGGAATGGGTACTTTAACTGGGGATGCTCTTTGTATGAAGAAAGTAAAATCTAAACAAGAAATTGTGGCTAGAATAGAACTCCAGGTAAGTTGTGTTTTTTTTTGGGGGGGGGGTTAGTTCAATTCACCCCTCCAATTTATTAATCAAATACCTTAGAATTGATTTTTTTTTTTTTTTTTTTTTTTTTTTTTTATGATTTAGTGCTTAAAGCAGTTCATTTATGCAGATATTTCTGAATTTTTACATATATATAATACTTGAGTGAATCAAGTTTTAAAATGTTTTTATAACATCAGGTACAATTTGGCAGTTCTAGATGCTTTTGCTGAGGTTGTGAAGATGACAACCTACACTGGACTATGAGATGCCAAGTTTGCTTTGTACTCCCTTAATGCTACTCAACAAGTTTGCCTCTATGGCTTGGAGCACAGCTTTAGAATCCAGTTTTAGACCTACTTGATTTTGCTTGATTGTCAAGGTTCTTGCAACCTGAGGGAAATTTTTTTAACCCTCTGGTTACTATACTGTGATCAACTACATCTTCACCTTTTTCACAACAAATGTTTTTGGTTGCTTCCTCGGCATTATAGCCCAGTTCAAACTCATAAAGTATAAGTTCCTGAATTTGGCTATTTTACAGTTATCTGTGTGGCTTTCAAATCATACACAGTGAAGTATTGCATGTGTCAGTGTACCAATCACAGCTTGAAGTGCTTCAGTCATGTGATATATGCACCACAAACTAACATTTACTAAAATATTGCAAAACTTTTGACTCACCCTAGTACAATGAAAGAATTAAAGATTTACATGTATATTGTACTGGAACTTATCAATTAGATCATGTATATTTTAAATAAAAGTATGAAAACCTTCTATGACTTTTTTATATGGATGCTTTCTGTAGAACTTTAAAGATGTGAAGCCACTGGAGCGGAAAATCAATGTCATTCCAAGTGGGAAGACTGCTAGCATTGAGCTCTCTTATATAATGGAAGGTGAAGAAAAAATAGTGCATATTAAAAATTCTCAGGATGTGGTTGGAATAGCAGGAGAATTCATTCAGGGACTTGGTAAGTTGTTTTTTTTTTCTTAATTCACCAATCTGTTAAATGAATCAGTGTTTTATATCATAGAACTGAACTTTTCAAATACTACTATTGTTTAAAGAATACAAACATAATTTTTCTTCTAGAAATTTTTTTGCTCAAACATTATCACATGACTAAAATTTGTGTGTATGACCCAGTAAAATCTCCACACCACAGTGTGATAATTTTTTTTTCTTTTTTCCCCATTTGTACAATTTGCAATTAAGATAATTTTGAGGCTATACTTAAATCTACTGTATATACTCATATCATACAACTTTCCGAGACCTAAATTCTAAATTAATTTTAGGGAGTTGCATCATACATATACAAACCATACCTAGCCTCAACCAACACACACACACAGTTTGTATCTTGCATATAGTGTTGACCTCCTAATGTTAGGCTAAAATTTAGATCTCCAGAAAGTTGCATTATATGAGAGGATATACAATATTTGTTCTAAACTTGTCTATGGATGTTCTATTTAGTTATATCATTACATACGAATTATATAGTTGCAGTTTGTCTATCAATAGAGTAAAACGAATTTTTTATGACTTTAAACATAAAATTGCTTGAATTTTAACTGTTTTTATCATATATAGATAATTGTCATAACTTTAACTAAATCTGCAGGTTATGTGTATTCTTTTCTTTAAAGAATTTTTTTTTTTTTTTTTTTTTTTTTTTTTTAGCTTTTAATCTTTTGGATGAAGCTGGTCGAGAGATTTTAGTTGATGAAAAGATTTGCTCAAAAGTAAAGGTAATTTTTATTTTGCTTATATTTAAGTCTTCCTTAAATCCCTCATTCAGAAGCTATAATACAAGCTCAAAGCATACCTGAAATAAATGTATGGCTTTCTCATGAGTTTTAAGTACAAAATGATTGATTTAATCTTACAGTGTTAGACTTTTCTTCTTTTTTTTTTTTTTCCTGGCAGGTAAACTGGACCCCAAAATTAAGTAAGGAATTACTTATGCAAAAGAAGTTACCTGATATTAAAGTGCCAACATCAACTACAGATCAGAAATATTGTCATGTTAGTATTCTGGATGGTTCTGACACCCACTTTAACTTTACTGTCAAGTGAGTTCACGTTATCTTTTTTATTCTCTCGCTTTTTTTTTTTTGCTTTTTTTTCTTAGTAATTGATTGTATATGTAAGTAAATGTGAGATTATAATTTTTACATCAACTCTTACTTTAAAGAAAACTTGAATTATAACAGATGAATACATTACACTAAAAATGATTTCTTTTTCACTTTTAGACCAAATTTAGCACGTTGTATTGATAAAATGTATATATTTTAATTTCTATATTCAGGATAAAGGTTAAATTGCTATGGTTTTTATGTGTGTTGGTACCATTCTTTAACTGATCGTAGCTCTTGTATTTAGTCTCCACTCTGTATAAGTGTTTTGTTTTTTTTTGTTTCTAGGGCTAAACCTGGAGAGCCTTCCCAGCTGAAGTGTAAGGTGAAAGGAAGCAGTACTATCCGAATTAATGAACCATTGAACACAGAAATCCAAATCAGCATTAAAGACAAAAGTGGTAATGAAATAACAACTGGGGTATGTTTTTATTTTATTTTTCCTTTCTCTCTCTCTCTCTCTCTCTCCTTTTGGTCCTCAGGTTTAACTGTACCTTAAATCAAACTTCTTGAGGATACAGACATCTTTGTTTATAGTTTTTTGTTTTTTTTTCTTCCTCCCCCTTCTCCATGAAAAGAGAGCCGTTCACTATACTAAGCTCTTTATTAATATATCTGATCTCCCTGAGCCTAAAATTTTGGTGTATAGTAAAATAGTGTTAGGCTCAAAATATCAGGTTTACTGGTTAAAGGGTGAAACAAGATTTTTATATATCTGAGAACTGTCATTTTCCTCTAAGAAAATAGGATAGAATATTTTTATTTGGTTTTCATCTTCAGGAAAACTTAAACTACAATTTGTCAGTGGTCAACAAAAAGCAGCAGATTATGTGAAAATGTTAAATGATTTATCTCATGCCCAAGAAGGGCATCATGTATGTGGGGAAGAATAGATTTTTCAGCAAGATAATGCTGCTATCCACAATGCATCAATAACAAAGTACCTGCTTGAACGAAAAATAAGATTTTTTGACCACCTAGCGTGCTCTCTAGACCTCAGTCCTATAGAAAATTTGATGTTCTTGATTGTTGCAAAAGTTTATGAAGAGGTCGACAATACTCAGCAATTTCTGAACTCAAAAACGCAATCTTAGACACATGGGGGGGAAAAAAACACCTTCGGTTCAACTTCAGTAACTAGTTGAAAGGATTTGAGGTTATCGAAGCTAACACCAGATCTAAAAAATATTAAATAAAAAAATTGCCTTTATATTCTATAGTTCACCACGTTGATCTTATATTTATGTCAAAACAAAATTTTGAAATTAAGCATAAATGCTAATATACATGAATTGAAATTTCTTCATATTTTAATTTTTTTTTTTTCTTCTTGTTATGAACTTAGATTAATGATCCCATCTTGAAACTTTGCATGTAAACTCCTTTCGCTTCAAGTGTTCTAATGATATTTGGTGGAAGCATGTGGAACCTCCCCATTCCTGGAGGTCCTCAGAACATTCTATCTTCATATTGAACAGGGAGGGTGAATTTGTCCAGGAATCTAAATAAAATTGGTATCTACATGAGTGAAAGAACTCCTACCTACATACTCTCTGGTTAATGAGCAAATCTTGATGAAAATTGGCATCTGAAGTCTCTTGTCTTCAAGGAGTGTTTTAAAAGGAAGTGAATGCAAGAGGGAAGGGCTCACTGGGGCTCCACTCCCAGAGGTACCCAGAACATCTAGTTCATAAAAGTCAATCATCCAGAAAGCAAATAAAATTGCTATATAGAGGAACCTCTACTGCAATCACATGTGAACTGGGACTTAATATAAAGTTAAAACTGGATTCATTTGTCAATCATTCGATCAACTGACGCTTGATCTTCCAGTATAGGAGATAGAATCTTAGTCAAATCAGCCACCTGCCCATGTTGTTTTTTTTTTTTTTTTTTTTTTTTTTTTTTTTTTTTTGAGGAAAAAGAAAATGCTGCTATTTCAATGTTTTATCTCTCATAAATATTGTAGCGTTAGTTTTTCAAAGTCACCCCAGGTTATGCGACGGTTAGCCTAAGTTCACTGTCCTTTTTCTCAATCCCCCCCCTCTTTCAGATCTTGTGAATTCTTGTCAAATGTCATGTTGCTAATTTCCTTCAGCTTGTTGGAAGACTAGAGTAAAGCGATAATCTGGTACAGGGCTTTTTCTCAGAGCTGTTTTGTTTTGGGGGTTTTTTGTTGTTGTTTTTTTTTTGTTTTTTTTTTTTTGTTTTTTTGTTTGTTTTTTTTTGCAGTTAGCTGGAATCTCTTTTTAATCTGCCAAATTTTTTTGGTTTTATTCAGTTTTCTCTCTTCAAGTGGGTATGTTGTACCTGACCACTTCTGTTCGTAATTCATTGTTATTGGTCACTGCCAAATGCTGCTTCTCCCACCCCATTTCTTCAGCTCCTATGGCTGTCACCAGGGGGAAGATGGTGTCCCTTCATTCTGATTGGTCCTAACAGGCTCTTCTCTGTCTTTACTACAAGGAGGGAAAGGTTTTGTAGTATTTGTTCGCCAGCATACGTTTATTTATTTTATTTTATTTTTTTTTTCCTGAAATTCTTTATCTTTAATTTTGCAAGACATGTTAAATGTCTTAGATTATTTTGGCTTTTAACAACCTTTTCTCGCCTTTCTTCAACTCTTTGGTCGTGTCAACTGAACAAAATTTACTCTTTTATCACAGGTCTGTAATGTGTGAATAATATCTTCCCAAATTCGGCAGAGAATATTTGAATTCTGTTATTTTTCCATTGTTCTGAGAAGATAAAATAACATTTCACTCTCGCCTGTCAACTTCACTTCTTCCAGACTTTGCGATAACTTTCTTTACTCATAAACACAACAATGGTTATAGCCTTTTTTGTTTTGATAATTTTTTTCCTGGGTCTTCCAATTCTTTCTTTCTTCATTCACAAGAAAGAAAGAAATAACTTTTCTCTCTTTGTCAATGTACTGTCTCGATCTTCTAAAATCCAGGTAATAACATAACTCTTCTAAAATCCATGTCGCATGTGGGGGACTCTACTTTGTTATCCATTTGTCCAGAAAGAAAATGGAGTTTTTGTTTATCGATAATTTTGTATGTTAATTTTATCCTCTTCAGCACTTCTCTCTCTTTTTTTTCCCTAAAATAGAGAACTAAGCTCATTTAATATAAGGGCATAAAAGAAAGCTTTCTTATGTTTGTGCTGAACAACCTAAAATTTATATATCAAAAAAGTTCAATAATGCCACCTTCTTTTTCTTTTTCAAAGTTTGATTCATCTGCCTTAAATGACCTTCAAATTAGTGGTGATGGCTTGATTGAAAGCAAAATTCAAAAGTACACAAGCCAGGTAAGTTTCAATCTTTATTTGTTTGATATAAGATTTCTTATTTTTATGTCCTAGAGGTTTTGATATAACAGAATCTGCTTATGTATCAGATTTCCGTTTTTAGATTTAATATGTAGAGTATCTATAGGTTGACAGGTTTTTGCTACTTCTCCAGAATGTGACTTCTTCCTTTTTTTTTTTATTACTCCTAAGAAAATCATTTTAAATCATCAACTGTTTTGTGCTATTATTATTTTGATGTGAATAAAAAAAAAAAAACTAAGTAGTTAATTTTTCATAAAGAGCAACAAAAATTAAAAGATAAAAGAAAATACAAATAAAAAAAATGTTATCTATTCAATACTGATGATTCTTGTAGCTTAGTAAAGCAGCCAATGTAGATAAGCAGTCTAATCCAAAATGTGAATTTTCTAGTTTCATTAAGAGTTGATCCTTTGCTTTTGTTTTCAGTATGCACTGATCCTTTATAATAATTAAAAAAAAAAAAAATTAACCACTGTTGCAATTTAAAAAAAAAAAAAACAATATTTTAAAGATGGGAGAAAATTCTAGTCAAAATTAATTTATAACCACTTTGCTAACTAATAACCTTAGGGCTGTAGAATATGCCGACTGCACCTCTGTAGAGGGGTTAAAAAAAGAAGTTTTTTTGTAAAAATCTGAATTAGAGGGGATGGCTGTAGGGTCCTATACTCCTTTCTGTCCCTGGGTGAGTAATTATCTTGGGAATGAAAACCCAGGGACAAAACTAAATTATCTACCACCAGCATGAGTATATTGACTATGTAGCCCTGATGTTACTAGGTGAATGGGTTTCCCCCAAGGTACATCCCCATGTGGGACTCCGTGGTGGGTGAGGAGCATAGTCAATGAAATTCAGACTTTCTTTATGGCCTATGAAAATATAACCCAAACAAAAAAAAAAGACCCCCCTCACAGAATCAGAAAATGAAAATGAAACAGATGAAAACTTCTATCAATTCATAGTACTTGAATCCATAGAAGAAACCCCAATCACCAAACTATCCCATTCCTAATCCAAAAAACAATAGAAACACACTGTAAACCAATCAATATCAAAAAAGCTATGAACAACACCCGTATTATACAAACAACAAATCAAAATCAATCAGAAAAAATACTAAAATGGAAACAATTTGGAAAACTAAACATAAAAACATACCCTCACCCAACCCTAAACTTCTCGAAAGGAGTTATAAAATCCCCAGACCTCGCATCGTGTTCCCTTGAAGAGATAAGGCTACATCTTAAACCACAAGGCGTAACAGATGTGAGGAGAATCTCCATATGCAAAGAGACAAGAACCATAGACACAAACACATACATACTAACATTTAATAAACCCACAACTTCAACCAGCATTAGAATAGGTTACATAAATACAATTGAAACTTACATACCAAACCCTCTAAGATGCCAAAAATGCCAAAAATATGGACATCCTAAAGATAAATCCACTAGACCAACAATATGTGCAAAATGTGGAAATTCAAATCACACAGAATTAGAATGCAAAAATCCCTTTAACTGCATCAACTGCTCAGGAAAACACCCTGCGTATTCACGGGAATGTCAAATGTGGAAAAAAGAAAAAAGAATTACAGAAATAAAATACACGAGAAACATCTCCTTCCCCGAAGCCAGAAAAATAGAACAAACACAAGAACAACCTAGTTATGCATGTGTAACTAAAAAGGGAAATGAGGAAAAGGAAGATACAAAACCAAAACAGGAAGAACTAAACAAACTGATTAATGAATTAAAAAATCTAATAGAAATACTAAAAATGATCACAAGAGACAATCAAGGAACACATTTCATCAGTTCCAGACGAATATGTGGCACACAACCAAAATCGGGGGGGAAAAACCCCTAAGAAAAGGAAAAATCCAAACTAAACAAAAAAAACCTTATAAATGAATCAATCCCATTATCCAACAGATTCAGCCCAATGGACATAGATTCTGTCAAAACAACCACCCACATCAAAACAGACAGCATAAATCTCCAAAAGAGACTTCATAAAAATAAATATCAAAGACAACCCAACAGAAAATGAAACAACAAATCCTACCCAAAAAAAATGAAACACAAGCTACAAAAAGTAGACATAGATCGACTTCAAGATCAAAGGAAAAAGAAAAAAATCTAAAACCAACTCCAAATCCCCCTATAGAAACTAAAAACAAACTTAAAATTGAAATGGACTCAATGACCACAATCAAAAAGCCGGGGGAACTTAAACAAAAAGCACAGGCCCCCATTAGTCAGGCTGGAAGAGTAAATACAAACACAGAAGTGTTCAGTGAAAGACCAGGAAGCACATCTAAACTGCCCCCAGCCAAATTTGATGCAGTCCCTTCATCAAGAGCCAAGTCACCTATGGGAATAGATAAACTGTCCAATGTTCAGGGAACATCAAAACCCCTACAAAGATCATATAGTATAGAAAGCATGGACAGCGACACAGACATAAAACCATTTAACTGTGTGCAAACAAATGAACTCAATCCTTTTTAAATGTCACTTACAAACCATCCACTTTAAAAGTAAAAACAAAATTACTGACAAACTAATCTCTCATATCCTGTATATTTATTTGAATGTGTGCAAGCAAGTGACTGATGTTGAATTGCTGCTGGTGCATAGCAGTATTCAAGACTGTTTGACTTTGTGCAAACAGATCAGGTGAATAGAATGATTTGTATAGGATGAGATACTTGAAATCATTTGGCTGTGAAGAAAAATAAGCTTGAGCTTATTGAAAATATTAACGGAATGTTTACAAATCATGTATTCACTTACAAGTCATGTGTATAACTATTTAACTATGTGCAGGCGGATCATTGATGTTGGGTTGAATTGTTGATGTTGTATAGCAGCAATGCTTGGAGCCATTAGTTTTGTGTGCAGGCAGGTGGGCTCTGGCTCATTTGGAATATTATCTACTAAGTATTCGTTTGTATATCTTTGGTTTAATATGCGTATAAACAAAGTTTGGCATTAGGTGGTCTGCAGGGGTTTTTATGCCATAAAATCAACCAAACCAAACTTGAGAACATTTTGAGTCTTCCAAAAAACCTCACCCTTTCACTGAAATCTGACAAAATCAACTTTTTCACCAGTATCTGGCCAAATAGAATCAAGAACTATTGAAAAAAAAACAAAAAACCCCATACCCTAAAACCTGCGTAGAAGACAAAACCAACCTAACCTTTCTTGGCATTAAATGTGACCCCCCAGAGGTTGATATCCCGTTAAACAAAACTCAAACCCAAATGGCATAATGGCTAAACTGCTGGACTATGCCCTTAAAGTTGTCTAAATTTCTGAGACAGAGCTTGATGCTTTTTTTTTTTTATAGCCATTACGCTATGTGTCCAGCTGTTATAGGCGTTGGTTCCCTAAGCTTCTAAGGAGACAATCATCTGGAGGTTGAAGGTTCAATCCTGACTGCAGGCGAGTAACAATACAGGAATACTTAACACTTGTACCCAGTTATAACTAACAGAATCAGAACAGGTGACCCCTGTGGATTCAATAGAGGACGTAGTTTGAAGTTTCGTGAAGGTTCCCAAGTTCGATAAACACCTGAAGAAGAAGGCCAGAGAACATATCGGCCGAAACATTGGAAATAACAAAGATGAAGACATGAGTCTGAAAACCCTTAATGATAAAGTATGCTCTTAAAGTAAGCGAGTTCAAACTCCAGTCATTCTGTTACATTCACTTGGGAAAGGTATGAACCCACTTATCCTCTCCAGCTATAGGTTAAATAGTATTACTGCTGTTACATTAAAGTAACCCATGATGGTTGATATGCCATTAAAACAAAGAAACCAAAACTTATAATCTGATCTCGTGAGGAATAATTATCTAGTTTTCAATTGGCCATCTTCATATATCTTGAATAAACAAATTGTAAACTTGACTTTTCTAAAAGCATTAACATTTTCAAATGTAAGTCAAAGAAATACTTTCTATAAGTACCTCATTGTTTTGTCTTTTGTAAATTTTTATGTGGTGTCCATTGATCCTGTACCTTTTTATTGTAGATGTGTAGCTTCTGTATAAAAGGAGTGATGTTTGGGGATGGGCAAACAGGTTCCAAAGAGCTGGTTGTGCAGTGGAGACACCTAAGAGACTATGTACGACTTGAAATAGTGTCGGGACCACCTGCTCAACTAAAGATCCCCAGTTGGGATTTGGATGAGGTAATTTCTCTATTTTTTTTCAATCATTGATTTCTATTTATCATAATAAAATAGCTTTTCCTTCCTTAAAAAAAAAAAAATTTCTATTGTTCACTAATTTTTATTTCCCTTTGAAATTTGTAAAAATATACTTGATATTAATCTGTATCGGTTTTTCTCAATTTTTACTTCTATTATGTATGATCCTTGTTAATATTGGATAGAGAAACATAACCTTTTGTGAAATAGGGGACATTTTATCATTCTACTCTTCTCTGTTCATTTCCTAACATGAATTTTATTGACTTTTTTTATATTGTATTTATTTTTATTTTACTATCACAGAATATCTAATTGGCTCTTAGCACCATACAAAATGATAGTTGCATTAATTAGTTGGCTATCTCTAGTGTTTCATTCTCCATAACAGATTACAGGATAGTGGGGTTGATCATCTGAGGTTTAGGAGAAATAGTTCTTGTGTTCAACAGTCAAGGCTTCCTTAAACAGGATGCTTAATGTTCATTTTTTTCCTTCAGAGGGAATGTGAGTTACGGGTCACTTGTGATAACAGTATGAAATCTTAATTTGCATTTGAGACATTGTGTTAAACTTTTAGCATTCGTTCCTTTTACGGACAGTAAGATAAAATTGCCAATCTTCAACTATCCAACTAAGGCCTGACCCCTTCTGTTCTTTTGAGACTCTGACCACTCTGATTCCTCTGACTAAATCTGCAAACTTTTATCACAACCCTTTTGTCTCACCACAGTAACATAGTAATCTGATACAGCCTCAACATTTCAATTTTGAGTTTTGAAATTTTTTCTAAATATAAACATTCTTATTTATATAGTATCACTTACCAGTAGATAATTTTGGCATACTTCTCTGCCATTTCATTAAACTGTTTTCAAAATTGGCCACTGACATCTTAACAAGCATATCAACAGCCTGAATTCTCAATCCCTTTTCTATGAGATTACTTTTCTGGATTCTTGTGCAAAATGAAAATGCTCTCACCAGACACACAGATTGAACATGGTATATTATTCCCTAATAAAAACTGTTCTTAAATTTGACTATGTAAATAAATATTTTAAAAATCTGTTAATTTCTTATATATTCAAACTTGACTCTTTAACTTTTTATTCTTGAGATGCCAAATTTGGAATTAGTTTATTTGTTACCAAAAATGTATGCGATTGTTTTGTATATTACTCAGTGCTGAATATCAACTATCATATTTTTTCTTACCCAGCCTATTATCATGTACAATGGTAGGAAAACTAACCAGAACCTGGTTGTGATGTTATGTGATGAAGATGGTAACCAGTGTAAAGAGAAAGATGTCAAAATATTGCTGGGTAGAGATCAGAAAATAAAGGTAGGCTTATTTTCATTTCTTAATTTACTCTTGTTTGACAGTTGATGAATTTTGCTTTTTTTTTTTTCTCTAAGTTATTTGTTAAAATATTTAGAGTCCACTTTTTATTTATTATATATATATATATATATATATATATATATATATATATATATATATTTCAATGAAACCAAATGTCTGCAATTTTACTCTTGTCTACATAACTCCAGATTTTCATTTTTCTCTGGGTTATTTTGAATATGGATTTTATTTGTTTATTTACTTTTTTTTCTTATCAAATCACTTTCTTCTAAGTATAGTATTGACTGATATAAAAACTGTATCCATATCAGATGTTTCAGCTAAGATAATTATAAAATACATTAAGTAGAATTACAAAAGTTAGCGACCATAGTCGAGGGTGATCCGAAGGCTCCCTTTTCGATAGCTACTACACCAAGGTGTAGGGGAGGGCACTACTCCATTCCCAGGATTGCTCCACTTTACCCTTGAACTGTACCTTATAATGCTGAGTGTTAAGCAAGGTGGTATCAAGTTCCATTTTTAAAGTCTTTGGTATGACTGGACCTGGGATTGAACCCAGGTCTCCCGGGCCACTGGCGATGGACGACCAAACTCAATACCCAAATGGGTCCTGGACGTGAGTTTGACGACTTTTCGCTCAGGATCGCCAGTTCGATCGGGGAACTACTGCTGCTCCTCTATAAGAGTGGCTTCTATAGAAGAGAATAAAACAGCCATCGAAAGATAACCATGACCCACACTCAAACCACTTACACAAACCGCATCGCTCTTCGCGCGGGTAAAAAAGGGGCGCGTCCTGCTGAGGTTGGAGCCCTGGCCTCGGTGTTCGAAAAATCAGCTACAGAGCTCAAACAATCAAAACTACTAAAATGCAAGCAAACACTACAAATAGCCACATTTAACGTAAGAACCTTAAATAGAATAGGACATCTACCAGAGCTAATCGCATCGGCCGAAGAACATAAAATAGACATAATATGCATACAAGAACACAGATACACGCACACAGAAGATATCAAATATCACGAAACTGGCAATGGCTGGTCGCTCGCCACTGTATCCGCATGGAAAAACTCTGTCAACGCCGCAGTAGGAGGGGTAGGATTACTTATAGGACCTAGAGCACTAAAAACGCTTAATAGCGTTGAGAAAATACAACCTAGAATGATGGCAGCTACATTTAACGGAAACCCCAGAGCAACAATCATCTCATGCTACAGCCCCACCAATGTTAGTGAAGAAAATGAAATAGTCACCTTCTACGATGAGTTATCCTCATTAGTGCGTAGCATCCCGAAACACAACATGTTAGTCATTGGCGGAGACATGAATGCACAAATCGGGAAAAACGGAAACAACAAATACAGCCTCCACAACACGTCAAATAGAAATGGGCAACATCTAACAGATTTCATGATAGAAAATAGATTAGCATGCCTCAATACAAACTACCAAAAAAGAGAGGGCAAACTATGGACATACATGTATGCAAACAATACTAAAGCTCAGATAGACTACGTCCTTATAAACAAGAAATGGAAGAATAGTGCATTGAATTGCGATGCATATTCCTCTTTTGAGGGTGTGTCCACCGATCACCGAATAGTCACAGCGAAAATACGGTTAAGCCTACGAAAAAACGACAAACGAACAGTGACCACCAAACACTATGACTGGGCCCTATTAAACAACAAAGATGTAAGAGATAAATACGTATTAGAATTAAGAAACAGATTCGAAACACTACAAGAAAAAACGGAAAAAAGTACACCAAACGACGAATACGAAAATTTCGTCAATGCACACCTCGAGGCAGCAGCAGAATACATTCCAACAAAAATTAAAACTAAATATAGAGTCCCATGGGAAACTTTAGCGGTGAGAGAAAAACGTGCACTAGTGAAAACAGCCTCCAAAAACTATCGAAAAAACCCAACAAACACAAATGCCTTAAAACTAAAAACGGCACAATATCAATTAGCAGGCATATATATAAAGGAACAGACAGAATACATTCAAAATCAGATAGATAAGATTAGAGACTCGGTGGAAGATAGACAATCTAGAATTGCCTGGCAAACAATAAACGAAGTGAGCAGAAGAAAGAACACGGCCAAAGCAAAACTTAAAGCAGCAAACCAACAAGAAAGAATAAAACTGTGGAAACAGCACTTCGAAGACTTACTTGGAAACCCACCAAAAATAACGCATGAACCAATCACCAGAATAATTAGCAAACAATTAGACATTAAACTTGGACCGTTCACACAAGAAGAACTCGACTCGGTTCTCAGAAAAATTAAAAATAGGAAAGCTGCAGGGCTGGACGAAATTCCCCCGGAAGTATGGAAGACCAGACAATTCGACGACATACTGCTCCGACACTGCAACGCAGTATACAATCAAAACCCGATAGATAGATGGACGAAGGGATGCATACTCCCCTTCCCTAAAAAGGGGGACCTCGGATTAGCCAAAAACTACCGAGGCATAACACTTACATCCATAGCTGCCAAAATCTACAATGCCCTACTGCGAAACTGAATAGAACCCAAAATCGACAACATACTTAGAAAAAACCAAAATGGCTTCCGAAGAAATAGATCCACGACCTCACAAATATTAACCATCCGCAGAATCCTTGAAGGTGTACGGGCAAAGAACCTACAAGCGACATTAATATTTGTCGACTTTACCAAGGCTTTCGACTCCATTCACAGAGGAAAGATGGAACAAATCCTACTAGCGTACGGCATACCTAGAGAAACCGTAGCGGCAATAACGATTCTCTATAGAAACACTAAAGTAAAAGTACGATCACCAGATGGAGACACAGAATACTTCGACATTGTAGCAGGGGTACTACAAGGGGACACGCTGGCTCCGTATCTCTTTATCATTTGTCTAGACTACGTACTTAGAACATCGATTGACAAAATCAAAGAGAATGGCTTCGAACTGACGAAGAAAAGAAGCAGAAGATACCCCGCAACAACAATTACCGACGCCGACTACGCCGATGACATAGCGATACTGGCAAATACACCTGACCAAGCCGAAACACTTCTGCATAGTTTGGAACGAGCAGCAGCAAGCATAGGCCTCCATGTTAATGCACACAAAACGGAATATATGTGCTATAACCAAACGGGGGACATCTCCACTCTTGACGGAACCCCTCTTAAACTAGTAGACAAATTCACGTACCTAGGAAGCAGCGTCGAATCAACCGAAAAGGACATCGAAACGAGGTTAACGAAAGCATGGACAGCTATCAATAGGCTATCGACTATATGGAAATCAGACCTAACCGATAAAATGAAACGCAGTTTCTTCCAGGCAGCGGTCACATCGATACTGCTATATGGATGCACTACATGGACGCTAACAAAACGGCTGGAGAAGAAACTAGATGGCAATTACACAAGAATGCTGCGTGCAATCCTGAACAAGTCTTGGCAGCAACACCCCACAAGACACCAACTGTACGGCCACCTGCCCCCTATCACGAAAACTATTCAAGTTAGGCGAACCAGACATGCAGGACATTGCTGGAGAAGCAGAGATGAACTCATAAGAGATGTACTCTTATGGATCCCCACACATGGCCGCGCAAAAGCAGGACGACCAGCACGAACGTACATTCAGCAGCTATGTGAGGATACAGGTTGTTGTCCTGAAGACCTGCCTAGGGCGATGAACGATAGGGAGGAGTGGCGAGAGAGGGTCAGGGATATCCGTGCTGCCAGCACGATATGATGATGATGAGAATTACAAATATATCTATTTTTAATATTGTAGCACTTAAAGTAAAATAATCAGGAACAGGCTAATAAGCCTTCTAGAGTTGTTTGTCAATATGATGCTGCTTGAGTCAAATATTTATGGCTTGCTTTTACAATTGAAATTATTTTTGATAAATTTCTTTATTTTTTCCAGATTGTGCCTTCACAAGTTCCTATGAAAACTGATGCTGAAGGAAAAGTAAACTTTGGCAGTTTTTGTATCAGTGGACCAAAGTAAGGATCACTTTATTTGACATTTTATTTCTTTTAGAGAATGTGCTCTATATACATCTAATTTTGGATATTTTGTTTCTTATTTACTTGGTAAACTGTTGCATACAATGGTGCATTCTCTCATATATATAATGTCAAAAGTTCCTTAAAACATTTATTCAGAACTAACTTTCATTATTCTTGCATCAGCTGTAAAGATCAGAACCTAAACATTCCCTTGTCCCCTATGATTATAGGATGCAAGATATCAGAATATTTATAAGCCACTATTTTTTTTTTTTTTTAAATGCTTAACTATTTAAATTTATTTTTACTGTTAAGCACTATTATGAATATAATTTTTAAACGAAAAAAGTAAAATTATGCATGATTTTGTAAATCAGATTGTTTATATATAAATCAGCACTTATGCCTCTGATCAGAATGAAGTATGTGTGTAGTTCTCTGATCTTTGTGCTGCAATCTATATTTGAGTTGTTCCTCTTCATCAGAACATATTTAAAAAAGTAAATATAAAGTTAAAATGTAATAATTATTTTAATATATATTTCCAAATTGACTTTCTTTTTTTTTTTATCAAAGATTGATAATATTACAAAAGCCAAATAACTGTTAAAATAATATTTGTATTGATATTATCTTTTGGCTCAAATTCTATTATTTTTGCAACTGAAGTTTTTTGCAATCTGTTAACAAATTGGTTTCATTGAGTCATAAGATTCTAATAAAATGCAGTATGTAATTTCTCAAATCTTGAGTGCAACAAAGTTATATATATCACCACAAGTTCAGTTTTTAAGAATACAGCTGGTTTTAAAATTCAGTTTTCCTTCTAGATTAATAAGTTTGCCAAGGCTAAAGAACCCAATCTGCCCTGCTATTTACCCATACCTGGAAGGAAATGAATTCATGCCTTTCCCATGGGCATTAGCATGAATTGAATCCCAAACAGCTTCATCCAGGATTTTAAACTCTGGTCGTCAATTCCATTTTCTACTGCAATAACCATTACACTAAGCATGCCACACTCTTTTTCTTTTCTTTTTTTTTTTTCTCAATAAGCCAAGGCATGAGTACATCTTTGTTTGGGATAAAATAAAGATGAGGCATTACTATTATTCTCTACACATTGCAAACTGATGTTTATTTGGTTGCTGTACTCTCTGGCCTTCTTCAGATGCCTTTTGCCTTGCTCAGTAACCTTCCTGAAATTCCAAACTTAACCCTTTATTTGGATTGCAACTCATTCCACCATCCTGCCTTGAAGGTATCTCGCATCAGCCACTCTTTTCACAGCTCTTGAAACTGGAACTATGAATTGAACTCATTATCTCAAAGTGGTAGTCTGCTAGGATATTTGACTTGATATCTTAACCTTCTTAGCCATGTCTACAGGATTTTTAGGACTTATAAACCTAATGTTACTGAGCCTGACAAAAGGAACCTGAAGAAGGCTGAAACATTAGGATTATAGCAACCAAAATAAGTATAGCAGTCCACAATGAGTTGACAATAATAGTTTTACTTTGTCAGGCACACAGGTTTACACTACCTTCTATTCTTAAATGGTCACCATTTAAATTTTGAGCAGAGCAGGCTCATTGCTACTTCAACAATCTATTTGCTTTAAGATAAAATGATAGGACCTTTTGGGGTTTTCTAGTTATAGTGGCAGGCACTCAGTTAAGAAGTACATTGCTGAATTCAAACCACTGGGAATATAACAGGAAATCACTCTATTTTCACTCTAATTCAGTTATTGATAAAAAGGAAGCTGTGAGGAGCTATGATTACCCAAGTCCTGGAAGGACATGGCACTTTCTATTTCATATATCTTTATTCCTTGATTTAACTTGAACTTTATTCTATTCTTTTCCAGGGGATTGTATGAATTAACTGTAAAAGCGTTGTTAGGTGGCAATAAGACAATTACAGGACCCAAAATCCAAATCAATATCCAGCCTGACCCTACCAAGCCTCTTCGGCTAGATGTTGACTGTGAAAGAAGTATAGTTGTTGAAGCTGGTTCAGAGTTACCAGGTATGTTTATATTTTTCCTTAAATATCTCCTAGTTTTTAAAAAAATATTCATTAGAATTTACTCTTTATATCTATTAGCATATATAATTACTAAAGTGTAGCTATTTAGTTATCATAATCAGTTAATGATTTAACTGGATGATAAGAATCTTACAACTATCAACATTCTTAGTCTTTCTTTTATAAAAACTAATTTACAAGCATCTAAAATTCTCATATTATTTTGGGATACTGGATGATATTGTAATAACTTAGAGCTATTTGAAACTATTCATGTCTTGATTTGATGAATTTTTATTTTGAGTTGGTTACAGTATGCACTTGTGGAATAAACAACTTCTTGAGACCAATTTTTCTTCTCAAATACAAGGTGGTCATTCATTACATATGTTTTTAAACATTCGAATTTTATTCATTATATGCAATATATGATAAAACCACACAGCTAATACTAAATGGTCATTCATTACACAAGTATTTATTACTTTTTTCTTATCAAAGATTAAATGTGAAATTCCCACTTAACTGTGAGGTTATTGATAACAATATTCTAATATAAATTGAGTTTGATAAGTGTTGATTGTAAGATGCAACAGTAATATTATATTGATTCATGGCTCTTTTTTTTTAGTCTATACAGTTACAGTATTAGCTGAAGATGGCAATCCCCTTGCATTAGCCCAACCATCTCATCTCTCCATGAAACAATGGCATACTGACTCCAGCCATCAGTCAACACCACCTTCAAAAGTAAGTATTCATCATTTGTGTCTTTGTTAGGGGTCACTAACACAACATAGTTCAAACAATTGAATCACTTCTTGATATTAAGATGATCCATTCTTCATCTGTGCAATAGAAGAGGAATTTAAAACAGATTATACATTTGATGAGTACTGAAGAATATTAAGATTAACAACATCAAGAATATAAAGTTTAATTATCCAAATAATTTCTGGTATCTATCAACTATAAAATTTAATATATCTTAGCCCAACTTTGTTTTGTTACTTTTATTCATGTATCAATATTTACATTGTAATCCTTTAATAAATTCTTGCAGTGATCTACATAAAGTAAATAAACATTTTCAATTCAACTCTTTCTAATATTATTTACTAAATGTTCATTACTCTTCAGTATTATTTCCCTCCCTGTTAGTGGGGCTTAAAATATATCATCTGTATCCCTTGCAGAGGAGTAAGAACACTACTGCCATCACCCAGAAAAAACATGTCTTGAATATGATTGCTTCTGATAATGAAGTTCCAATTCTGGGTGTGTGCAGTACCTCTTCATTGCCATCACTCTTAGGTCCACTCTGATCTGGAGTGATATTCACTCATTAGGATCCCATTGAACTGTTGAAAAGTATTTGTATTTGGTTAGAATATTTGATGCCATACAACTGTAAATTGTTTGTATTAAGAAGAGTTACTCAAAGCTATGATTGTTTAGTTAGGATTATTATTATTTGTTGAAAACCTATAACTCTGTGCAAACAAATGACTATTATTAAATAAAAATGATTATTATTAGATAGGGATACTTGAAATCATACAACTGTATACAAATTATTTGTATTAGATATTAAGATATGTACCACCAAGGCTCGCACAAATTATTTGTATTTGATAGGAATACTTGATATTATGTAACTGTGTGTTCATCCGGGTTCAAGGGCGTCAAGTCTGGAAATTTGATACACTTCTCATGCGAGAGGCAACCATTGGAGGGGCAGTGCGATCTCGGTGATTTACGAAACTGCTACATGCAAGTCAATGACTACAACAAAGATGGAGAAGACTGTGATGGTTAAGAAGTAAAAGACACAGGCAGAGAGAAACATATCTTCATTTTGTTTCACCTAGAAAAGTGACACCAGTGTTGAACTCTGACACACTCGGATATCTTCGTTTTATTTACAGACAGTACCAAAAAAAAAACTTAAGACATACAATCAATATGACTCCCGAAACTAATAGAATAAACCTAGACAAGTTGACATACCATTGAAATTAATCAATTCAAAATTATTTCAGTTAAATACCTCAGATAAAATACAAATAAGTTTTTAAGAATAAATTTGATTCATGTGGAGAAAGAAATGTTATTTAATGGCACCCTGATAATCCGCATTTTAACAAAAATAAACAAACTACCTAGTTTTGATGATTCTAATTAAAAGTTGTTCTCATCAATGATTCAATGCTTACCAAGAAGTTATCTCCCCATGGGTAGTGAGGAATATTTGAGTTGGGACCAGTGGACCCAGAAGCCAGGTCAGCCAATGCAAGAGGATAAGTCAGTGTTTCTGGTAGCTGTGTAGGAATTTTGTTTGAGTACACGCTCGTGACAGCTACAGAAGCACGGAATGCCAGAAAAGTGCCCAAACTTCTCTCTTCTTGCACTTAGGGTTAACCCAAGTCCATGCTTGTTTGTTCTTTCTTCCACTCTTGGTTATATATGTTGACGATCGGATGGCCATGAGCTGGTTTAAGAGGTTGTGTCAGACATATTGTCACAGTCATACTTAAATTGCATTCTACATTATACTTAAATTAGATAAGCTCTCCCTTAAAAATGAACTCCATTATATTTTGTCACTTGTATCTATTGTAGGCTATATCCTATAGTCCAGATAATATGGACAATACAGACAACCATAAAGGTATATTTACATTTAGGTAAGTCTTATCTTTTTATTTGAGACTTGTTGCATAATGTCGGTTTTTGTAAAAACTAAAATGACTTTTTTCAGGTGATTTTGTAAAATATTAAACTCATTTTAAATGATCAAACGATTCAACAAATATGTTTTTAATGTAATAGATTTGACCATGCACTCTGAAACAATAGGGACTATATTCAGTTAAGACAACAATCAATGCAGCCATTAATACAATTTTTGAAATTTTGCATTAATTCTCTGAGGGGAAATTCAGCTGATGCTTTACAAAATTTCACCCTTTCCACAACAATAATTTAATTTTCTATTAGTGGGATATTCTAATAGTAAAAAAAAAAATCCATGAACCACAAAACTGGTAAACAATGTACATTTTACATTGATATATCTGCTTTCTTTCTTGAAATGTATCATTTACTTTGTCTTTCACTTTCTCTGTAAGTTAGCATGTTTTGTGTTACAATTGTGACAGTGCATAAAATATTTCTCATAACGAGATTTCATTTTACGCACGTGTGACGTTGGGGCAGTCTGGCACTTGATCCCTCACAAAATAAGTCATAGTTAAGATTCTTTTTCAGGCATATGGGAACTGGCAGATAATGTGGGGTTAATTTGGGGCTAGACTGACTGCCGCTGGCAAGGGGTTTCCAAATTTCACATTACACACACCTACCAGGCCACTTCGTCTTATTACCCCCTAGAATAACGGAAGATATGGGCCTCTAGGTTGAGATAAAATATTATTATTCACTGTAGTTGGCAATTCCAATTTCCCGTGTAATGTTTTTAAAGGCGAATAGGACATTTAGCGAGAATAAATAGATGCGAATGAAGCTGAAAAAGATATACATGCGAATAAATTTCAACAAGGGGACATTTAAAATATAACCAAAATTTTAATAGTAGAGGTCCAAACAAATATTTATAGGGGCCGGCTATATTTTCCCGGCAAACAGTCTCCAACATAAATGTCTTTCTTTCTTTCTTCTCTTTTCTTTACTTTGTATTTTTCTGTCTTTGCTACCTTTTCAAGGTTCAAGAGTAAAGTCCACTCATACATTTACAGTTTATGAAATGAATCTTTTCATTCTATTTCTCTTCTTTTCTTGATGCATATAATTCTTTATATGCTTCTTTCTTTATATTCAGAGAGAGAGGGCATATAATTGCAATACGTAGGAAGGGTGGATGAAGAAAACAGTTTTAAGGTTTACTTAGCTTTTTCAATGGGTTTCTTCTGAGTATTTTCTTTTACGGTCAAGCGGTGTTCTGTAGAATTTGGCGGGAAGGCACCTGTTAACTTCTTGTCCGAGAATTCTGCTCTGCTCTTTCCCGGAGTTTCTGCAACAGCTTCAACACATCTTGTCACGCCGACTGCCGTCCCAGAACTAACTTCCTTTCACAGGTGAGCTTGCCTGGAGTTTTGGCATCAGATCAGCACGTCCTTTCACGGCAACCTCCGTCCTAAAAACTGAAATTCTTTATCCCTAGTTCCTCTGACGAAAAGGGTACTACTTCCAGCACTAAGGCTTCGGCCAATCATTTGGCTTCTTTCTTCCTCCTCCACCTCCCCCTGTCATGCTATTCATTCAGGCTACTATAATGACCCCTATATCCCCTTCTCTGTCCAACCAACTTGGGGTTATAGAGTGCAGATAGCTTGACCTCTATTTCCAACTGCCTCAGCAGTCAGTCGCAGAGCAGTTAGTTCAAACACGGACGGGGAAGGGAAATTAAATCTTACTACTTTTCTCTCGGTGGCATATCACGTGACACAATCAAGATGCAGCCTCTTAAAATAAACTTTTGTTGTATTTACAACTTTCCAGCAATGAAGTGTTAATTCAGTGTAAGATTTGAAATGTATGTGTATAGTAGTAATAGCAGCATGTTTTATGGTGGTCCATTAGAAAAATTAACATTTCCTCAGATTTAGATCATACAAAATACAATTAGATACAATGTTTTTTGTTTTGTTGCTTTTTTTTTCCCTCCACCAAGCATTTACTCTAAACTCATTTTTATTTGCATTTCAGCCACAAAATGTGTCCAGAGACAACAGCCAAGTACAGTATTATGTTTGTATATTTTGATGGAAAATACAATGTAGATAGTGATGTGGTAAGTTATTTATCCAAAATTTTAGAATGTATCTTGTTTTATTAGAAAATTTGTGATTACTCTTATTAAAAAAGGCCTTTGGCAGTTTTAATATTTAGAAAGCTTTTATTCTTAAAATTGAAAAGTGAACTGATAAAAATGATCTATAAAATTATAGCCATAATACATTATTTTGAATCGGGCATGGCAGTCTTCAATCTGCAGGCTTCACACAGCCCTTTATGACTTGTTGTATAGCACACTCCTGGATTATTCCAGCATAACAAAAATTTTGCTTCCATTTTATTCTCACTCTATCACTCACATTTTCTCTTGATCAAGGTTTTGTGTAGCTGGGTGATGCTTCAAATTATCTCTCAATGAAAATTTATGTCTTGGATTAAAAATTTTAAAACATTTAATTTCTGTTTATGCCAATTATAAATAACTTTTGTCAATTCTGTGAAAGTCATTTTCTTTAAAATAAAATAGATAAAATAATTTATGTTGGCATACTTTGTACAAAATGTTTGTTCTTGTGTGTATTTTATTAAATGTTTTTTTTATGTGGTTTTCCTTTTTGATTAGATTATTTTATCCATGATCTTTTTATTTGATATTTTTGCCAGCTTTCTGATGCTGGTGGTCTTATTTACTTAACTTTGCTTAGTTTGGTGCACATTCTTCAGCTTGCTTACAGAACCTACAGTTTCTTATAGTCACTCATCACCCTGTCATTGGGGTTTAGAATATATTGATTGCATCCTCGACAGTTGACCCTTCAAACCCCACACACACATACACACACCTCCCCCTCCCCCTATGACACTAAAATGCATCTGATGGCTAGACTCCAGTTGGGGGGGGGTTGAAGTACCCCTTCATTGTCATTATTTCCAGGTCCACTAATCCAGAGTGGTAATCCTTATTTGGGGTTCCATCTCTGAGTCAAATAGATCTGTTTAAAAAAATATTCATATTCAATAGTAGTATGGGGGAAAAAACGGTCTTAAGAAACAACTACACTAAAATAGTAAATATGAATATACTCTAGGCATGAAATAACCCTAAACAGGTTGACATGCAGTTAGAATCCATCAATCATTGAACTTGAACAAACTCATTGAAAGCATCAGTTCCTTTCAGATCACTGAAGTTAAGCTGCAATGTGACTTGACTATAAATCTTCTCATGGTCTTGAATTTCAACTGGTGACAGCTGCTGTCTAACGTCCAATAGAATTCAAATACATAGTCTTTTTTTTTTTCTTTTTTTTTTTTTTTTCTTTTTTTCATATCTGAAAATTTGTAATCTAAACACAAGCTAGTCTTGACAGTGATGAACTCAAATTCCATTCACATGAAATTGTATTCACTATATATATATATATATATATATATATACATACACGCACTTCCCAAATACAATCTATATCAATGTTCTGTTTGCCAATGGAATTACATGTTGAATATCAGCAGTACCAGAGGACTGAAACATTGTAAATATTGAGAACATTATCAAGGCATGCCAACAGCACATACTTTAAGTCCTCTAGACGGCACCCGGTGTCCATACAAGACTGATAAATGTAAGTTTTTGCTGGTCAGCCAACATTGGTGTGTCTATATGTTGATGTCCAAAGAATGGTACTTATAAGGTCGTTTTTACATCTCTAGCAGTGGCGAACATGTCTTGCTCATCTTATTTGGATGATTTGGGAGATAAATGGCCATACAACAGTATTTGTCTTCCATCCCACCATCCGGACGAGTGTGGCGCAAGGCCTTTTTTAAGGTGGGTCCAGGAACAGAGCCTTAGTCCAGACGCACCTGGCAGCTCTAAAAATGCCTCAGGGAGACGCCACTGGCATTCCCTTAAAATGGGGCACCTCAGGTGCCAAGCAATAAAGTTAAAGCCTGGGGAGATGGCCCCCTGAGGCTCAAGGTATGTCCAAAGACGAGACACACCCGACCTGATCTGTGCCACTGATACTACAGCCAGACAAAGTGTGTCCCATCAACTGGAATTAGCCAATTGAAATCAGCCCAAGTGGCCATACAACTGCCCTTTTGTTGGGTGCTGCTTCCAGAATTTGTTCAAAACAGCACGCAGCATTCTTATGTTGTTCCTATCTAGCTTTTTCTACATACATTTCATTAGAGTTCAAGTGGTGCAACCATACATTAGTACTAACACAGCCACAGCTTGGAAGAATTCCTCTTACATAAAATGTTCAATTAAAATAAAAAAAATTTCCTTACCTTTTTCTCTCTTTTTTCCTTTTACCTCTGTGTTGTGGGTTAATTTATGATAAGCAATATCTTATAAGGCCCTCTACACAAAACTTTACCTATGGCTATTTTCAATAGATACTGCACATTTCATCCAATTTTTGTTGCTTTTTACTGTATATTCCTGGGATAGCATGACTCATTGTATATAAATTAATTGGTTCTTTAAAGCAGGTTAAAAGTATCTGCTTTCTTGACTTTGTGCAAGTGTTTCAAATACCTTGCCTTTACTTTAACTTCTAAAAGCTGCTGTACCTCTTTCATGTAAAATATCTCCTCTGGATTGCAGATATCTTTAACTGTCCTTCCCAGCATGCCTTCAAAGCTGGTGCCTCTTGAACGCATAGGTACACCCACTGTAAGCAACTCCAAAAATAACACCAGTCGCTGCCTAATAAAACTCCTTCGTATGGAGCTAAGGGTAAGTACTATTGTCTAATCGCCGAAAGCATATAAATACACTGAATGGACTCGATAATAAAGATAAATTATTTGGCATAGTTGTAATTATAGTTATAGTAGATATTTTCATGAAGTTATGTGTATGTTATATTAAAATAATTATGTAAGCATTTAGCCAGCCCAGTTGGCTGGAGTTATAGAATACACCAACTGCATCTCTACAGAGAGATAAGACTCCCTGCCCCCAACGATTGTCCTATCTATGACACTAAACCATCTGATGGTAAGGCCCAGTCCTAGAGTTTTGGGAATGTGAAGCACCCCTTCATTTTGACCTGGAGTGGTTATACTTGTTAGAGTCCCAATAGAAATATTTACTTGCTTTCTAAGCATAGAAACCCTTTAACTATGTGTAAATGAATGAATAATGTTGAATAGAATTACTAGCAATATGTGAAATCATTTAACTGTATGCAAACAAATGAGTTCTACCTCATTTAAAAATCGTTACACACAAACTTTTTGTTAACAAATCGTGTATACTTAATGCTAAATCTTGTTTATGCATATTAAATAACCCTCAAAGGTTGATGGGCCATAAAATACTACCAACTAAGCATTTAGTTTCTGCAATTGTTTTGAAATGACTTATTTTAGCTAAAATTCACAAGTTCTTGATGGTAAATTTTGATCACAGTTCTCTCTCTCTCTCTCTCTCGGACATGACACTAAATCTATTGGTACTATTTACCAACCCCTCCGCTCGGGCAGGATATGACACAAGGTCAATTTTTAAGCGGAGTTTAACAGGTTTGAATTCAGAGTTTTCCTTCTCCTAGACTAGTTGCCTCACCAAGGCTGAAGAACCTAGTCCGTCCTACTATTTACCCATAGCTGGAGGGAGAATAAGGGGGTTCATACCTTTCCCAAGGGTATTTGCCCGAAAGTGAACGTAATAGCGCGACTGGAGTACGAACTCGCGTACTACGATTCCGCAGTGCATCGCTTTAACCATTACACCACGAGGACACCCCAATTACACCACGAGGACACCCCTAAATCTATTGGTGAGGCTCCAGTATTGCTGGAACTTTGAGGAATGCAGAGTATTCCTTCATTGCTACCACTCCCAGGTCCACTCTGACCCAGAATAGTAGCACCTGAAAGGATCCTATCTACTGGTCAAAATTGAGTTGTTTGACATTTAAACTGAATGCAAACAAATGACTTATGCTAAATTGAATTGTTAAAAATAGATCTGTTTGATCATTTAACTGTGTGAACAAATGACTGATGTTTAATTGAATTGTTAGTGATACATGGTAATACTTGGAACCATTTACCTTTTGTTGATTTATGTTTACAAATCATATATCTAATATATATGTATAAAGATGATTTGGCATTGAATGACCTACAATAATTGATATGCCATAAAACCAAACCATCCTTCTCCCTCTCTTCCCCCTCCTACCTTTATCTCTCTTGCATCTTAATCCTCCTCTCTCTGTCTCCCTTGCTTCTTAATCCCTCTCTCTCCTCTCCCATCTGTCCGTCTCTATTCCCTCTCTCTCTCCCTTCTCCCATCCTTCTCTCTGTTTATTCTCTGCCCAGCCTTCTCTATTGTCTCTCTCTCTCTCTCTTCCTTCACATCCTTTTCTTTTAATCAGTGTATCATATTCAAACATTGCAGGACCACTATGACAACCCAGTGGGGTCAAGATGTGATGGCTCTGTAAGTGTCATGATAAAGGCACCACCTGGAGTAGATGAAGTGCCTGCATTTGTTGGTGACACCCGACAACTTGTGGTCCCTTTATGTAATGGCCAAGCCACACTACAGGTAAAAAATCTACTTATTTAAATGTTTTGTTGATTAATGTTACTTAACCTTCGTTTTATGATATATATTAGTTATGTAAAATTTATATTTTTGAAGTGATGAATATACAATAAATTAATCTCTCATTTTCTTCCCCCCTCCCTCACATCTCCAATTTATTTAAATGTATTGACTTTTATGGGTTAATTCATACATAGATATTTATGTAGTTTGGTTTGACATCAGGCCAAATGAAGACAGTGGGCTGTAAGAAGATTGTGTCATGCCTATCTTGACAGGATTTAATACGGATGTATTTATTTTATTAAATTTAGAATGTTACTCTGCAAGAGAACACACCTGGTAAAGATGGGCAGGAATACGTTTTAAAGTGCACAATTACATCACAAGGGATTCCAGAAATAAAACGTATACATCCATTAGAAATCCCATTTCTTTTTACTAATGGTAAGTTCTTTGTTATACTCTAGAAAAGATATTCTTTTCTTTTTTTTCTTTTTTTTATACAATCACCTACATTTATTATCTATGCACTTGCAGATTTGATGTGTGCTATCATATTAAAGGTTTTATCTTTTATTTTAGCTTGTCATTGAATAGATATGTTGCTTCAGAATGCCTACTAATAGACTTAGTTTTATTTAGAAAATGATTGCTATAACATATTTATTGGTGGAATAAAAAGTGGAGCTGGTTAAAATATGAGCCAATGCCTCCTTTTTCTTTATGCATGTATTGTTAGATTTAGATACATAACATATATAATATATAACACCTAATCAGCTTTAAGTTAGCTTGGCATCCCTGCTTGTTGGAAGTAAGCTTTATATTTCTTGGTTAGTTTATCCTCAGTGGCCTGGAAATGCTATGCTAATGTAAACCATTAAGTGTCAAACCCTTTGGATTTTACCATTAATATTGCTGCTGCTGACCCATCTATATATTCCAACCAACACACACTACTCATTTCAAGTAAAATACCAATGAACAATTTACATTTTTCTTTAGAATGAATAATTTGTATTTGGTATTAATATTCAGCTTATCATAACTTAAGTATGACACACAAATATTCAGAATGTTATAGAAGTAAATGAGAAAAAGTGCTAGAATAAAAACGTTTGCTTTTAAAGAAAAGTTCAGCGTTATGATTTAACTTTTTTTAATTGAGCTTCAACAAAAGTAATCTTAAATCATTTGTGAAATTTTGTAGATCTTATCACGAATGACATTAAAAAAAAAAAGTTCAGAGATGTGAATGGCCTAAAAAGTTTTAGTAGTAAAGAGAACTTTCAAACTTCAGCTGGGACACTAATATCTTTGGGGGAAAAGCATGATCCAATTGGAAATTTAACTTTTTTAACACCATCCTTGCTGCTGATACCACATAACCCAATGCAACCGATCAAATGTTGTTTAGGAGGTGGGCATCACCAATAACAAATAACTCCTATTTCCCTGAGAACTGCCATGAAAAGAAATTACTTTGCATAGCACCCAATCACCTAAATTATGGAGTGGGTGACATCTATCCATACAAGACTAGAAGTTCAAATGTTAAGAATTCATTGCTCTTTCTTTTTTTCTCTTCCTTCCACTTTCCTCCCAGAAAATGCATTGCCCTGCTGATGGGGCTTAGAATGGTTCTGGAGCTCTGGAAGTGTGAGATACCCTTTCATTGCCATTAGGTCCAATCTGACTACAGGTTGGTAATACCTGTTAAGGCCTCTATGAGTTGATAGATTTATTTGAAAACTATTATTAGATAGGAATGCTTGAAACCATATAACTGTCCAAACAAATTATTAAGTAGGAATGTTTACTTGAAAGTATATAATAGTGTATAATATTAGGAATACTTGCTTTAATATAACTGTGCAACCAAATTATTGATAGGCGAAAAATGCTATGAAACATTGAAAATATAGTTGATTACAATCAAACATTTACAAATGAATCAAATTTCAGCATTAAATAATCTATGAGGAGTTGATATGCCATTAAACACATTTAACCAAACAAAAAAAAAATCCACTAAAATATTTGAAATAAAAAGGCTGAAAATGCTACAAAAAATTACTTTATTTAAACTTAAAATATTTTATTCAAAATTCATGTCAAGTAACTTTTTGTCTTTATCATTGATGAATTTATTAAACAGAGGTAGTAAAGCAAACAGTTAGTTGCAAATTACAAATTCAACATTTGTTATAGTATATTTCCTAAAGTAATTGTACAATATATCAAAGATTTTATACCATGTGCTTTCTATAGATATATTTGATGGATTTTTTTAACCGTGTTCATGTATATAAATTAATGTAATACTTTTAGATTGTGTGCAAGTTCTTCAGCTTTTTCAATTTGCTTCCGTAAAATATTTTCTCTATCTCTCTCTCTTTTTTTAATGGAGAAATTGCATTAACAAAGTCTCTGTCGATTTGCAGGCTTTATAATGGCATTTTGATTTAGTAATCACTGCCACTTTTCTGAAATAAATTTAAAAAATACTGAGAATTACACTTGTATTTGTACAAAGAATAGTATTTCAGTGAAACAATAGGCAATTGTAAATCTATTATGAGAACTGCTTGCTTACAATTCTTAGATAACCCTGCTAGATTTTGGTTTTAGAACATTTATCATGTAGATAGATTATAGAATGAAATAGCTTTTCAAGTTTGATCAAATTCTCTCAATGTAAAAGGAGTTACAATTTTACACCAGCACTTTCTTTTCTTTTCTTTTTTTTTTTTTCCTCTTTTCTCCAAAGTATTCATGGGATTATAGCAGTAGTGATAGATTCTTTACAAGAAAACTATATGAATTTCCAAAAACTAAGATGAGTGAGAATATTTGTCACTTCCTGCATGTTAAGGTATCAGAAATATACAAATTAAGATTCTGCTTGTACACTTTATTTTATGATCAGTAAAATAATACATTTAATTGTAATCAGTAATTTCACCAGAAACTAGATAGTAATGACCTTGAATTTTTTGAGAGGCACAAGAAAACTTAATTGAAATGGTCATGTGCACTTACCCTGATAAATGATAGGTTTTCAGTGAAATGCATCCATTCTTGAGTGAATATTTCCTAAAAAATGGAGTGCAGCTGTTATCATCTTTTGCTGTGAGCACATGCAAGCAGCCACTCACATTTTCATCAACAGTTCGGGGAGCTGGTAGACTAATGTGCAGTGGTGCTTCAAATGGCACATCTGTACTAGGTGTCAGCATTACAGCCACACTTAATGATAAAACATTGCCCAATGATGGATCTCTTTGCTGAGCTACATGAACAGCTTCCTCACTTATATTAACAACCTGAAACAATAGAAAATAGTTTTAATTTTTTGTTTCTTATTAATTTTCTATTGGCCTACAAAGAGGAAGGAAATGGTAAAAGAAATTACAGGAAATACATTTAGTCCATGTTAAAAATGTAATCTGATTAACAGTAACCTAAAACCAAGTTTCTTCTTCCCTTCCCTCTCTCCCACAGCCGGTATAATCAGATGAGAAAAGTAATGGTAAACAAGCTAAAGCCTGGACCATTTACCATAACTTTCTCATTCCCCAGTGATACCTGCAGTGGAAAAATAAGGTCTAAAAAAGCTATTTTGGGTCAGGTTACTTTTACCATGTGTTTAACCTTTCCCTTCACACCCACCTAAAAGAAATTCAGTAAATGGTGTTCTAAAATTCAAACCTTTTTAAGCAAGTAGAATTGTATTCGTACTTCAATAAGAATGAACTCTCTATCCAGGGAAAATAAAATAATTGTATCAGTCTTTCTCTGTTTCGAAGCAACCTACAGTTGGCTATATATATATATATATATATATATAATATGGTAAATGATATGGAAGAATAGTTGATATAAAAGAGTTTACTTGATAGATATTAGGAATATAAGAAATAACAAGCTGAACGAGTTATAATAAAAAGCAAATGAAAATTTAATTTTTTTTAGTTTTCCTTTTCTTTTATGAATTGTATAAATGGTACAGTTGGGTTTGCATTTGTTAGTGTCATACTTAAAGCTTCAATGGAAAGACGTTCAAATAATTCTAGTGGGTTGGGGGAAAAAGATTTTGGCTCTACTAAGGGAATTTCTAAGTTTAATTACTTGATGGATGCAAGAAACAACCTAAGTTATTAAAAAGTAACTCAAACCAAAAAGAAAAAATACTTTTCAAAATGAATGCTAATGGTTGACTGTTTCCTATGCATTTTTTTTTTCCTTCAATACAGATTTAAAAAAAAAAAATCTATTTTAGAATTAATATAACTCTTTTTTTTTTCTTAGATTTTCAAAGATAACTAATTGTTAACATACACACAAAATAACAAGCTCTTGTTTACATATATAATAAAATATAACCTTTTATTAAAAAAAAAAAAAAATGATAAAATCCATTAAGCTGTAATTGTGGTTTGGGATATCCATCTACTTTTTTTTTTTTTTTTTTTTTTTTTTTTTTTTTTTTTTTATATATACTAACCTTCATAGTTAGTTGTAACGGATGGTCCAGGTTGTAGCTTGGTATGTTCAGGCTGATGTTAGGATTTAATGAAGATACAAAACTTCCTCCTTTACATGATATACTAAATGTTTCTTTGATTACTTTGACCAATTCTTTTGACATTTTCAAGTATGAATGCTTTGGACAGCTGCACTTGGATATGTCATCTTGTGGTACTGCTTTTAGTCTGGGGTACACACTCAAACTACAGTTAAGATAGGGAAAAAAAATGTATTTTATTTGATGGACTACAATAATTGTTTATTGAAACCAAAATGATTTGACATAGCAATAATAATTTATGTGCTGCTTCAAGTTATGTTTCGAAATTTCATTTTTAGTACATTGTAGAGATTTGGTGTTGCTAGCTTATTTATTACTCGGAACTGAAATCTTTCTGAATTTTTTTTCCCTCTTCCTCCACATAATTTTTTTTTTTTTTTTTGAAACTACAAAATTAATTTCAAAAAATTTATTGCAAAACACATTCAAACTTCACTTCAGGGTACAGATGTTTTTGTTTAGAACTATCCCATTTTCATTTTTTTTTTTTTTTTTTTTTTTTTTTTTTAAAGCTGTGAATGGTTGCTATACTTGGTTTTTTACTATTAGCATTTAATGTGATCTCTAGATATATCAGGCTTACAGTAAGTAATAAATTAGTGCTCAGCCCAAATTATCAGACTTAAGGTTCAACAGGTTAGATATTTATTAGTATTGGCTATATATTCTGTGTTTTTCTAGTTCATATCTGATTTTGATAAAGTCAATGTTACATGTCAAAGTATTTGTTGTTTCTAATATATCTAGAGAATTGAATGTTATTTTTATGCTTATCTCTTTTTATCAATGTATTTGTGTTGTTCAGCATGCTACATCAATTTCATTACTAACTCCAGCATGGATCTTTCCTCATAATTCAGGTCTTTTATTTAAGCATAAAAGTGCTTTCTTAATTTTCCCGTTCTCTTATTTTACCAAGCTAGCATATAAGATTACTTTTTTAAATTTTGTATGAGGTTAATTGATAAATAAGGTCTCCAATCCCATAAAACAAGTTTTAAAACAAATGAAATAATGAAAATGGTATCAAAGTCAATATATTCCCTTTAAAATTGAGTTTATTTTCCAATATAGTCACTATTTAGTGCTGCACATTTTCCAATGTTTAATCTACTTTTGATCCAATTGCATATAACATTGAATGAAAAAAATGCTTACTAAATACTTCAATTTCTGAAACGATCAAAATTCTTATAGTTCCAAGGTTACATGAAGAGTGCATAACCATTTTAAATTTTAGGCTTCTCACTGTTAGCATCATTTATTAACTGCAATGCAGCTCTGCACTTTTGTGATGCAAAAAAGAGGGGTTGTTTTAAGCTGTATTCTGATTCTCAAAATTAGACCAGGTATTTTTCATTCTATGTTAAAGGTGGTGTGTAAGGATGATATTCTTTTAAGTTACATTTATTTATTTCAGCTTTCTTCCATCTAGATGAAACCACTCCTCAGATCTCACTAGAGTCTCACCATCAGATGCAGTTTAGTGTCATGCCTATGACCGGGGGGGGGCTTACCTCTCTGCAAGCAATACAGTCAGTGTATTCTAAGCCCTGCTAATGGGGCATTTTACAAGAAAAGTATACTCTCAATAATTTAGTTTATCCTAATTGACTATTTTATCTAATAGTATATAAGATAGATTGTTTTATGCAAATATGTGGTCTATGTGCTGGTATTATGATAAAGAATAATCTTCCAAAGCTTGCAGTAGACAATTATGAGGCTTGGATGAGTGGTAAGTTCCCTCCACACACACACACACAAAATAACTTTTGTAAACTGTTCCTATCAGCTTAATGATTTCTTTCTCTTTTTATATATTGATTTTTCTTGACTAACCAAACAAATATTCTGTTTTATTTTCTCCTTTCATTTAGTATATATTGTAGGCTTTCTTTTTATTATCATTTCAAATTGTGCAAAATTAAATTACATTGATACTGTATTATATCTGATGACCTATGAACTAGTTGGGTTCCCAGTGTAACATTTAGCCCATGATCTTATGGATATTTCTATTTAGGAGTGAAGGATTTTAGTTAGTATTTCAGTTATCTTCATTATGTTGAAAATTTGGATGATTTTAAAAATGAAATTCGGCATAAACACAGACCTCACAATTGTATTCTAAAAAAATATCTTTCTATGATGTACCATTTTGGCTGGGTTATAGTTACCTACATACATTACAAGAATTTTATTTATTGATGGATACTAAAAAGTGTAATCACTTACCATATATTGTTATTTGATCTCAGGCACTGACATAGATCAGTCAAACTATGTTCACTGTCCACTGATGATCCACCACAAGTGAAACTTTCAGTTCTCTCATCATCAGTGCTGTTTGTGATATCACTGAAATAACTTGCTCTAATGTGTGGTCCAGAAAATGAGTTTTCTGTATTATGTATCTTGGTTGCTCCCTCTGGCAGGACATAATTGTAAGTGATGTAAGTGTTTTTTACAGGATATAGCCATGCTGGTGTACTGTCTGTGGGTGGTGAATTGTCACTGTTACTTTGGAATACAACTTTGGGTTTACAGACCGGTACTGTTTGCAAGAAGAAGTTGCGTGCATTATGTCTTTGATAATTCTTTTCCAATTTCTCTTTAGCTGAATGGCTTTTTCTTCCAGTTTTATTATTGTATAGCGAACTAGATGGTTTTGATTTGGAATAACATAGCATTGGCTCTTTTGGGTTTCTTTCTCGGATTACCTGTTTACCTTTAAAATGTTGCTTTTCATAACTTGATAGATTCCTTATTTTATTTTGAGTTGGGCTTGTTAAATCTGTGTATTGCTGCTGCTTCAAGTTGTTGCCTTGGATATTAAAATATTCCAAATTAGTGAGTTCTCTAATCCACTGTGGCTGATACATTATCCTATTGTTGCCAATGTCTAACGTACGCAATCTCTTCAATTCTTTCATCTCGTGTGGTATACTGCAAATCTGATTGCTGTTTGCAGTAAAATGTTCCAACCTTTTAAGACAGCATAGACCATGTGGAACAGCTTTCATCAAATTTTCATTTACATTCAAAGATTCAAGGTTTTTCATTTTATAAACTGAGAATTCTTTCAAGTGATTATTTGCTAAATTAAGATGTGAGAGACTCACAAATCCATCAGGGAAGTCTGTGATTCCGTTTCCCTGAAGGTGGAGTATCTTAAGTTGAGGCAGTTGCATGAGAAATGTGGGTACGGTTACTAAACGATTGTAGCTTAAATTTAAGTACCTCACATTCTTCAACTTTGATATGGACATGAAAACTGTTTCTAACATATTATGTGAAAAATTCATCTCTTGTAGTTTTTTCATGTTATCCAGACATGGTGCTACAAAGGTGAGAGAATTTCCACTCATGTTGAAGATTTTTAACTGAGTCAGTAAACACATGGCAGGTGGAATTTGCTCAAAAAGATTCTTTGACAGATCTAATTCTTTCAATTTATTGAGGTTCTGTGTAGAGTTAGGCAAGTCTTTTAGTTTGTTTCCTCGAAGATTAAGTATTTTCAGATGAGCCAGACAACCAAAATTTCTTGGTAAATTCAATAGCATGTTATTAGCCAAACTAAGTACCTTTAGCCGCCTGAGTGTGAGCAGAACAGTTGGCACTGTGGTCAATCGATTGTAGGACATGTCAAAATGTCTAAGCTGCTGGCATTGATATATTTCTGGTGGTAGGCTGCTAAGCTTGTTTTGCTCAAGTTGTAGACTTTGTAGACATGTTAACATTGAAATTGCTGGATGCAGATGCTCAAGTCCATTGTTGCTCAGCACCAGTGTCTGAATTGCTGCATAACCAAATACTTCACTTGGCACTGATGTCAGGTTCCTGCCTCTAAGATTCAGTTCCAAGTATCCATATGGATTACGTTTTACCAGCCTCTTAATTGGATCTCCCAAATGTTGTGATTTATTACGATAGTCTCCTCCAATTTTCTTTGACTTTTTTCCATCAATTATTGAGGTCAACATGGTTTCAGATTTCTAATTCTGTAAGTTTTAAAAGAAATCAGTTAATAGGATTTTTTTTTTAACCTCCATTTCTTCTGACAAGTTAATAGTAGTATGTTTTTATAAACTTGTTGGTTTGTAAGAGAAAAACAAAAATCAGCAGGAAAATTGAGAACTTATAAACTAGATATGTAAACCTTTTGGATTCCTATTTTAACAGTAATCCATTATGATATTGATCCTTTTATTTAGGAAGGAGTGACAGATTCAAAATAGCATTTCATAGTTATTCCTATTAAAAAAGTGAATATCATTTTTTTATATTTAAAAAAAAAAAAAAAAAAAAAAAAAACACCCCACCCCATTAAAAGTATTAAGTGCAAAGTTGCTTTCAAAGTGCATTGCTGTAATCAAAATATCACTGTGATGTGCTATTTTTGCTTGACTATAGTTACTTGGAGATATATTATTCACACACCCTTTGGATTTTACTAATATATCAATTGCATAAAATATCTTTTCAATGTAAGTTTAAAAAAGAAAAAAATTGTTACTTCAACACACCAATCTCTAATTTGAAAATTAATGTTTATATTAGTAGAGCGAAAAGCATTTAATAGATTTCTTATGAACTTTTTAAAAATGTTTATTCAAAATAAACATGAAATTTTCTAGAATTACCTTTTACTTTTCCATTTCTTTCTTACATACACATTATCTTAAGTAAGAATAGCCGTGTTTGTCTTCAGTCAATTTCACTCCTAATCTTTTTCATTTTTCTCAAGATTATAACCGCTGTCTATCAGTTACATTCTCAATATAGATATTGCAGATATAAAATATTAAAAATCACTTGGCAATTCTCTTTACTCGTACATCATTTATAGTCTTTGTGACTACATTTACTAATGGTATTTGATATTAGTATAAAGCAATGTCAAAAAATCTTGTAAGATTTGTAATTTTCATGGGGGGATTTTGAAATTGATCAAGTTGTATTGTATCATTCTCTTAAATCTAATATAATTGAGTCTAAGGCAAAATATTGGGAAACATTTATACAAAATAACAGGTCTCTAGTCAGTGTTAAATTAATTTATGATCAAAATATAATAAATACCTCATTTAACATTAAACTTTGCAAAACCCAATCTTATACAACATAAGTGTATATGAGAATTGAACATGATAATTTGTTCACTTAGTACATTGATTTAATTCACTTGATTGAAAAATTTATAAAAGTTAGGAAATAAGTTTACTCATGACTCCTAACATGTTTCCATTTATCTGTTTAGTTTTCATTATACACTAGTAGTTTTACTTGCATCAAAAATGACAGCAATATTTGGTTTGGTTTTATGGCACATCAGCCATTGTTGGTTATTTAATGCCAAATCCTGTTTTTACATATATATGTGTGTGTGTGTGTATATAATATATGATTTGTAAACTCATTTTGTAGATATATTTTTAAGAGTCTGAGTCCATTCTTTTGTACACGGTTAAATGGTTTCAAGTATTGATAGGTAACGGTAACATCAGTTATTTGTTTGCACACATTTAAACAGACCTACATATGATTTGTAGGTAATTTCATTTTTAAATGAGTTAGAACTAATTTGTTTGCACTCTTGTATTGCTATTGTTTCTACACAGTTAAATGGTTTCAATTATTGCTAACATTTATAATTCTATTCAATATTAATCATTTGTTTGCACACAGTGAAGTGGTTACAAGTATTGCTATTTAACACTAACAATTCAATTAAAAATCAGGTGTTTGTTTACACCTAGTTAAATGATCAAACAGTTCTATTTCTAACAATTCAATTTAGCATGTTATTTGTTTTTAGTCAAACAGTTCTATTTGACCCATAGATAGGACCCTATCAGGTGCTACAACTCCAGTTCAGAGTGGACTGCGGAGCAATGGGAATGAAGAGGTAATCCACATTCCCCAAAGCTCCAGCATTACTAGAGCCTCACCATCAAATTGTTTATTATCATATCCAAGACCCTCTTTGGTGGTGGAGGTGGGGAGTCTTACTTCTCTGCAGAGATGCAGTCATTGTCTTCTACAGCCCCAGTCAACGGGGCTTACAGCAATATTTGAATAATTTTGCAGTTGCGTTGTACTTATAAAATATTGAAAACTTTGCAGCTCTGCATTTTCTTGTTTACATTCAGCACTTCCTAAATATGAAAGTAAAGATAAAATGAAGCTGAAATATTATTTTCCCAATCCCTCTGCCAGAGGCAAGATGTGACATGAGGTCAATTATGAAGATGGTTTGAATTCAGTTTTCTTTTTCCTTGACTGATTGCTATACCAAGGCTAAAATTCACAGCTAATATAATTGAATTTCTGCAGGGTTATATATATATATATATATATTGAATAACATGATAATATAAGGCAATATGTAAATACATAAATTTCTCATTACTCAATTTGCCTCTTTATAATGGAATATTTTGGTTACCTAGAAAAGTGTTGTACATTCTTACAAAAAAAGTCTGTGAAAATGCAAGTTTGTCTGAATCATATTGTGTATCTATACATCCAGTATTGACACCCCAAATCACTGAACTATACTTGTTAAAAATTGATAACAGCAGCAAATTGAATATTTTATAAAGAAAAATGTATTTTTTGTTCTTGCTTTTTATGGTGTATTTGTACACAAGAGAACAAAAGTATCTGTTTGCCTGCATGTAACCCTTCCTGTCAGCAGATTAATTTTAAATGTTATAGATGTTGGTTAAGTGAACTCCCCCCCACACACACACACAGCTCACTAGTAGGCTAAGAAGATCAGGGTCACACTGGATAACTCCTGAGCTCTGCTGTCAGATGTTGAGCTTTGTATAAACAAACTCACTAGACTCATAAAAATCAATACAATGATATGCTACTATTTTTACCATTGAGATCCCTGTAGTTCTTCTATTCATTCATTACATTCCTCATTAAATATTTTGAGGGAATGTAGGCTGCATGTGTATGTTTTAAGGTGATTGGTGATACAATAGTTTAGATTTAGTTTTGAATACTTAATAGTAAAAGTGAGACTTTCTATTAAAGATTAAAGCTTCTTTTTTAAGCAATGATGAATTATCTCTCAATGATGCAAGAAAAGTTTATTTTTCTTTCCATGAATATGATTATTTTCAGTCTGTAATAAAATTCCATCTTTTCACTTTTCTAGGTAAATTTTTTTATTCCAGATTTTTTGAAAAGCTTTTTTATAGATTTTCAAACAAGAGATATTATATAAGCTACAACATTCAAGGATCCACTATATGAATAAAGGAAAAGTGTTGCTACTATTATTTACAGTAGAAGCACTAATAGCATAGTGGTTATCATTATAGGAAATGGACCCAGCAACCAAGGTTCAAATCCTTAATGTGGCTGTTTGTATTTCACATAACACCAGTACCTTTGGGAAATGTATGAATTCCACTATTCTTTGCCCCCCACCACCACCATCAGCTATGGGTAAATAGTAAGGTAAACTGAGCTCTTTTAACCTTGGTATGACAACCAACCTAAGGGAATTGAATTCAAATCAGCTGGTACTCTGCTTAAGAATTAGCCTTGTGTCAAATCCTGCTCATGGCAGAAGGATTGAGTAAATACATTATATACACTTGACATCTAGCCATGTTAGATAACATGCTGTTGATAATTTAGTTAATTTTCTTTTTTGTCAGCAAGTAGAAATAATATGAAAAAAGTATCCTTAACACTGAAGCTAGCATCATTGTGGTACTTTGTTATAGCCCATTATGTAAAAAGAATTAAATTTAAAGTTGCCTATATACTTTCTTTAAACAATAGGGTTTTTTTGTTGTAGTTGTTGTTTTTTGTTTGTTTTTTTTATTAAATAAATATTACACTTTAAATATTATCTACTGGGGCTGTAGAATGCACCTCTGCAGATGGGTAAGATCCCCCCCCTCCTCCTCCTCAATGGGTGTCCTGGATATGGCACTAAACAATCTGATAGTGAGGTTCCAGTGATGCTGCAGCTTTGGGGAATGCGGAGCAACCTTTCATTGCCATTGCTCCCAGGTCCACTCTAGCCTGGAGTGGTAACACCTGATAGGGCCCTATCTATACGTTAAATAGAACTAACTGCATACTTATGCTAAACTAAATTGTTTGAATTAGAACTGTTTGGCTAAACTGAATAGCTTGAAATAGAAATGTTTTTGACAAACTATGTACTTATGCTAAACTGAATTGTTTGAAATAGAACTGATTATTTGCATAAAAATGGATTTGGCATTTAATAACCTACAAAGGTTGATATGCCATAAAACCCAACCAACCAAGCCATAATAACTTTACCTGCTCACCAAACACATGTGGAATCTAGCATCATCTTGATAGACTTTCTCTTAACCAATTCCAAACACTTTTCATCAACTGCTGCCTTCCTTCAGTTGACAATTAAGAGCAGTACTTGTTTGAATCAATCATTTGCTTCTTCATGAAAATCTCATAGAAAACTTTCAATTCCACTATATACACAACATTACCTTCTTTGGATAAAGATCAGTCCTAAGTTCAATTAGTTCATTTATTTCACTTTAATTAAATGATTATTTTACATATTTACTTTTAATAGATTGTCAGATTTTTTTAACATCTAAATATAATCCCATCTCTCGATCTCCACTTCATACATCAAAGCAATTAACACAACCAAATTGACCAAATAATTTTCAATACTAGATATAAATATTTCAATGATGTTGGTGATCTCTTGCATTCTACAATATTCATTCTCCTCAAGCAACATCTTGATCACTATCCACTTCAATTGCTAGTCTACCCAACCATAGAGCATCATTCAGTGAGAAAATCTTCCACACAGAACTTTATAAATCACTTTCAACACATTTTGTCATCCACAATACCTTCTCAATAAACTGTACAAATGTTGTTTTATTTTCCTTTGGAGTTGCATTTTTACCCTTTTTTTTTTTTTCTCTCTCTCTCTCTCTCTCTCATATACACAATATGCCAAAAATGCTATGTTTTTTCTTCTGTCTGTAATATTAAAACCAGTAAATAAAAAAGAAAAAAAACAAACTATAACAATTTCAGTCTTTTGAAAGATATAAACACTGACATGACAGCTGTCACCCTAGAATAAAAATAAATAAATAAAAATATAATAAACAAGCTTAAGTTAATTAAAAATAAATGCTCTTAATGTTTTCTGCCAAAAAGCAAACTTTTAGCCAATCTGGTGTTATTATCGTTATAAATGTATTGGAAACTGCATTGTATTTCTTTCATTCTAGTTTCAATTTTCTAAAATTAGTTTAACTTAAGTTTTCACAAAAGAAAAACAACTTACTGTATGATCTTGTCCCCGAAGCTTGTTTTAGTTCATCTCACAGTTTGGCCTAGTCCAGCCCTACCAAACCAGCTTGATCTGTTTATATTCCCTTTAGACATCTAATGCAACTGCTAGACTGTGAAGGAGTTGCTTAACCCTGCTGCTACTCATCTTTTAATCAGGGACGACAAGGGTCACCATTTTCAATCTAATTATGTAGTAGCATCTTTCATCAGTTACTGCAGTGTGAGCTGATTTGTTGTTACCATAGTAATGCCTTTACAGTAACACGCCTGTCGATCTACTTGATATTAATATGGCTTAACAATATTCTGATACGTGTATTACAAATATATCTGTCAGTGGCTGGGTAGGATAGAGGAATCTAAATAGATTTCTCTCTCTATGCATTTACCCTCTGCATTTTTTTTCTTTTTATAACTCTAATAGCACTCTTACATTGTTATTCTTTCAGGAATGTATAATGAATAATAGCATTTATGTTGATTACAACCAAAGCAGTTTATTTTAACTCTAATGTTAATGTTTTACTATATTTTATTCTACTTTTTAAGACAAAGTAAAACAATTTATTTCAATACCTTTTTTTACACATTAACATGGACAAAAAAAAATGTTGTCATCTATATTAACCTTCTTGGGGATGTAACAGTATTATAGGAGTGCTTTTATATCAGAATGTTTGTTTTTGGGTTTTTGTTTTGGTTTTTTTTACATGATTTCTATAACAAATTTTACTAGTATAAAATGTACAATCATTCTTTCTTTTAGATATATTTCAATACTTACCCATTTAAAGATTTTTTTTTTTAAGTTGGCTGAATTAATGTTATAGAGTAAGTAAAGATTAATTTTTGTGTCCTATTCCAATTTCCACTTGTATATTCCCTCTTGTTAAATGTCTCAATACTCCTTGATTAATGGGGGGTAGATTCAACTTGTGTTCATAGTGAGATTTACTGTCTTATATGGTCAGATTGCTGCTATAATTTAAAAGTCATAATGTGGACTAATAGATATCAGTAAAGAATAAACTAAAACTTGGTCACAGAAATGCTGCCTGTGAAAGTCTAGTATATGATTGACTGTAAGAATATAAGACAGTGAGCAAGAGACTGAGTGCTAGCCCTTAGCTAGTGTTTTGTTAGATGGGGATGAGATTTATGTTGGTATTTCTTACTAAACTAACCAATACTCCATGTTTGATGATCAAATGTAAAGACATTACATGAGAATATAATCCCATGATGTAGGAGTTGTCTGACAACATGGTCAAAACTTGTACAAGACATTGAAAAACATTTTCACCGCCTTGGTTATGTTGACCACTCTGATATCTGACTTCCGCATAAGTAAAATGGGGGAAAAAATAAATTGCTGAACCATATTTAAATGTTTTTTGTTTTTAAAAAAAAAAAATTGATAAGTATTGGAAAGTGAATATTTTACAACAGCATAAATACACAAGAGAAGCAAAATGAAGCACTACTAACCATACAAAATGTAGTAGTGGAATTGGAAAAGTTTTCTATGATCTAAAAACCAAAACAATTCATTTGATTTAAGTACTGCTGCTAATTAGACCAATTGAATAGCAAATGCAATGTTGTTAAAAACATTTTTTGTTGGTGGAATTATGAAGGCATCCAAATATTGATTATTAAACCATCTACAATGATACAACCGAGTTAAAGTAGATTTCTGTTTAAATTGTGATTTATTGTGCATTGTTTTTTATTTCCCATTTTGGCCACATACATTTGATCTTTCATTTTGTTATTCAGATTCCAAAAAACAATCTCGTATGGCTGCTTTGTCCAAAGAGAGAGATACAATACAAGTGGCTATCAAAGCCTATCGCTCATTATTTGAAACTACAGAGCAACTAATAAATGAACTTAAAAGTAAGTATAATGCTCTTTGGTAACAGATTTTTAATGTAAAATTATGTATTGTAATATGTATAATACTTAAAGAACTTGTTTTTTTTTGGGTTTTTTTTTTGCTTCTAATTTTTAAATAATGCATAAATTTTAATTTTACCAACTTTCCCTTTTAATTCACACTGAATTTTTTTAAAGTTTTTTTTTCCCTTAAAGCTGGAAAAGGCTGTTCTTGAAAAACATAACATTTGATTAACTTTATTGTTGAATTTTTCTTTAGTTTCACACCATGAGGCCAATCAGCAAGAACAGCAGCTTCGGATGGAGTTACGCAAACAGAACATTCCCATGTCCCAGTTACAGTCACTTGAACAGATTGATAATCTGCTTCAGACAAGAATGAAAGAGCGAGATGAATTACTCAGTCGACCCAGACGTGTTTGTGGTCTTGTACAGACTCCTAATGATCCTGAAATTTTGGGTAAAGTAAGTAATACAGAAAATGCTGTTGATTTTATTACTTTCTTTAAAGTAACCATGATCTTACATGTTTATTCCTAAAGAGTTGGAAGTCACAACTGAAATTAAAGAAGCTTTCAACCTGAACTTTGTGTGTATAATATTACTTTTTATTTATCTATTTCAGTGGATGGTTGGTGATTCAAACAAGAAATTCTGAGTGGGGGGAAATTCTTGTGTATAATATGCGCTGACTTTTTAGAATTTGTAGTAAGCTAAACATAATCTAAATTTAGCATTTGTTCAACTTAATGGTTCATACTGACTTTTAAAAAAAAAAAAAAAAAAAGCACTATATAGTTTATATTATGTCTTAAAATACAATTTACACATTCAAAGCAAGCGCATAAACTTGTTCACACAAAAATGCAACAAGCTTGCAACAAATATAAGCTCACTTGAAATACAAAACTATAAACAAACACATTCAAGTGGATATTTCTCTATAACTGCATAAAACACATTAGTTTGGACTATAGATATCTTACTTTTGGTCATCTCATCTTGAATATGGTGAGGGATGTGGCTAAGGGAAAAAATTATATAGTACTCATTTATAATACATACCACTTCCTAACTTTTGGGCTAAAAAATAATTTGGAAAAATAGTGCATTATGTGCACAAATAATCACAGTAACAAGTTTAATGATTTTTGGGTATTCTATATGTGCAACCGTTCAAGTTCACTAGGAGGAAAAAATTGTGTGTGTGTGTTATTTTGAACTAATTAGATCCTCAAACCCACTGCTGTTTTTTATTTTTCAAAAAAATTTATTTTACATTTTATAAGGAGGGTTCACTTCACATTCTAATTAAATGTAGAATAATCCCCCATTCTCGGAACTTTTTTTTTTTTTTTTTTTTTTAGAATGGGCACATGTGTGCATACCACACACACCAAAAGTTTTAAACAAAATAAATGAAATGAAATAAATCGATCTGTCTAGTTACTTGTCTTTTTCAATGCTAACTGTTTTAGAAGTGATCAATCATTCTGTACTGAATTAAAATGTGAAAGTGAACTCTCTTATAAAAAAGAAATTACAGTGAGTTTGAGGATCTAATTAGTTCAAATCACAAAAAAAAAAAAAAAACTTAGAGACTCTCTCCCTCTCCCTGGGGAACTGGAACAGGTGCACATATAGGATTTTACCAATTTTTTATTTTATATATACACACACCCACCAACCCCTCCACTCGGGCAAGATATGACACAAGGTCAATTTTTAAGCGGAGTTTAACAGGTTTGAATTCAGAGTATTCCTTCTCCTAGACTTGTTGCCTCACCAAAGCTGAAGAATTCAGTCTGCCCTACTATTTACCCATAGCTGGAGGGAGAATAATAGGATTCATACCCTTCCCAAGGGTATTAGTGCTATGGGAAATGCAATCAGTCTCGTCCAGGATAACCATTACACCATGGGCACTTTCGAGATATATATATATATATCTCATCCGTTACTTGTAAAAGATTTTATTCAAATATTGCTTTTTATGGATATTAACACAGTATTAGATTGGAGACTTCAAAGCAGTGTTTTGTCAATTTTTTTTTTTTTATAGAAAGTATAGTATGTTATTGTTATGACCGATTATTAAGGGTCAATAAATAAATAACTCAACACGGAGATATGAGGTGCCACACAAATGTATCCAAGTCTCTGAGGAGGGTTTCCTTGGTTCAATGTACACGAAGATGAGCAAGGGGCTTACTACAGCTGCTGCTCCCCTCTACCAGCTTAGTTCTTGATTAATATACCCTTTGGGTAAGTCCATTATTCTGGTCATAGGTGAGTCACCTACAACACCCATCCCCCAAGCCTAAACTCCGAAGGATTCTCAATATTTTTCTCCTTTTTGGATTAAAATTGATTAATTCAGTCTTTTCTCTTTTTCTATAAGACTGACGTCTTTTGGGGGCTGGCTGTGGAGATGGTAGATCAAAGGTATCAAAAATTACGTCCATGGTCTCCTCTTGTTCTGGAGAATCACAATTAATTTTATCTGACCATCGCTTCCTCAAGTGAATCAGATGTCTCTTGTGCGCGAATTTTGGTCCGTCAATGATATATACCATATTGCCAATTCTCTTTTTAATGGTGCCCAATTCCCAGAACATCTTATTAGCTTTAAAGATTTTAAAATATATTTTTTCTCCTGGAACGTAGTATTTTGACACTGTTTGCTTTCTACTGTGTTTGATTTTTAGCTTGTAGAATACCCCATCAGAACTGGGAAGTGGCTAGTGATATTCTTTTAGGGCCGCATTTAGGCCCGTAGAGAAATCTGCGCAGACTCGAATTTTGTTTGATTTTTTTTTTTTTTTTTTTTTTTTTTTTTTTTTATAAACGGCTGACGCAGCCCACTTGTATTGAATTTTTGAGATTACACCCATCTGCTCCGATCTTTGTAATTCTTTGTCAATGTGAGTAAGCAACGCAAAAGGCACGTTCCTTTTCTTTTTAAATACAGGTTGACTGTCGTTTTTTAATTCGAGTTTTACAGCCATTTTGTTACATTGACCCAGACCACCTGAAAAAACATCTGGGAATGACTCTTTCAAGTCTTTTAGTAACTTCTCTGATTCTGCTGTTGAACTTTGAATTTTTTTGCAAAAAGTACATATTGGCAAATCCCAAAGCTCAAACTCCTGTATTGCGTCACACCCAAAAAGATTATTTGTATTTTTTTATACAAATATCCTTTTTTTGGGGGGGGGGCATTCACAATTATTTTGCCAGTTATAGATCTCACTATTTTGGTTGTTTTCGGCATCGTAGGTCTCCCAAGCCTTTTCCACATTTGAAGATTGATTATTGTTAAGTCACTACCAGAATCCAATTGGAGATTTATGTTTCTTCCAAGTATCTGTACTGGTACATACTTTCTGATGTTGTCTTCGTTTTGCTTGTCCCATTTGGTCATTTTAACATAACTGCTACCGGCTTTCTTTCTACAGTCGAAAGACTTGTGACCAATTTGGTTACAATTAAAACACTTCCACTTCTGGTAGTCGCAGTCAGTAGACTCATGTAATGCTCCACATCTCACTCAGGGGCAGCTTATTTTGTTTCTTGGGAGAGCTCTTTCAGGTTTGCTACGTTGGGAGGGGGCTGCATTTCTTCTTCGTCTAATGTACCTTTCAGATATGCAAGATCCCTGACTCTTCTATATCTTTTTATTTTATATATATATATATAGACGTACCTCTGGCAGTCCACTGCAAATGTCGTTGGGTCAAATTAGGCTCACTTTCAAGTTTGTTTAAAACTCTCCTTCTGACCTCTGGATTCTTTGGTGAAATTAATCCCTGACAAAAAACAGGGCATTTTAAGTTGTCCGCAGACAGTTAAGGCAATTTGAAATCATTGCAGCCTTTGTTAACTTTCACCACAAAAACTCTGAAATCTTCATTTTCTTCCCCAACTAAATTTAAGCATTTCCATCATTTATGAAAAAGCGATGTTTTGGGGGAGAACAGATCAGTTAGAAGCTTGACGGCCTCTTGGAATGTTAGTTCATTCGTTTTTCTCGGTAGAATGTAGTTTATAAACCTAGTGTGTTCGGCAGTATCTAACTTCCTAATTAGTAGTCTGACTTTTTTAGTCTGACCAGTTCTTGCAGTCATTTGCTTAGATATCTTCGTAATGCCTAAAATAGGCTTCGAAACTTATATCTTCATTCGGTTGGTATTTAAAAGTTCAATAGCCAACCAAACTACATTTTGAGTGAATGAGTCCTCGCCGTCACAACTTTGTATACTTTCATTTATGACTTGTGTTAGTAATTCGATTTTTTTTTTTTTTGTCAGATTGAATTTGTATTTCAGCCAATCTTTGTTGAAATTCCAATTGCTGCTGTTGGAATTGTTGTTGCTGGAGTTGAATTTGTTGCTGTTGTTAAAGTTTCAACATCTCCAAAATTTGAGACTGGATATCAATATTTGTACCCAAGAGAGGAAAAAAAATTCAACCAAAATCAAAAAGCTTTTCTGTTTTTTTTTGTTTTTTTTTCTTTTCAATACGAAGAAAGAAAAAAAAAACAAGAATTAAAATTTCGCTTATTTGCAAGAATAAACAAAAACACACATGTGAACAAAGAAGTTTTTCCTTCTGACAAAAAGAGAAGAGAAACTTTCTTACACCATGACTGTAGTATTGAGTAGGTCTTTCTAGAACCTCAAATGCTTTTTGTTTTGGCTTAGGGGCCCATGAAGAATTCTTAAACCTCATCGCCACTTGTTATGACCGATTATTAAGGGTCAATAAATAAATAACTCAACACGGAGATATGAGGTGCCACACAAATGTATCCAAGTCTCTGGGGAGGGTTTCTTTGGTTCAATGTACACGAAGATGAGCAAGGTGCTTACTACAGCTGCTGCTCCCCTCTACCAGCTTAGTTCTTGATTAATATACCCTTTGGGTAAGTCCATTATTCTGGTCATAGGTGAGTCACCTACAACAATTATACATGAATGTATAGGGTGATTTTCTCTTTTTTTTTTTTTTTTTTTTTTTTTTTTAACACAACCACTTTTGGTTGTCTTTAAGAGATCTTGTATTTAACTATGCTTGTATCTTTTTTAATTTATTTCAGATTGGTCATCTTGCTGAATTAGAAGACCAGGATATTGCTCGTGTTCTTTCTTGGCATATGTCTGCAGATATGGACTGTGTGGTTACAACTACTACTAAGAAGGTGAGCACTTTTTTTTTTTTTTATCTATACTATATAGAGACTACTATGGCACAGGCACTCTGTCATGGTCAGCAAGCTAGTCTCACAGATTAATTTCTACAATGAACCCCCTTATACGTGTCATCTAAGCTACATTTAACCACTAGTGAATTCATTTGAATCTTTTAAAATCTGTGTATACATTTGGTTTTATGGCATATCAACCATTGTAGGTTATTTAATACCAAATCCATTTTTATACATATAAACAGTTCTATTTTGCATAAGGGCACAGTTTAAATGTCAAAAACAGTTCTATTTCAAACAATTCAGTTTAGCATAAGTACACTATTACATTGTGGGGTCCTCCTTAATCACCATTGCTGTAGAAGTCACTGCTCTAATGTGGAGAATAAACAACAATAACAACACTACCAGCTCAGTCACCCCAGCTAGCAGACAAAAAATAAAACAGGTGATAACTCAATACCGAGCCCTTTATTTATTTATTTCCAAAATAATAATGATTACAATTTTGGGGAACACAAGGCCCCAAGCTTTTTTGTGGGGGAGGGGACGGGGACGGGGGTGATCATGCTGGATTAATATATCTAAGGGTTCCTAGCAAGCCACATTTGCCGACCCATTCATACAATACAATTGGGCATTCAAACTTCACCAAGACCGCTGCACCCACCAAAATACCGCATTTGCTCCCTGAGAAAAGGCCTTGTTTAAAAACCCCAGATGAAGAATGCATGAATCTTATTTACAAAAAACTATATATTTACAATTTGTGAAAATGATAGGGCTGGGAGAAAAACCGCAAGAAAAAAAAAACAAAGAAAAACCCATTTAAAATATGGCAGCCGACTGTTTTCCGGTCTCCAAGGGGACCAAAAAACAAACTGGACCTTCCCTAGTGGGGAAGGGAGATGAGGCTAATGGGATAAAAGAAACGCAGGGTAGGCCATGGTGTGGAAATTTATATGGGTTTACAGAAATGAGAATATAATTATGAATTCCAAAATCTTCAGAAAAATGGGGCTGGGTGAAGAGACAAAGAATTGGGGTGGGGAAGATCTTGGAGACTAACCACTAGATGACCAGGATAATGACTCACAACATACTGCTAACTAGGGGAAAAAAAGACAAGCAATCCTACTTACCAGGGATGGAGTACCAAAGGACCCTGTCCGTAGGAAGGGGAGGGAAGGATGATTCCAATGTTGCCCCCTTTCATACGACCAAGCTTGCTGCATCCACCCATCTTCTGTTGAATGTTATCCAAATTTCACCTCTGGCCTTCTTCAGGTTATTTACTGCGACCTCGGATAGGAATGCTGAGTCTTGTAACCGTATCCCCAGTAATTACTGCCTTCGATAGTTGTTGTCTATCGCACCACGTTTTTGACCAAGTAAACCTCTGGCCGGCTTGGGTAGGATTTGAAACCGCTATCTTATGACATGCTCACCTGGAACCGTAGAGACTCAACGCCTCTATCCGCTGCGTCACGGGCCTCGAACGGCGATCAAGGATGGATTTTTTGGTCTTATAAATCCGATTATTTGTTCTCCTTATCAGGTCTTCCATAGTCGGGTTTGTACTGAATTTGTAATTGTCTTTAATTGGAATCATTTTGAGATGAGGCTTTTTAATCTGAGAATTAATTTACCGCGACCTTGGATAGGAATGCTGAGTCTTGTAACCGTAATTACTGCCTTCCATAGTTGTTGTCTATCACACCACGTTTTCGACCAAGTAAATCACCTGAAGAAGGCCAGAGGTGAAATTTGTCTGAAATGTAGTGAAAGAAGAAACAACATAAAAACTACCAAGATGAGGACAAAAAGTCCGCAATAAATAAAAAAAATAATTCTCAGATTAAGAAGCCTCATCTCAAAATGATTCCAATTAAAGACAATTACAAGTGCAAGTTGTCTTGGATTGATATTCCCTTCACAGGTCCAACAGTTCGCTAAGACCTGGGTCAAAATCTTTAACTATGTTTTAGTTATGGACCTGCAATCATCTAGACCCTCCCAAACATGCCTGCCACCTTTCTTCAGCAACATGATCATGCCCTTAGTAACGCTACCAGGGATAGCTCCCTGAGCAAACCAATGGTTGAACATCTGTCAGAATAGGTACAAACATGTGTAGCAGACTTGGTACACTTCATAGGGTAAACCATCTAGTCCTAGCAATTTATTGAGGCTGACCTGCTTCAACACATCCTGGACTTCACACTCAGTAACCACACCCTCACAGCTAGCCGCCTCCCCAAAGCGGGGGAAGTCGGCTAAATAGCTTTGAAACTCCTAAACCAGGAGATCAGGACAACAAGCAAAGTGATCACAGAAGTGCGCCTGGAAGGCCTCGCACCTCTTACAATTCGACCTGAGCACATGCCCATCCAGGGACTTGACCGATTCGATATACTGAAAGGGAAACTTTCATGTGTCTTCTTCACGCACGAATGCGTTGCATTTCACCTCTTCATTGGGAACTCTTTTTAGCTTAAATTTAACTATGTATCTCTTGTAGCACTCAGTAGCCTCGCACTCAAGGTCTAACTCCTCCTCTCCTCTCCCCTTCCCCCCCCCCCCGGCACTGTCTATCACAGGATCAAGGATCATATTCCAATCACCCATTAACACTATCTGTTTTGGATCGTTGAGGAACAGCTCCAACCAGCGAAAAAGGAAACCCTCTCTACAATGATATTGTGCATATAAACTGCTACCACCCGGAACTCAAAGCTTTCAACAGCAAGATTGGCCACAATTAGCAAAGAGAGTCCGCAACGCTGTTACAGCTGTTGTATGTTGAAAAGACGTCGTAGTCATCCTCCAGCACCCAACAGTCCACAGCACAAGTGAAGTGAGTCTCTTGCACTGCAGTAATATCCACAATGAGGTTCAAGAGTTCATCAAGCAAGCATGTGCACTTACTTGGATCCTCAGTCCCCTCGCATTCAATGTGGCAAGCCATCAAACAGTATGTCTCAGGGAGCCAGTGCCGAGCTCAGTTGTGACTTAGCCATCTCCAGACACACCCCCATCTATGGGGCCTTTCAATTTTTGGGCTCTGTAAAACAATGGGTGAACATAAACAGGGACCCACCCTGAACAAAATGTAAATTCTTTCTTGAGGGGTTCTCCATTTCCGCCAACTTTATGTCCACCCAGCTGGCCTTCTCAATGAGATGCCACACACCTTTCGTGCAACTTCAAGTCAAGCGAACAAAAGTGATCAACATGGAGTTGAAAATCTGCAGGAAGGTCTTCAGCTTCCACAGAGCACAAAGCCACACCTAAAAGTTCTTCATTGTCTTTTTTGGTTGATGCCAATTTAGCCCTTTGCTAAGGTAACTGATGTGTTGGGGGCTGTTGTGAAATGGCTTTTGGTGGTGACTTTGGATGAATTTTTTTTTTTCTGTGGTAGGGTTAGGTTGTGTGCAAGACTTTTTGACTTGTGTTTCCCCACTGTCCTTACACCTTTTGAAGCTCTGCCACCTGGGATGTCTTGCTGCCCTCTGAGGAACTAGGAGTCTAACTAGCCTTTTGAAGTTTATGGTAGTGTCCATCTCTTCAGGCTGTTCTCCCTCTATATTCTTCTTGTGTTTTCCTGTTGCTGATTTTCTGTTGTAGTAGTTTCTGTAGTTGTTGCTTTGACTGCTGTTGATGATTCTGTTGTGGTTGTTCCTTTGCTCATTTGTTTTTTGCTTTTGTTGTTGTTTGTTTTTTGTTTTTTTGTTTTTTTCTCCTGGTGACCTGAGTCCATCCTTCTTCCAAATTGTTTGGATGGTTCCCAGGTTCCGGGGTGTTGCTGGCTTTTTTGTTGTTGGTGGTAGTAGTGTTGTTGATGATGCTGGTTGCTGCCTTTTGCAGACAGCTTCTCGCCAGATGTCCCAATTGCTTACAAGATCAGCCGAGTGGCCTCCTTCCTTTGACTACCACCATCATTTGATGGTCTTTGTAAGCAATGATGTGAGATTGCCTGAAAACCCTCCCTTTCCAAGCACACGTTAAGAATACAGTCACTGTGTGTCATCTTGTCAGTCGCTCTTACCTGTATTACTTCCTCCATGCTGCCAAGGACATCTCCATTGAGTTGTACCAAGATGTTTGTAGGGCAGACTAGGTTCTTCAGCCTTGGTGAGGCAACTAGTCTAGGAGAAGGAAAACTCTGAATTCAAACCTGCTAAACTCCGCTTAAAAAAAAATTGACCTTGTGTCATATCCTGCCCGAGTGGAGGGGTTGGGTAAATAGGACCAAGATGTTGCACACAGTGACTCTTATTCGATGCTTCCCTTGATATTCCTGTTGTAGCTGGAAGTATTTGGTTGAAACGTTACTCCTGGCTAGTTAGACTCCTAGTTCCTCAGAGGGCAGCAAGGCATCCCAGGTGGCAAAGCTTCACCTGCAGTAATACCAGCCTCGGATTCCTACTGTCTTAAGGAGCTCTCCAAATGTCCTTCTCGAGTCTGGCCAGTCTCCGGGTCCTCAAATCTGTTACACTGAAGGACAAGGCTTTTGGTTCTGTCTCTGCCACAAGCTCGAGGATGGGCAGGATGATGTTATCTTTGAAGTATGAGGCATATTTGCCCAGGAGACTGGCGCTGCCAGGCTCAGGTGTTTTCTGGCCCTGTGGAATGGAGCTGGCTGGGAGCGAGATTTCTTCATTGGTTTGAGTGCCCAGTACCAAAGGCTATTCTGATTGTCGATGACCTTGCTACCGGTACTTCCAGCTTCTTAGTGGGAGCTTTTATGGGGGTGTTCAAGGTCATTAAATAGGTCCATTGGTGATATCTTCCTCCATGGTTGCAAGAGGCAACCAGAAGGGGAACGTAGTTTATAGTCAGAAAAGACTATCGAAATAAAGAAAAAGGAAAATGGCTAACTATATGGTGAGGAAAAAAACTAATGCGAAAAAGACTGATGAGAGCCGCGAAGTTATTTCTTTTTAGAAATAAACATTTGCAGCCGACTATTAAATATGATCTAACAACTGGACCTAGTATGTGGAGAAAGGGGATGCAACTAGCATCCAGTTGCCAGTAACCCAATACTAAACTACTAGAAACTTTTCAAAAACAGGCTGTAGCTTAATAATGAGCCCTTTACATGACTGAAGCAAGCCGGTGTGTGTGTATATGTGTGTGTGTGTATGTATATATATATATATATATATATATATATATATATATATATATACCCATTCACTAGGCCAGAACCAATCACTGTCTAGAGAATGGACTTAGCTACTTGCAGATAATAGAATGCCCCAATGTCCATATAATCTCACTTCAACTCATAACTCATCACTTTTACGCAACTGAGTGGTGACTCATAGCTACCAAGCTTTACAAAAGAATTTCAACAGTTGCGACAGCAGTTAAAAAGCCTTTTAATTTTTTGTTCAATCCTCCACTCTTTTTCTTCAAAAAGCTCTTTTTCTGTAAAAAAAAAAAAAAAAAAAAAAAAAAAAAATTTTCTTTGTTTTGTATAAAGATTGATAGTTTTAAATTGGTTTTAATAAAATTAGCTTTACTTTGTATTAAAAAGTTCTTATAGGATAAATTACTATAAGTAATCAGTCAGTTTGATACTGTTCAAATTTAAATACTTTATAGTATATTAAAATAGTTATATTTTCATATAAATTTTGTACACTAAATGTGACATCTATTATGAGATAGGTAATAATTTTATTTAAGGTTTAAGTTTTAAATCAGTAACCTTGAAGTTTAAGATTTGATTCGAAACAATCAACTGAAAAAGAAAAATCTCTAATGATTGCAATTCAAACATATTTTTCTTGTAAACATTTCAATTTTATTATTCTTATATTTCTTATACTTTTTGTTTACAGGCCAAAGAGATTTATAATGAAACTGGTGGCAAACAACAAGTGTTGCCATTAGATTCTATCTATAAGAAAACACTCCCTGAATGGAACAAGTGAGTTAATGTTAACTGTTTGTGTTTGTGTGTCTGGATTGAGTAACACCAAATTGAACAAAACTCATGTTTTAAGTTTGATTTAATCTTGCCTATTTGAATATCCTTATAGCAATTTTTTTCATAAAAGAAAACTTATAAGTTGCTATTATAGAATTATCCAGCAAGTTCTTTATCAATGTTAGGATTTAGTATTATGTAAGAAATTGAGTGACTTTAAATACTTAGAATGTTATTGGCTTAAATTTTGTGCCTGTGTGAAAAGGTATCATTTTTTTTTTTTTTTTTTTTTTATTCTAACATCCTTATCCTAAAATTCTTATCCTCTTGTTTCTAGTAAAGTAACTAAAAATAATATTGTCGTTTTCAGTACTAATTTGTTAGTTTTAGTCTATCAATACTTTAGCTATTCAGATTTGTCAATGAATGACATAACATTGAATAATATTATACTGAATAATGTACAAGGTGTGTTTAAAAACTGTTTAGTCAGAAGCTGTATTTACCAAGGTGGAAATGAACAATGAATGAAACATTCATTTTCTTCAAAATAGTCCACTTGGCATTCAATACACTGCAGCTGACCAAATTTAATTCATAAAATTTACTAAACCAAATCTTTGGTAAAAAAAAATAAAAAGTTTGGTATTTAATTATCTTTTTTTATGCTCTACAAATTTTTAGCAAGTAAAAATGATTTAACCTAGAGTACTGGAATAGTAAAGTCTGTTGGCACTAATGAGAAAAGCCATAAACTTTGCTCATGTATACCAGGTTTAAATACAGCTGATGCTAACATACTTATCCTAAAATTACAAAAACCATATTACTGATTTAGTCACTTCCCTCACTAGTTTGTTAGGCTTTAGTTATGTATAACAATATATTGATATCCACTAACAAACTAAGCTTCTCCACCACATGAAGCATATATGTATACATAATTTTGTAAAATGGTTCCTGATACCCTGTTTTTAGGCTATAAAGTTAACAGCTAACTTTTTTCTTTTCTTTTTTTTTTTTTAAATTAGACCTCTACCTCATGAAAAATTCAGACCCCATTGGAAACCATTAGGGAATCCTGTATATGCAAGGAAACTCTTGAAATTCACTCATCAAGAAGACAAGTGCAAATTAGGTGAGTATATTGGAGGAAAAACTAAATTTTAGTTGTATATTATGTTTTGTGTATTTCGTTGACGTGAAGATCCACGTGTCCTTACAAAGTATTGAGTCGGGCAGTTAAAATTTTCTTTAGAATAATCTTGCCCTGTTGGCTGAAGCTGTAGAATATGCTGACTGCACCTCTGCAGAGGAGTAATGAGGTTATCTGTTAGTGGCAACCTGTAATGCTTGTGGACAGGATCCTGGTGGCTGAGCAGTCCATAACCTAGCAACCAAAGAGGTCACATGACTTGCAACACTCCACTTTGGCCCTTACTAGGCTAGACAGGCAGTCAGAGAGGCTCAACCCGATCATTCAATCTTAACAAAAATCTACATCAGAGGGCAATGGCTGTAGGGTCAATCATGCTGAGGAAAGACCCATACCCCTTCCTATTGCTGCCTGAGTAATTATCTTTGGAATGAAAACCCAGGAACACAATGTAACCGTCTATCATCAGCATGAGTATACTGATAATGTAGCCTTGATATCTCTAGGTGAATGAGTTTCCCCCTTGGCATATCATCAAGTGGGGTTCCATGGTGGGTTAGGAGCATAGTCAATGAAACCCAAAACTTATTTTTATGGCTTATGAAAAAAAAAAAACAACAAAAAGATCCCATTACAAATCTGACTCAGACTAAGAAGAACAATACCCCAAATACATTGTGCTGCAATCAAAAGAACTCCCTCTAACAAAATTATCACCTTTTATTATTGAGAAAAACCATTTCCTCTATAATTATCCCCATTTCAGCCAAAAACCTAAAAAATAAAACCATCCTCATAGAGGTGGCAACAAAAAAATAAGCAGAGACATTACTAAAACTGAAAAAATTCCATAATATAGATGTAAACACCTACCTTTTGATAGACTAAACACCTCTAGAGGTGTGATAAGAAACAAGGATCTTTCCCTATGCTCAATTACAGAAATAAAAAATGAATTAAAAAAACAATGTTATAAACGTCAAAAGAATCACAATCAGAAAATCGAACCAAAACATTGACACAAACACATACATACTTCTAACAACCCCAAACCTCACCAGAAATAAAAATTGGATACACGCTAGGAAAACTACATCCCAAATCCCAAAAGGTACCACCATTGCCAGAAATATGTACATTTGAAAGAAGCATGCTTAAGAAAAACCAGTATGCGTAAAATGTGGTGCATATGTACCAGACCACACAGAAGATACTTGCACTAATAATATTAACTGCAGCAACTGCAATGAAAGCCACATAACATTCAAAACTTTGCAAAATCTGGGGAAAAAGAAAGAATTCCTAAAAATCTGTCACCCAAAATATTACCTTCCCAGAAGCAAGAAGATTTGTTAAAATGCTCTTTATTCAACTAACTTTTGCTAAAATCACAAAAACTCCTCCAAATGAAAACCAAGTAAACAGTTAGATAAAAACGAAAAATAGAAGAATTGATAAACCTAATAAATGAACTACAAAACCTAATAAAAGCTCTTGTCAGTAAACCAAACAACACCCCAACAACCACTACCAAAAAAAGATGAAACACAAACTACAAAAAACAGACGTAAATCAATTTCAAGAAAAAACACTCAGCATTATAAGGTATATATCAAGGGTAAAGTGGAGCAATCCAGGAAAAGGAGTTGTGCCCTTCCCTACACCTTGGTGTTGTAGCTATTGAAAAGGGAGCCTTTGGGTCGCCCTCAACTACAATCGCCAACTTATATGTATAAACTCGATTTTACATTAAATAACCTATAATGGTTGATATGCCATAAAACTAAACCAATCAAACTCAAACTTTGAAATAATTATAATAATGATCCATTTAACCTGTTCCCTACTAAATATATATTAATATATTTCCTTAGGTTTTTCTTTTAATTAAAAAAATTGAATTTAAAATCTTCATTGTACAACAGAATGTGTTAAAGTAATTTGGATAACACTGGGGAACACTCATTTTGTTTCATTTAAAAAAAGTCTTTTCTATAATCAATTTGAGTCTGCTGATTTCAAATCTGAAGTCAGTTTTTGTTTGCAAGCTACAGATTTTATGCAATTTGACATTTTTATTTATTTTTTAATTTTTTGTTATTATAGGAAATTGTAATATCAGCCACAATTCTTTTGTTCACTTGAATCTTAAAACGATATGAAAGTCATTTCTGTACATTTATTAAGGCAAAAGAAACAGAACATCTATCCCAAAGTTAGATTAGCGTCCATGACCATTCTCATATCATCATAGTCTTCCTGCAAATGCACTCAGTGACCGACAGGTACTGGTCCATAAACATTGCCATTATGTAAAATAACACACTTTAGACTGCGTTTTGAAATAACGCAGAAATAAGTCGGTTACATGGTTGTTGGATTCACGCCAAATCATTGGAACTCCAAAAGGCAGACTATTGCTTGTCTTGATCCCCAAGATGAACTTCAAAATATGCCTTCATTAACCTCAAATTGCATACAAACTAAAGCTTGTCAAGAAAAACTAATTTCAGATTTGAAATCAGCGCCTAAAGCTCCTTCAGAATCAGTTAAAATATCCAATGCAACTCAAATTTACTGAAAAAGCATTCCCCTGTGTAATTAAATTAATAGCAAAAAAACATTATGTAAAAAGTTAATCTGGAGGCCTGCTGCAGCCAGTCAAAACTTTTTTGAGCTAGGCCAAATTGCTCCCTATTAAACAAAGGGTTACAATTATATAGGAATGAGATGATAAATGAGTAGAAAGAACGATTGGAAAGTGGAAGATTAGTGAAGGTGTGAATTGATGGTAACTGACGTCTAAGGACTAAAAAGGGACTTATTGACTTTGGACTTAAGAGTTTCAGGTCATCCAAAAACTTTTTTTTATTTTGAAAATAAACCAAAACAAAAATAATCTATCTTAACCAAGGAAAATAATTTGTATTGGAACATAAATATTTACAATACCTGAACCCACTTACCTATCAATATAATTGGATAATTTGCGTATTGAAAGAATGTAGAAAATAGCTCTACTTCATGTTGAAGAAATGATTTCATTTTATACAAGAGAGGGTTGAAAAGTTCTCAGTTTAACCAAGAAGGGAATGGCAGAGAGCTATGAAATGGGCATACTATCCCACATCTTTCACAGTTCAACACAATTAGCCCATTTCTGAAATTTCTTTAACGTTTCCTTTTCTCTCTCTCTCTCTCTCTCTCTCTCCCCCCCCCCTTCATTCATACCTTTCTTGGTTGAACTGAGGACTTAATAGTACCTCCTTGTAAATAATTGTTTGGCAAAATGTCAAATATTTTCATTGATATATGTTCAATGTTTCTCTTTAACTTTGGTTTATCAAACAGCAAAGCTCTTTTTAGAAAATAATTGGAAAGCAGTATCTTTTCAAGAGTAAATTATATCCCTCCTACCTAACATTTATGTTGCTTATTTATCAGTTTAATTTTTGTAAATATTAGGTTTGGAAAATAATGGCCAATTATATTACCTTTTTAATGTAAAATTGGCCATTATTTTCCTAACATCTGAGATATATATATATCTCATTTGCTTTCTTATATATATGTGTGTGTGTGTGTTCTTTTTAAATAATGATGGTTAATTACTTTGCTTACAGTGTTTGGAATGCTTTTAGGAGATACTATGTTCCTTGATTCTTTAGATCATGCAAATTCCTACAGACAAGAGGTAAGTTTTATGGATTTTTCTTTCTTTCTTTCATCATCAAGCAATTTAATTATTTTATAATCTTATCTATTTTTAAATTTATTAGCATTTCAGATTTTAATATTATTTTCTAATCAGCTGGTAATCAAAATTCAAGTTAGTCTAATTCAGACTTTCTAAATCATGCCTTCTTATTGTTCCAAACCCTAGAACATATGTGGTGCATTCAATAAGTTTCCAGATTTTTTTTTTTGTACAGGCATTTAAAATTGTCGTAGACTCTTGAAAATTCAATATGTTATTGCTATACATCTTATGAGATGACTGACCAATTTCTATGATTTCAGGTTCAAATGAACAGCTACAACACCAATTGGAATACACCCTACTAAACCCTGATTGTCACAGCTGCTGAATTTCAAAAATGCAATCTGGACGTGAGGACACTTTACAAGAATGATATGCAATATAATTCTGTTTTAAACTTGAAAAAAAATGCCACAGAAACCTATGGAATGCTTCAGACTGCTTTTTGACCATCTTGCATGAATCAAGCATCAGTTTTTGAGTGGCATAAGAGATTCAAGGAAGGCAGGGAGTCTGTGAGGGATGATGAGAGGTGTTGGAGGAGTAAGGAAGTCAATACACCAGAGTTGATTGGCCAAAGGGTTAGGGTTACTATGTAGAGGTTTTAAAGGAGTTCAGAAAGAGATTCCATTGGAAGTGGCCAGCACTCTTCAAATCAGGTCAGTGGCATTTCACCAGGACAATGCACCAGTCCACAACTTCATCCTTGTCACAGATGAGAATCAAGACAGTTCCTCAGCCTCCCTATAGTCCAGACCTTGCTCACTGTGACTTTTGGTTATTCCCTAAGCTTAGAGGCTGTCGTTATGAGACAATTGAGGAGATGAAAGAGGCTGTGACGAAGGTCATTGATATGCTCACACAAGAGGACTTCCGTGGGGCCTTCCAGAAGTTGTTGGAATGGTGCAACAAGTGCATTGCAGCCTGAGGAGATTACTTTGAAGGGGACTATATAAAAGAGTTTTCAAATTCTGGAAAAATCAAAGATATATATTTAGTAAAATTCTTGAGGTGACAAGGCTTTTAAAGTGTTTTGGGCTTCCTTCTTCTTGGGAGCTCAACAAAAATTACTCATTACTTAATCTGCAGTTTTTCCTTTTTACCCTTTTTTTGTTCTGTGAAATTTATAAAAATTGATTTTAGATTTCATCAAATAAATTTGATATATTAAAACGAAAAAAATTTATAAAACAGTAAGAGATTAGGTTATGGTTTGATTTGAGCTCTTCAGAACCAATGCTTCTTCATAGCTAATGTATTTAGGCTTCTCATAAGCAAAAGTATTAGTCTGAGTTTCATCAACAGTTTAACACATCATTCAATAAGTTTCAAGCCTGACTAGATGGTTCCACAAAAAAAATATCCATATGATTTTTATAAAGTATTAACCTTCAAATGGTATGTGTCAAAATTTGAGCCCAATTGGATTATTAGTTTACAAATTAGTTATTTAAGTGAAGGAAATTTTCAAAACAATGGAAAATTCTGAATTTCACATTGATAAAGCATTCCTTTCTGATGGGGAAAAATACTGTTCAAGCAAAGTAATGGGTTGATAAGTGTTATTTGGACTCTGCTCCATCGGAAACAATGGTTAAGAGGTGATATGCTGACTTTAAACATGGTCATACAGACACAAATGATGCTGAATGCTCAGATCACAGTTGTCCCGGAAGACTCAAAAAAACTCTGGCAGTTGTCCCGAAAAACTCAAAAAAAACTCTACAAACTCGTTTTGGCTGATTGTAAATTGAAGTTGCATGGAATAGCAGAGGAGTAGGAGATATCAGAAGGCAGTGTATTCACCATTTTGCATGAACATTTGTTAATAAGAAAACTGTGTTCAAAGTGGGTGCCATGTTTTCTCGCAGTCAATCAAAAACAACAGTGTGTTAACGATTCAGAGCGTTATTTGCAACTGTTTCAATGAAACGAGTTTTTACGTAAATATATGACAATGGGTGAAACATGGATCCACCACTTCACTCCAGAGTCAAATCGGCAGTCAGCTGAGTGCACAGCAGCAGGTGAAAGCTGTCTAAAGCAACCGAAGACACAAACATCAGCAGGCAAGGTTTTGGCTTCCATATTTTGGGATGCACAAGGTATTTTGTTCAATGAGTTTGGTGCGTTTGAAGGAAGAAATTGTCAAAAAACGGCCACAAATGAAGAAGAAAAAGTGCTCTTTCACCAAGATAATGCACTGTTTCTCAAGTCAATCACAATGATGGCAAAACTACATGAATCTCACTTCAAATTGCTTCTGCACCCACCCTATTCTATAGATCTGGTCCCCAGCAACTACTGGCTGTTTGCAGACCTCAAAAGAATGCTCCAGGGAAAGAGATTTGGCGCCAAAGACAAATTGTTCAACAAAAAAGTTATTGAATTGTTAGAGAAGTGTTGGAATCAGTCTCCATAGAAGGAGACTATGTTGATGAATAAAGTTGAATTTTGCCTAAAAGTTGTTTTATTAGTTAGACCCAGGACTTATTGAGTGACATGTTATTTGTTTCTTTTCTGCATTGTTAAAAGCAACTAAAAATTAAAATTCTTAAATATTAGTTAATAATGAAAGGTTACTTTCTTATGTACTGATGAAAAAATGCACATGTGAGCAAGATTGATTATATGCACAAACCAGGATCTGTCCTAGAAAATGAGACCCATAAAATTCTCTAGGATTTTGAGATACAAACAGGTCACCTAATTCTGGCCAGAAGGCCAGACCTCTTGTTAATTAACAAGAAAAAAAACTTGTCATCTAGTTGATTTCACTGTTGCAGCAGACCACAGAGTGAAACTAAAAGAAAATGAAAAGCTAGACAAATACTTGGGTTGTGCCAGAGAGCTTAAAATAAAAATAAGATGTGGAACATGAAGGTGACTGGAAACCTGAGGAGACGCTGTCACTGAGACTCCAGTGAAAGACGACCAGCATTAGCTAGTGGGAAAAACCAGCAAGAAGTAAAATAATAATAGTGATAAACTCTTGTTATATTTGACTAAGTAGGGCAAATAATTTCAAATTAGAATAAAACTAACCTTAATCAATGAACTATTATATAAACAAATTGTTTGACACTTAAATTCAAATGAAAATCGTTCCTTTGTTTTTATTTCCAGATTGTAAAATTTGCCCACTGCCCAACCATTTTAACCAGAGATGGTGATCGCATTCGGAGTAATGGTAAATTTGGAGGGTTAATGAACAAAGCTCTACCACTAGAGAAACTTCGTGGAGCAGTGTTTGGTGAACCTTTACCTGTTGCATACCATGCCATCTGTACACAAATAGGTAAAAATTTCTCTAAAAACTTTTGATTATTTTGTCCAGAATTTTGCTGATTGTTTACCCAGTAGTAACATTAGATTAAATCAAATATTGAGGTCTTGATTTCTATTTACTCATCAAAATCAAGAAATATTTCACAGGTCAACTTGGATCCATTGGACCCAGAATTAATCTCAGGACATTTTTACAATATACCATCTGACATCAGTGACCTTAATATTTATTAATTACTAAGCTTTTAGTCTGGTACACAGGCTTTAGGTTGCTTACAGTGGCTGCTGTTACTAAGTGATCACACATCTAACTATAGAACAGGCTCATTGCTATTTAACTTCAATGATCTGACAAGAACTAGTGCTTTCAGACCATAATTAAATACTTTTTCTCTTTTTAACCAAAAAAAATTATGAAGCAATATTATTTAAAAAAAAAAAAAAAATCATCTAGATTTATTTCCCAATAAATTATATTGTTTCTGGAATTATAGTTTTATGCACTTGCAAATGAATATAAGAAATTTTGTCTCACTCAAAACTTTTCATCTTTTCTTTTTAAAAAAAAAAAAATTTTTTTTTTTTTTTTTTTTTTTTTTTTTTCCCCCCCCTGCAAAAGAAAAAATTTAATATCAAATTTATTAATATTATTAAATTTTTTTAATATTAAATGGATGTGAAATTAAACAATATTGTGAAAATATGTTGTGAGATCTCAGATCCAAGCTGATCCCATTTCACTTTATTTTAAAGAAAGTATGGGATGGTAATTTAAGGAATTCACTGTTAAAATGCTCTAACTTAGTGAATAAAGCAATGTCTGGTTTAATTTTTTTTCTTAATACTATTGAATCTTCATTTACACTCAATCCAATCATTATAATTTTTTAAGACTTATTCATTTTCAATTATATAAATTTTATAAATAAAATGTGATTTGACTTTCAGCTTTATGGGTGCCAAAGGCAGCATTTAAGTGAGTTTTGTACAAAAAGGAAAATAAGAATGAAACAAAATCTGCTAGTGGTTTATGAAAGACTTTTTTTTTTTTAAATGTAATCTTCATAATATATTAATTTATGAGAAAAAAAAACTATGCAAGTCAATTTTAATCAATTAACAGCTTAGTTTTTCAAACTTTAATGTTTTTTAAAAAATTAGTGCCATTATATTAAGGCGTTCAATGATGTTTCTAAATTTAAGAAACACAAAATAGGTTTATTTTATTAATAATGCTTGCATTAGTATCTAACCACTGGCAAATCTCTCTCCAATGAACAATATTCAGATTGAATGCTGAAATTTACTGATTTAGAAAATTATTATCACATGTTTTGTTTCTAAACCATTTTTTTCTCACCAGTAAAAAAGGACTAAATCTAAACGGGGAAACTATTAAACTAGCAATAAAAGCCATTAAAATGGTGTGCAAAAAATAACTGATCTTAAATTGAATTGTTAGTATTACATAGCAATACTTGAAACCACTTTTAAAAAATTGGAATTACCAACAAACTATTCACTTACAAATCATATGTATAACCATTTAACTGTGTGCAAACAAATTAGCTTTGACTCATTTTTAAAAAGTTACCTGAGACTCTTAGCTTGAAAATAATATATTTAATATGTATAAACAGGATTTGGCATTAAATAACCTACAAGTGTTGATATGCCATAAAAACCAACCAACCACTTCCCATGTCCCCCAAATTTGCTGTCACTTTATCCATTACAGCAAAATATTGAGTGTATCTGTATATCAATTTTATTTAAGATAGCCCAAAATTGTTAAGTTTCAAGAGAAATAACTTATCATCATGTCATGCTGCCAGCACGGATCTCCTTGAGCCTCTCTCACCACCCGTCTCTATCGTCCATCACTCCTGGGAGATCTTCAAGGTTACATCCCATATTGGTACAGAGCTGCTGTGTGTAGGTTCTAGCCGGTCATCCTGCTTTTGCTCATCCATGTGAAATGGTCCACAGGAGTGTTGCTTATGAGTTCATCCTTACTTCTCCAGTAGTGTCCCGCATGTCTGGTTCATCTAACTTGGATAATTTTCATGATGGGTGGCAGGTGGCCATACAGCTGCTGTTTTGGAGTATTGTCTCCAGGATTTGTTCAATATTGCTCACAGCATTTTTGTGTGATTGCTGTAAAGCTTTTTCTCCATACATTTAGTTAGCTTCTATGTAGTGCATCCATATAGCAGTATCAACACGACCGCTGCTTGGGAAAAACTGCATTTTATTTTATCGGTCAGGTCTGACTTCCATATGACTGATATCCTATTGATAGCTGTCCGTGCCTTTGCTAGTCGTGTGTTGATGTCTTTCTCAGTTGAGACACTGCTTCCTAGGTAGGTGAACTTGTCCACTAGTTTCAGAGACCTACTATTTAGTGGGGAGATATCACCTCTTTGATTAAAGCACATATATTCCGTCTTGTGTGTATTGACATGGAGGCTTGTCAGCAGCTACTCATTCCAGACTATGTAGCAGAGTTTCGGCTTGGGCAGGTGTATTTGCCAGAAGCACTGTCATCGACGTAGCCCGCATCTGTAATTATTTGTGCAGGGTATCTTCTACTTCTTTCCTTTGCCAGTTTGAAACCATTATCTTTTATTATATCAGTAAACATTCTAAACACGTAGTCTCGGTAGATGATAAACAGGTGAGGGGTTAGTGTATCTCCTTGCAGCACACCTGCTACAATGTCGAAGTAGTCTGTGTCTCCATCTGGTGAGCGGACTTTTACTTTCGTGATTTTTATATAGCATCATTATGGCTGCAATGGTTTCTTTGGATAGGCCGTAGGCGAGTAGTATTTGCTCCATCTTCCCTCTGTGTATGGAGTCAAAGGCCTTGGAGAAGTCAATAAAGAATATTGTTGCATCAAGGTTTTTTGCATATACACCTTCTAGAATTCAACGCATAGTCAAAATTTGTGATTTTGTAGATCAATTTCTCTGAAAGCCATTCTGGTTCTTCCTAAATATCTTCTCAATTTTGATTTCTATGCAGTTGCATAGTAGAGCATTGTAGATCTTGACTGCTATGAATGTAAGGCTTATACCTTGGTAGTTCTTGGCTATTCTGAGGTCATCCTTCTTAGAGAAAGGGATGATGCATCCCTTTATCCATCTGTCTATTATGTTTTGGTTATATACAACATTAGTGTCGGAGCAGTATGTCATCGAATTCCCTGATCTTCCATACTTCTGGGGGTATTTCATCTAGCCCCACTGCTTTCCTATTTTTAATTTTTCTTGGTAGAGTTGAGCTTTTCTTGCGTAAACTGTCCTAGTTTGATGTCTAATTGATTACTAATAATTTTTGTGATTGGTTCATGTGTAACTTTTGGAGGTTTTTCAAGTAAATTCTCAATGTTGTTTCTCCAGATGTTTTCATTCTTCTTTGGCTGGTAGCTTTCAGTTTAGCTTTCGCAGTGCACTTCCTTCTGCTCACTTCGTTTACCATCTGCTATGCTATCCTAGTTTGTCTATCTTCAACAGAGTCTCTTATTGATCTGATTTTGTGTGTATTCTATTTGTTCTTTTGGGTATATGTTAGCTAATTCATTTTGTGCCTTAAGTTTCAGGGCATTGATATTGGTTGGGTTCCTCCTATTGCATTTGGAAATGGTTTTCATGTCTGCACACTTTTTTCTAACTGCTAGTGTTTTCCATGGAACTCTAGGTTTAGCTCTTTGTTTAGTTGGTATGCATTCTGCTACTGCTTCTAAGTGGGCATTGACAAAATTCTCATTCGTCATTCAGAGTAGGTGCTTCTGATATCTCCTGAAGTGCATCAAATTTGTTTCTTAGTGTTATATATTTATCTCTAATATCCCTGTTGTTAAGCTGGGACCGGTCATAGTGTACAGTTGTTGTTCGGACTCCTTTCCTTCATAGGCTCAGTCATATTTTTGCTGTGACAATTCAGTGATTGGAAGACACACCCTCGAAAAAGGAATATGCTTCGCAGTTCAATGCGCTATTATTCCATTTCTTATATAAAAACGTATGTGCTTTAGTATTCTTTGCGTAGGTATAGGTCCATAGTTTTCCCTTTCTTTTCTGAAATTTAGTATTGAGGCATGTTAATCTATTTTTTAGCATAAAATCTGTTAGAAGTTTCCCATATCTGTTTGACAAGTTGTGTAAGCCGAATTTGTGGTTTACGTTTTTACCAATTTGGGCATTCGTGTCTCCACCAATGATGAGAATATTGTGTTTCGGGATGCTATGAACAAGGGAGGATAGTTCATTATAGAAGGCAATGAGGTCAGTTTCTTCACTAACATTGGTAGGGCTGTAGCAGATGATTGTTGCACTGGGGTTGCCATTAAAAGTAGCTACCATTGTCCTCAGTTGTATTTTCTCTATGCTATTTAGTGATTTTAGGGCCCGTGGTCCTATAAGCATACCTACACCTCCTACTATGGCATGAATTTTTTTTTTTTTTTTTTTCTCAGATGCAAACGTCCATCTATTGCTGGTATCATGATATTTAATATCTTCGCTATGAATGTATCTCGGTTCTTGTTTGCATATTATGTCTGTTATGATCAATTGCCAAAGCTGTCAGCTCTGGTAGTTGGCCTATTTAAAGTTCTAACGGTAAATGTTGCTATTTGTATTGTGCGTTTGCATTTTAGTAATTTTTGTTTTAGTTTGAGCTCTGTAGCCAATTTTTCAAACACTGGAGCCAGGGCTCCAACCTCAGCAGGACATGCCCCTTTTTTACCCACATGAAGAGCAATGCAGTTTGGACAAGTGGTTTGAGTGTGAGTCATGGTAATCTTTCAATGGCTGTGTTTTTATTCTCATCTATAAAAGTCACCCTTATTGATGTGCAACAGTAGTTCCTCAATCAAACTATTTGATCCTGGCCGTTGTCCTATAGGATTAATATGCCCAGAACCTGGTTAGGCATGGCATTGCACGTCAGAGGGTTTGTCCACTCACCTTTACTTCCACCATGCTGCTTCCCATGGTTTTTGAGAAAAAATCCTTCCTCCTCCTGCCTGTGTTAAGTTTTAATTTAAAGTCTACAATCACTTTTTTTTTTCTTTTTTTTTTTAATTTCATCAGTCCTTATTTATGGTTCATTGCATCCTTATAGGCATTCTATTTTTACACTAACTTAGGTTTTCAAATTCTAATAGATTCCAAAAATATTAGCATCTTTTACCTCTTTTTACAAAGTTCAACTGTTACTTGGAATTACTGTATTTGTCTTTTTTCATTTAAAGCAAAGATAATATACATCAGTGATTTAACAGAAAATAAAATCTTTCATCATACATTTTAAGACAAAAGAAAATATCTAACCGTCAGTTGACCTCTGCCAAAGGTAGAGTGGATTTGCCTTGCATTTGCTCACAGTTTTTTTTGTTTTGTTTTTTTTTATTCAGTCCATCCATTCTAATAATACCTGGGGTCCTAAATCTTTCCTCTTTTATACAGATATCACCATTTCCTAGTGCTTGGTGAGGGGTCATTCAATTATTCCGTTTTTCTCTCTCTCTCTCTCTCTCTCTCTCTCTCTCTCTCTCTCTCTCTCAATATTTCGTCATCTAACACGAAATTCCCAAATTATTCTAACCTTACTCTAACTTTTAGTCCAGGTTAAAAGTGTAGTAAGGGTAACGCAAAGCTAACCTTTTTAGATTTTGTTTTTCTGATGCAAGTATCATTTGAAAAGAAGGAAAGTTTTGATAAATAGGCCTTTCTCCTCTGATCAGAAAAATATTGCTAACCTGGACTATTAAACATGGAATTACTTTTGAACTTACATGACTTCAGTTCTCACTTGGTACCCTATACTTGTCATAGTCGTAACTGAGGGCGACCCGAAGTTTACATGGTGTATCACATTGCTAATAGAAAAAATATATTTAAAGACCCACATATTAAAAATTAATAATAGTAAGGAAAATACCAATTTCATTTATGCCTTTTTCTTTTTTACAGCATTCTTATACTAGTATAATAAGACTAACGGAAAGTTGTATTTGTTTGATAAATACTGACATGAAGAATTTACTTTTATCCCAAAACGGGGTTTTATTTTCGCACGTGTGAAGACGGGACAGGTTGGCACTTGATCCCTTGTAGAATAAGTCCTTGTTCAGAGTTTTTCTCTTGGGCATATAAGAACTGGCATATTATGTGAGGGATTAATTTATGGCCAGACTGACCACCGCTGGCAAGGGTTCCAAATTTCACACTATCCACACACCCACCAGGTCGCTTTCCTTCCTCCCCTAGACAATGGAAGATATGGACCTCTAGGTTGAGACGTAATAATATTATATTGTAGTAGTCGGCAACCCCGGTTTCCCGTGTGATATTTTAAAGGAATTAATAGGACAATTTTAAGCAAGATAACATAAGGCGAACAGAAGCTGGAAAAGAAATATGACATAACAAACTCGTAGAAGACAATGCAAATAACAACTTCGACCACGTGGGAACATTAAAATACATGAATCTTTTACTACAATTATATACACCTTCAAAGTGTCAAATATATGATAAATGAACAGTCCATGAACATAAATGTCTTTCTTCTTTTCTTTTCTTTCGTTTTCCTTCAAATTGAGAGAGAGAGGGTATACAAAATTTGGTATAAGGAGACACAGTCCCAAGGGTACTTATCTTTTTTTTTTTTTTTTTTTTTTGAGTTCCTGTGGAGAATCTTTCCTCTTTTACGAGCTAATAGACTTTATGCTATTTTTAACACTGGCTCGAAGAACTTGGGTCCCTCGTGTCCGAGATATTTTTTTGTCTTCTTCACCCGGAGTACTGGCTTTTGGTCTGTCTGCCACGAGCCCTGTCCAATAACTGACTTTTCTTATTATCCATTTCCGCGGACGGGAAGGAGTCCCCACTTCCGTTTTAGGGTCCCAGCCAATCGTTTGGCTTCTACCTTCTTCCCTCCCGTATCAGGAGACCCGAGTGAGGTCACAGAGTATATACATCTGTGGGTCTCCCCTCTGTGACCTACATTCTTTCTTAACGGTCATTCTTTGACGGCTTGCTACTGTTAATTCAAACAAGAGGATAGTGGTCCTCCCACTTCCATCGTCTCAGTGGGATATCACGTGACAATACATAGAATGTCCCAACTACATCTCAATGGGGCGGGTAAGACCCATTATTCCCAGAGTCACTCTGACCCAGAATAGTAGTACTTGTTAGGGTCAAATCTATTGGTCAAATAGAACTATTTGATTATTTACTATACTTGAAACCATTTAATTGTATGTAAACAAATGATTAATATTAAATTGAATTAGTATTAGATAGCAGTACTTGAAATCATTTGACTCTGTGCAAGCAATAAATACCAATACTTGAAACCATTTAACTGGGTGCAAAAAAAATGATCTCTGGCTTGATTTTAAAAAGATGTTAGCTACAAACTATTCACTTTACAAATTCATATATAAACAAGATTTGGCTTTATATAACCTGCAAGAGTTGATATGCCATAAAATAGAACCCAAAAAACTAATAGCTTGCATAAATGTTTTTGTTTTTTTTTTTTTTGTTTGTTTTTTTTTTTTAACTCCCACTCGTTTCATTTTTCCTTCTATTTTTATAGAAACGCTCCGTAACTACAGAGGTGCAGTGAAAAAGCGACATATCTCTGAAACTGATTTGGTAGAACAGCAAAGATCAATGGACACACCTGAAATGAAAATGAAACTGAAAGAATGCTCTGAAGCTGAGGAACGACTTCGAGCCATTGAGCAGAAACTTGGTAAGTATTGACCCCACATTGCCAAATTAGTTTCCCCATACAGGAACTGTCCTAACATTAGGTAAGAAAAATATTTATGCTACTAAGTCCAATCATCATTCTAATTGAAATTAGAAATACATTATCTGAATATTAATCATCTTTTATTCAGTCTTATTTTATTGCAGAATATTTGCAAAAACACTTTCAGAGACTAAATATTTTTGATTATTCTACTAAAATGTTTCTTTCATATACTTGGTAGCTTATTGAACTGAAGACTTCATAGTTTGAGATTACTTCAACTAGCCGAGTGAAATTTATTGACATGTTTATAATGATAACTGACATGATTATTGTTATTAATATTGTTTTTTTTTTATCTTTTTTCTTTTTTTATTATTATTATTATTATTTACATGTTTATAATAATAATAAAAATCTTTTATTAATCTTAATTTCCGTGTGTCTGACTTTTTTTCTTTTTTTTTTTTTTTTTTTTTTTTTAAGAATATTATGCTTAATTTTAAGGTAAATGCCTGTTGGTACAGCTGTGGGTAGCTTACATGTTGTAATGGTTAGCAAACAAGATTAGTTGGCCATTGTTAGTGAGTTGGATTCTCACTGAGTGCCTCATATTTTTGTACCTCAACTAAACTAAGCTTAGTAAATAACTGTATAATCAAAGAGAAAAATATAATTTTATGTTATTCTCTATTAACTGTCAAAGATATTTTTCTAACTCTACTGGAAAGCTCTTATCCCAGAACAAGAGGCCTTTAGAAATACTGAAATTTTAAGTACTAAAACTAAAGATGATTAACTTTTAAAATAATAAGTTAAACACATTCACTTAGTTTAAACTATTACATGTAATTACGATTTAAAAAAATATTTTTATTGGTAATTCATATTCGTAGATAAATGATATAATTGTAGATAAATTATTTTCAAGGAATTGTAATTTTCAATACATTGTTCTTGATGAATTCACTTATAATTATCTCTACTTCCATAAACTCAAACCCTTTTTAGTCTTGAAGCTTAAGTGTTACCCAACATTTATTAAGGGAAACTGATTTTACTGAATTTTCACAAGTCCTATTCTGTGATGAAGTATATGCTTATGTAAAATAAAATTACAAAATCCCAAAGGACGATGCCAATTTTTACCTCGATGTTTGTAAATATTCTGATAGTTTTCAAAGTCTTCAGTGTGGAACAGTGTATTCACCATCTGAACATTCATATGCATTGCTAGAGCACAAGCCTATGTTAATGCCCAAAGAGGTTACATAATGAGAGTTGAGTATTGTATTATCTCCTTATTTTGGAACCTATGCACATATAATTAAAACATACAAGTAATATAGCTGGTTACAGTGTTTTTTATATATATAATGTGTGTGTGTGTGTAAATTGAAACACATTCAGAGTTGTTTTTTTGTTTGTTGTTTTTTGTTTTTTTTTTTTTGTCACTGTATATAAAATACTTGGGTGAGTCCAAAGTTTTGCAATATTTTTGTGGCATGGGATGCAGTTTTGGATGCTTTTGCCGAGGTGGTGAAAGTAAATCATGCTGGACTTAGATACTAAGGTTACCTGATGCTCTCAGTGCTACTTGCTGGATTTGCCTCTATGACTTGGAACATGACCTTGGAATCCAGTTTTAGGGCTACCTGAACATGCCTGATCATCAAAGTTCTTGCAATCAAAGTGAAATTTCTTCAACCATCTGGTTGCTGTACTGTGATCAACTGTGCCTTCACTTTTTATACAAGGAATGTTTTTGGTTGTTTCTGCAGCATTATAGTCCAGTTCAAACTTGCAAAGAATAAGTTCCTGAATTAGACTACATTGCACATTCATCTGTACAGCCTTCAAATCACACCCAGAACGAACCCAGAACGAAGCAATGCGCATATCAGCAAACCAACTATGATACTACCACCCATGATGAGAACTGCTTCAGTTATTTGATATATGCACCATAAATTACCAAAATATTGCAAAACTTAAATCACCCTAATAGAATTTCTAAAGTGTTAAATCTATGAGAAAATGTCTCTTTTTTTCTTTTTTTTTTTCTTTTTCTTTTTTTCTTCTATTTAAGGTATGTGTATGACTCAGTCAGCCGCAATGTCTTCAAAAGTCAAGTCATCAGAAAAGAATATGGAATCTCCGCAACTTAACAAGAAACCTCGTTTCACATCTTCATTATCATATCCTGTTGGAATGAGTCCTTCACACCCATTGTCTCCAGCCTTGAATGGAACCTCAGTCTCAGCCAAATCCTATAACCCCATCAACAGTGTTTGCATATCTTCTCCTCAAATCAGCAGCAGCAGTAGTAGTAGTAGTGTCAGTAGCAGCAGCACATTGAACACCAATAACAGCAATTTCACTCCTACACGGCAAAGTAAACGTATTGCTTCCATGACACCTGTCACTTCTGATGATGGCAGAAAGAGGCTGCGTAAGACTTGAAACTTTCAACTCTAGACCAACTCCAACAACTCAGTGCCATTGAAGTTATTACCATTAGCTCAAATTTTGTAGTCTTTCACAAAAATATAAGAGCCAACACTTCACACATTAAAACAAAAAAAATTCCAAAAGCTTCTACTACTTCAGTTTCCCACTTATTTTTAAACCTATTTTAATATTTCTTACAATACTGTTTAATACATGGACTACAAAACCTGGATTTTTGACCCAGTGAACATCACTTTTATAATACAGTATATCAAACCCTGAAACTTACTGCACTGACAGCTAAGTTTGTTTTCTTTACTTTTTTTTGTACATTGTGTGCCAATGAACCTAGACCTTAAGATTCAATTTTTGTGTTATGGGACATTCACGGCCTGTTTGGAGATCTTTGTGGCTTTCTCCTCTTCCACAAATGACTGTCTACCATGTATTTGACTCCATAGGGAAACTACTGTAAATACAGCTTTTGAAACTATTGTATGTGTTAAATTTTTTTTTTTTTTTCCTGTTAATTTTGAATTTTGTTTTTGCATTTTTTTCTTTGTAACATCAGACTTTTCATTTTTTTTTTTTTTTTTTTATTTGATAAAATGCTAATTAAAGAAAAGATAATAATAAAATAGAAAGGATTTTTGCAATATAGATATCAGAATTTCTCTACTTCCTTAAAAAAAAAAAATTTTTCTTAAATCCAGTGGTTAAAAACTGTTAGCTTTAACAAGCCAAGCTGATCCAGTCCAGTGAAGTCTCTAAATTACTCTGCTCAACTTGTTTACTTTTGTTTTATTTATATACTAAAGTAATTTTCACAAATATTAACTTATTTGTGCAGAAGTTCTATACTAGGATAACTTTTTATTAGTAAGTTTTTCATAGTTATATTAGAAATAGAGAAAAAAATCATGAAAATAGAATTATTTTGTTTATTATTAAGATTTATAAAATAGCTCTGTAAAAAATGTTTTAATTGAATTATGATATTTACACAGAAGCTAGTTGTATAGTCTGTTAATGGTGGCTTCAGACAGGGAGAAATGATCCTGAGCAGTTTAGTTTAACAACAATGATATATGATATATAATACAAAGAAAAAAAATAAGGTTAAGGAAGATTAGAAAAGATGAGCCTAATTAGGGCTTTTAAGATTAAAGACAGTTTGGAAGAGTTCTGTCTTCCTGCAATGTCTCAAATATTTGCTTAAAGAATGTTTTCGTGTTTATCTTTACAAGACTTTCCCTAAAAGATGTGACAGGGTTTGTTTTTTGGGGGGTTTTTTGTTTTGTTTTATTTTTTTTGTTTTCATGACTCTTTGAGGAGTATATGCCTGATATGTGGCTTCTGCATAACTTGGAGAGGAAGAAGATATTACATTTTACCAAAAAAAAAATTGATTCCCCTCCTTTTCTCTCTCTCTTTCTCTCCAGAATGGCAGATTTATTTAGCACTCAACACCTCCTACCTGTCCTGCACATCTGAATTTGTATAAACTTAAACAGCAGTTACCATTAAAATTTCTCACATTATTTTTTTTAACAGGACTTGATTACTTAGTGCATTTTCATAATCCTAATTTCTCTCTTCTAAGTTTGCATACTACTCTCAATAATCTCAAAATTATCGTCATTACAAAGTTATTCAAATTTTAATCAAATGTTTGAAAAATATATAATTTTTAATTTCATTTGTAAATATTCCATGATAATTGTTACAGTTTCATATAAATTTCATGCACTAAATGTACCAACTATTATAACTCAGAGGTAATAATGTTTAATTTGTTGAATTAATCTTTATTCTATTCCTTTATGATCCCTTCATTAAAAATTCATAACACTTACTACCAATGTCTCATAATAAATGGTACATCTACATAGAAATTTTATACACTAAATGTACTAACTATTATGGGACAGATACAGTTATGTTTAATGAAATATCTGCTGAATGAATTTTTATTCTATTGCTACGATCCCTTCATTAAGAATTCATAACAATTACTACCTGTCCTATTGTTGATGAAATTTCTATGCAGAATTACCAACAGGCTTCATAATCATATCCTACAATTTAGATCATTTAAACATTTCTTTTGTTCAGTACTTATGAGTTCAGACAAATAAGACTGGCACATAACCAACATGTTCTGTTATAATTTGGATAACTCTTCAGTTTTCACTTGTTTTTTTGTTGTTTTTTTTTTTAACCTAAATTTACCTTAGTATTTTTTTTTTTACATCGTCTATCTTGGGGTTGCCAAAATCCAGTTGAATGGGAAAGGAGTATTCCTAAGAAATACCCTCATCTTCGTCCTTCCTGCCAAAAATCTCCACACACAATTGAAATTATTACAGATAAAAGGATTATATATATATATATATATATATATATATATATATATATATATGTGTGTGTAATTTGCCTTGGCTTGTAAGACCTAAAAATATTTATAATCCAGTACACCGCCTGATCAAACTAATAAAACTCACATATTGCAGATCGCTAGATTTCCAGCTAGTGAGCTTTACTAGTCAATTTCAAGCAGATTTATTTTGATGTTTGTAATATTGTTATATTCTGCATATCACTCTGCTATAAACTTAACTCTGCGTTAGTTCATTTGTTACATCCTCATAATTGTGAATAAAGGTTAAATTATTTTTTACAAGATAATCATGCATTTAAAGTTTGAGTTCATAGCTGTCTGGTTACTGTTTCTTTCTAACAGACTTATTTAAATGTAATTGTTGTATTTACTCAACCCCTTTACCACTGGGAGGATGTGACACAAGGTTAATTTTTAAGTGGAGTACTACTGGTTTGAATTTAGTTTTCCTTCTAGACTGGTTGTCTTACCAAGAACCCAGTCTCCCCTACTATTTACCTATAGCTGAAGGGAAACAGATGGATTGATGACTTTCCCAAGGGCATTACCATGAAGTGAAATACAAACAACTTTGTCCTGTATTTGAACTCTGATCACCAATTCCATTTTCTTCAATAACAATTATACTCAGCACACCTCCTACGTATTAGTTAATCATGTTAATTAGTTCATTGTCCATATTATTATTAATATTAATATTATTATTATTATAATAAATGAAACACAAACATATTCTAGAGACAAAATACCAAATCCGTGTGTTTAAAACTCGTTCAGTTTACTATCTTGTTATACTGGTTGCAGCAGAAATACTTCCCACATTTTAAACTGTCTCCTGTATAGTGCAAATGAACTTAAGCAAATAGCAATGATAGCTCCGTCTGACCATATATTTTTTTATTAAAATCATGGTTGGACTGGTGCACACTGTTGAAACATTTTAAGACTGAATCTCTTATTGCTACACACAGCCTTTCATGTATATAGTAAGAGTAATTAAAAACTATTGTGACTGAATTTTTTAAAAATTTGAATAAAAACATATGCAGCTGAGCAACGTATAATAAACAGTTTGTGCCAATTTGCAATCATCAGTTTTTGGCGAAATCAGTATGGTGCAAGTGCATCACTCTTTATATTCATTCGTTCTTGCAACTTTTGCGGAATTAATCCGACAAGGTATAAGGGAACACTGATCCCAAACAGGCTTGACAATCGGCCCCTGTTACTTCTTTTCCATAAGGTCAGAGAAGAGAGACAAATTAGGTATCTAATAGACTGATTCAAGAAAGACTAATTAAGCTTGTTGACATGTTCTAATAAATTGATCCAGTGAAAGTTGGTTCATAAGTTTGATGGGGCATAAAATATTTATCCCAGGACGGGAGTTTATTTTACGCACGTGTGAAGTCGGCGCAGTCTGGCACTTGATCCCTCACAAAATAAGTCCTTTTTCAGGCATATGGGAACTGGCAGATAATGTGGGGGTTAACTTGGGGCTAGACTGATCACCGCTGGCAAGGGGGTTTCTAAATTTCACGTTACATATACCCACCAGACCACTTCATCTTCCCACACCCTAGGATAAAGGAAGACATGGGCCTCTAAGTTGAGATAAAGTATTATTATTTGTAGACGGCAATTCCAATTTCCCGTGTAATATTTTTAAAGGCAAATAGGACATTTAGTGAGAATAAATTGAGGCGAAATGAAGCTGAAAAAGATCTGCATGTCAAAAGAAGGCAACTCGCTGGGTAAGCAACACAACAAATAAATTTCAACAAGGGGACATTTAAAATATAACCAAAATTTTTAATACGTGCGGACACAAACAAATATTTAAGGTGCCGGCTATATTACCAGCAGACAGACTTAAACACAAATGTCTCTCTTTCTTTTTCTTTTCTCTCTTTTCTGTCTTTGCTACCTTTTCAAGGTTCAAGAGTAAAGTCCGTTCATATGTTTAGAGTTCATGAAATGAATCTTTTCGTTCTATTTCTCTTCTTTTCTTCATGCAGATAATTCTTTATATGCTTCTTTCTTTAAATTGAGAGAGAGAGGGCATCTAATTGCAATACCTCGGAAGGGTGGATGGAGAAAACGGTTTTACGGTTTACTTAGCTTTCTCGACAGGTTTCTTCTGAGAGTATTTTCTTTTACGGGCGAGCAGTGTTCTGTAGAATTTGGCGGGAAGGCATCTGTTAACTTCTTGTCCGAGAATTCTATTTCCCTTCTTCGCCCGGAGTTTTGGCATCAGATCAGCACATCCCTTCACGGCGACCTCCGTCCTGAAAACTGAAATACTTTTCCCTATTTCCTCTGACAAAAAGGGTACTACTTCCGGCGCTAAGGCTTCAGCCAATCATTTGGCTCCTTCCTCTTCCTCACTCTGTCATGCGATTCATTCGGACTACTATCATGACCTCTATATCCCCTTCTCTGTCCAACCAGTTGGGGGTTATGGAGTGCAGATAGCTTGACCTACATTCTAACTGGCTTCGTTACTTCGGCCGCGAGGAATTGACCTTCATTCATATCCTTCTTTTAACGGTCAATCTTTGAGGCCTGTCAATTCAAACACAGAAGGGTAGGGGAAATTGATCTTACTTCTCTCTTCTCAAGAGCATAACACGTGACAGTAAGGATCAAATCCAAACTTAAATCGCAATTAACCCCATAAAATGAGTATTAAGTCCACCCATTCTACGTTTTTAAGCACTCAGCTGAGAAGTTAAGTTGACATTGGCTAGATGACTGGCCTAAGATAAAATTAGACAAAATATCTAGAAATCAAATATTTACATAGCAGAAATACTTATTTCTTAATCACCGAAAAGTTGCCAGAAAGTTTTCTTTCCCCTTCAGAGAAATCCCAGACATTAAAACGTAGAATCGAAGATTTGCATTCCTGTTGCGTTGCAGCCATCTAAAATAAAAGTGGTTACATTTTTTTTTTTTTTTTTTTTTTTTATATTTAGATAAATTTAACATATTTTCTCTAGTAAAATGTGATTATTTTCTGAACACCATTATTAAAAAGAAAACTTGTGCATATAACAAAGGTAAAAAAACATCATGCAGATACAGTTTATCAGAGGCCTTTGACGAATGCGGTAGAAAATGACAGAAATGTAATTTCTTAATGTTTCGAAGTGAGATAACAACTAAATGCCGATTATGACACTTACTTATTAGCAATTATAAATCTGGCAGGATGGATCTACAGCTCGTCTAGTTTGAGCCACTAACTGATCTTTTCCCAGATTTGTTGGTTTTTTGTTTGTTTTTTTTCTGTTCTTTTTGTTTCTGTGTTTTCTTTCTTTCTCTCTTCAGTCGGTCACCAGTTTTGGTTGAAACTATAGAAGCTACAGGTCAGGGCCACAAAAAAAACACAAAAGAATACAATGTTGTGGCCATCTTTTTTTGACAATTTGTCTTTGAAACCATCTTGGGAGTAGGATACAATGTGTGTAGCATTTACAGTCTGTCGACCTGGGTTAAAAAGCTCATAGCAATGGAGACAAACTTGGGTGTTGGTCAGTTCTCTATCTAGCTGCAGTTTGCTGCTAATTTTGCATGCATTTTCCTTGAATTACAAGGGTCCTCAGCTTGGCCTTGTGACCCTCTTGCTCTCTGTCTAACTGCGCTCTCTAAATTCGAAATTTTACAAGACTTAAACTATTCTCTCAGTGGATTGTAAACAGGGCAAGAATCCCTGCTTCGCCTGTTGTCCCTTGGCCAACTGCCCACAGTTGACTTCTCCAACTGCAACACAGGGACCTACTCTGTGGAATATGTCGGGTTTTACTTCCGTGGAACCTCCACACACACACACACACACACACACTGGCTTTACTCGTCTCCACTGCCCAGAACCAAAATAAAAAAAAAAAGAGATTCCTGTTAGAGACATGCAAAAAAAATTCCTTCCTTTTTATTATTTATCTTTTGAAAGTTGCCAACCCACTTTATACATTATGTTGCCTATACATTATTGTATCTACATATGTGCACCTAGTGAAAGAAGAACTTAGTGTCACATGAGTTTTATAAGAGGATGTAAATAGACATTGAACTTAATGTAATGTTGCGAGTTTTAACAGAAATAATTCGGTACATATATCTAATGTTTCATCATGCTCGGAGGCTCCGTGGGTGAAAGGGAGAAAATAAATCTCTACAGATGAAAAATGACTAAAATCATACCATCTTCACACAGTCGAGTGAGAAGAAAAAACAATAAAAAAAATTTGCTTTCCTTCTCCACTCCCTCACTCAACAAAAGTAGCAGGTGCTTCTTCGAGATGAATGTAAAATCATCTATGACAAAACTGCCCACTGCTTGTGCACTTCACTGCATCATAATGCTGACCTCACATTGTAAAGTAGAAGGTTAAATCAAGTCACAAAAAGAGGGTTTTAAAAGGGGGGGGGCTTTGAAGACACCTTGCTTAATAGAGGTGGCGTGGGACATATAGCAAGATGGATTCTGAGATGAGCTCATTGCAATATGGCGTCATTTACTCTGCTTGACCACAGTGAACATGGTGGAAGCACTTCTACTCATCCCCTCACTCAACTCTCACCCAGATTCGATTAACTTCAGATCGATCTCATCTTTCCTCAAATACTAACGTGTATATATGAAGCACTAATTCCACTTCTGCTTTTGAATACGGACCACTTTTATTTAGGTACTTAAACTGGCCAGATTCTTATCTACTGACCCATAACCATGCCATAGCGCCAAAGATGTATGTTTAAAAGGGGTTATATAAAAAAAGCTACCAAAATCTTTTTCCTTTCTGATTCTCATGTGGTCTACTTATTCTCACCAATCATCTTTCTTTTTTTTTCTTTTTTTTTTTGCCTCGCAAACTTTTGACTGGGTTTTGCCTAGTCCAACTATTCTTTTGATATTGGCACACATGCACATTAATATATATATATACACGCTACGTATGTTCATACATACACCTGCATAGATATGTTCAGCTCTACATATATACAAATGCACCTTGGTTCAGACACGCTCACCTCCACATAAACAAAAATATACACACCTGCACCAAAATACCTACCCTGATGATGGATTCTACGGCCGACTTATGAGGGCCCGACTATTCGGCTTAAAGATAGGAAATTAGACTACCTATACAGGTGATTTGCTTATAGTGATGAGGGTTTGTGTAGAACCAACCACATTTCTTGAATAAGTTGATAACAGAAGAAAGGTACAAAAATGTGCCAGAAACTAATTCAATTTTTTCTTCTAAATGCAGTCGCCCTACTAACGCTAGAGAGCCCAATCTATTCTCTTTTACCGATAGCTGTGGTTTACACACATGTATATGGGTATATATGTGCGTGGATATGTATTTGGTTTGGTTGTCTTTTTTATGGCACATCAACCCTTGTGGGCTATTTATGGCCAAATCCTATTTATATATGTATATGTAAATAGTTTGTAGGAAACTTTATTTTAAACAAGTTGTTTGAGCTCATTTGTTTGCACACAGTTAAATGCTTTCAAGTATTGCTATTTAACATGAGTAATTCTCATTATCTGGTATTCTTACGTAATATAAATAATTTGTACATAGCCGTATAGTTTTGAATTATAATAATCCTTAGTAAACGACTGAACACTTTGATAAAAGGCTAGGCCAGTTGGTTGTGGCTGTAAAATACGCCGACTGCATCTCTATAGAGGGGTAAGACCTCCACCCCTTCGAAAAACAAACTGGCCCAGTCAGCTGGGGCTGTAGAATAAACCAACTGCATCTCTGCAGAGGGGTAAGACTCCTCCAACGAGTGTCCTAGATATGGCACTAAATAATTTGATGGTGAGACTCCAGTAATGTTGGTGCTTTGGAGAATACAGAGAACCCTTTATTGCTATCTCTCTCAGGTTCACTCTGGCCCAGAGTGGAAGCACCTGATAGGGTCTTATCTATGGGTCGAATAGAAGTAAACTGTATACTTATGCTAAACTGAAATGTTTGAAATAGAACTGTTTTTGACATTTAAACTGTGTTCTTATGTTAAACTGAATTATTTGAAATAGTTTGTTTAGGTTTATGGCATATCAACATTTGCAGCTTATTTAATGCCAAATCCATTTTTATATAAATGAACAGTTCTATTTCATACAATTCAGTTTAGCATAAGTACACAGTTCAATTGTCAAAAACATTTCTATTTCAAGCTATTCAGTTTAGTCAAACAGTTCTATTTCAAACAATTCAGTTTAATGCGAGTAGTTTCAGTGTCAAAAACAGTTCTATTTCAAACATTTCAATTTAGTATTAGACATCAGTGACTCATTACTTCTTGGAAATGGTTTGTTTTTTTTGGGGGGTTTTTTTTTTTTTTGGTTAATGAGTAGCCGGTTGACTAATATATATATATAAACAACAATCGGTCACATTAAGATATTTGCATTGAGCTCTTGATCGGGATTACTTAAACGTTTTTGAATCTTTTCTTAAAGCCCCCTCCCCAACAGTAGTTTAGAAGAAAAACTGAAAGCCTAAAAACTCTCCCCCCCCCCAAAAAAAAAATTTACATTTGTAAAAGCTATAAAATTCTTAAAGCCCCCCTCGGCTCCCAACGGTACTATAGAAGAAAAACTAAAAAGCATAGATAAATGTCCCAATACTGCAAAAAAAAAAAAAATTCAGTACCAGTATCAGAAGATAGGTGAAAATATAAGTAAAAGTCTGACTAAAGTACCTTAATCCTGTACTTTAACGAAGTTAAAACTTAAATTAAAGCCCCCCTCCCTTTTTTTTTTTTTTTTTTTTTTTTTACGTACACATGGGAAGCAGCATGATGGACGTAAAGGTATTTGAATAAACGCATTGACGGCCAAACTCAATACCTAAACAGGTCCTGGACGTGAGTTTGACGACTTTACGCTCAGGATCGTTAGTTCGATCGGGGAACTACTGCTGCTCCTCTATAAAAGTGGCTTCTATAGAAGAGAATAAAATACCCATCGAAAGATAACCATGACCCGCACTCAAACCACATACACAATCCGCATCGCTCTTCGCGCGGGTAATAAAAGGGCGCGTCCAGCTGAGGTTGGAGCCCTGGCCTCAGTGTTCGAAAAATCAGCTACAGAGCTCAAACGACAAAAACTACTAAAATGCAAGCAAACAATACAAATAGCGACATTTAACGTAAGAACCTTAAATAGAATAGGACAACTACCAGAGCTAATAGCATCGGATGTAATAAGATAGACATAATATGCATACAAGAACATAGATACATGCACACCGAAGATATCAAATATCACGAAACTGGCAATGGATGGACGCTAGCCACTGTATCGGTAGGGAAAAACTCTGTCAACGCCGCAGTAGGCTAAGCCTACGAAAAAACGCCAAACGAACAGCGACCACCAAACACTATGACTGGACCCTTTTGAACAACAGAAATATAAAAGATAAATACGTATTAGAATTAAGAAACAGATTCGAAACACTACAAGAGAAGACGGAAAAAGTACACCAACTGACGAATATGAAAATTTCGTCAATGCGCACCTCGAGGCAGCAGCGAAACAAAACTCAAAACTAAATGAGAAACGTTAGCGGTGAGAGAAAAACGTGCACTAGTGAAAACAGCCTCCAAGAACTATCGAAAAAACCCAACAAACACAAATGCTCGAAAACTAAAAACGGCACAATATCAATTAGCAGGCATATATATAAAGGAACAGACAGAATACATTCAAAATCAGATAGATAAAATTAGAGACTCGGTGGAAGATAGACAATCTAGGATAGCCTGGCAAACAATAAAAGAAGTGAGTAGAAGAGCACAGCCAAAGCAAAACTGAAAGCTGCAAACCAGCAAGAAAGAATAAAACTGTGGAAACAGCACTTCGAAAACCTACTGGGAAACCCACCGAAAGTAACACATGAACCAATCACCAGAATAATTAGTAAGCAATTGGACATTAAACTAGGACCGTTCACACAAGAAGAACTCGACTCGGTTCTCCGAAAAATTAAAAATAGGAAAGCTGAAGTATGGAAGACCAGACAATTCGACAACATACTGCTCCGACACTGCAACGCAGTATATAATCAAAATCCGATAGATAGATGGATGAAGGGATGCATCCTCCCCTTCCCTAAAAAGGGTGACCTCAGATTAGCCAAAAACTACCGAGGCATAACACTTACATCCATAGCAGCCAAAATCTACAATGCCCTACTACGAAACCGCATAGAACCCAAAATCGACAATATCCTTAGGAAAAACCAAAATGGCTTCCGAAGAAATAGATCCACGACCTCACAAATATTAACCATCCGTAGAATCCTTGAAGGAGTACGGGCAAAAAACATACAAGCGACATTACTGTTTGTCGACTTTACCAAGGCCTTCGATTCCATTCACAGAGGAAAGATAGAACAAATCCTACTAGCATACGGCCTACCTAAAGAAACCGTAGCAGCAATAACGATTCTCTATAGAAACACCAAAGTAAAAGTACGATCACCAGATGGAGACACAGAATACTTCGACATTGTAGCAGGAGTACTACAAGGGGACACGCTAGCCTCATACCTCTTTATCATTTGTCTAGACTACGTACTTAGAACATCGATTGATAAATTCAGAGAGAACGGCTTCGAGCTGACAAAGAAAAGAAGCAGAAGGTACTCTGCAAAAACAATTACCGACGCCGACTACGCTGATGACATAGCGATACTGGCAAATACACCCAACCAAGCCGAAACACTACTGCATAGTTTGGAACGAGCAGCCGCAGGCATAGGCCTCTATGTCAATGCACACAAAACGGAATATATGTGCTATAATCAAACGGGTGACATCTCCACTCAAGAAAGAACCCCTCTTACACTAGTAGACAAATTCACTTACCTAGGAAGCAGCATCTCATCAACCGAAAAGGACATCGACACGAGGTTAACGAAGGCATGGACAGCTATCAATAGGCTATCGATTATATGGAAATCTGACCTGACCGATAAAATGAAACGCAGTTTCTTCCAGGCAGCGGTCGCATCGATACTGCTATGTGGATGCACTACATGGACTCTAACAAAACGGCTGGAGAAGAAGCTAGACGGCAATTACACAAGAATGCTGCGAGCAATCTTGAACATGTCCTGGCAGCAACACCCCACAAGACACCAACTGTACGGCCACCTGCCTCCTATCACGAAAACTATTCAAGTAAGGCGAACCAGACATGCAGGACACTGCTGGAGAAGCAGGGACGAACTCATAAGTGATGTACTCTTATGGACCCCCACATATGGCCGAGCAAAAGCAGGACGACCAGCACGAACATACATTCAGCAACTATGTGAGAAAGCGGGATGTAGTCCAGAAGACCTGCCAGAGGCGATGAACGATAGGGAAAAGTGGCGAGAGAGGGTCAGGGATATCCGTGCTACCAGCACGACATGATGATGATGATGATGATGATATTTGAATATTTAAATTCTTCTGCTTGGAATTATTCCCAACTCTGGATTTACTGGATTAAATGCTGTCTTATATACACACATACACCAATGGACCCCAGAGCAGAGAAACTTATAGGTGTCACAGAACAGTACTCTACTGATAATTTCCCTCTCTCGATTATTTGGTCAAGCGTCCAAGTTGAAGTTCCAACATAACCGAATATAAAAATGACGAAGAAAAACCAATTGTTGCTAAGAGCTTCATATCAAAATATTAAAAATATAATCTCAAATGATTGACAGCTAACAAGTCGAGATTTATTACTCTTGTAGCGTCGCGGGCGTCTCGAAGAAAGTTGACAAAGATGAAATAAAGAGATGACGATGAAATGAGGAAAGAAAAATTCAGACACATGGGCACAGAAAAATCATATTTATTTTAATGCCGATGTACCCATCTCAAAAGCAGGAAGACGTGAAGTGATATTTTCAAATTGATCAAAGAAAAATCTATTCATTGAAAAGTCATAGCCCACCCCTTTTGGATGTGGACGATTTCGCGAGCTCCGAAATTTAGGTCGTTACTTGTTGTCCTGGTAACCGACTGAGAACCTTTTCCAAAAATGTCTGATGTGTTACCGTCTCTCACAACCCCAGCCTACTCTCGAGAGATCGTGATTGATCTTTTGTTGCTGGTCACTCAGAGAAATAAGATCACTGGTAGTGGGAGTTAACCATAACATAACACTTCGTCTAAAACCACATAAAAATGTCCTTTGCTTTGCTGTCGGTTTCAACTCTGTGGTAACGTCATTTGTTTAAATAATTTTCCATCCATCGTCGCCATATTCCTTGCCTATTCCAGTCGCCATAACGACCAGCATAGAAATATTCACTTACACCAGAGAAAATAGACCAGACCGTTGAGGGGTTCTCTGTGGCGTAATGGCTAAAGTACTGGGCTGGAGCCTCGAAGTAAGCGAGTTTGAACTCCAGTCACGCTATAACGTTCACTTTTGGACCAATACTCTTGGGAAACGTATGAAACCCCATATTCCCTCCAGCTATTGGTTAAATAGTATTGCTGCTATTCTTCTACAAGATTGGCTTTGGTATTGAATAACCCACGAAGGTTGATATGTCGTTAAGACAAAGAAACCAACCGTAGAAGTTTTCAAAGTACCCGCTCCTCTTTCTCTTGCATGTATGTATTTAACTAACATCTCCACCATGAATAGGGTGCGATACATGTATAGGATTTACACTCTTATATTTTAAAATGGACTGTATGCCACTTGTTCCCGAAACAAAGATGGCGGACGTCAGTATACTAATCAGTCTCGGGAACCTATTGGCCAGGAGAACCACGTGGTTAGTGCTCAAAACTACGTCTGCAACTTCAATTTTCTCCCACGTTTTTGGAGCCTACCCCATAACAAGAATTTTCTATAAATATTCTAATCTTCCAACACTCACTCTCTTTTTCACAATTTCACTTGGAGAGTCAACACAGCACTCTTTCACATTTTCACTTACAGGGTCAGCACACTATTTCCAGTGTGACTTCCAGAGAGAACACTCACACTCTCTCCATTTCAACTAACAGAGTCATCACACTCTTCCTCTTTTCTAAATTTAACTCCCAGCAATCAACCGCCACGAAAATGTCTACTCCATGCAACCTTTCTCTTGTTATACTTTTTCCAACCTCGAACACAGAAATTTCGTCAAACTACAGAAAGAAACAAACAGTAGAAATACTTAGTCAACACGCATAGGACACTTTTGTTATTTAGTCTTTATTTTGTAGTATTAGTGTTAGTTACACACACACACACACACACACACACACACACACAGGAATATTTAACGAACACTAATGTTTTGAAGTGTTTCATTGCATGTATTGTTGAAATATAAATTTGAATTTGTTTGCACTGCTTAGTTGTATATGTTCTTTTTGTACGCGTCGTTGCACACAATTTTACTTCGTTTGCCTTTTCAAATATACTTATATAAATTGTGGGGGACCAAACATAAACACTTACATGCCCCTCTACACATGTCACTATTTAAGCGGGGTACATATAGTTTTAATTCAGAGCTTTCCTTTTCCTAGACCGGTTGCCTTACCCAGGCTTACGACAGCCCAGTCGGCTGGGGCTAGAGAATACACCGACTGCATCTCTGCTGAGGCGTAAGACCCCCCTCCCAACAAATGTCCTGGGCGTGACACTGAACAATCGGATGGTGAGACTCCAGTAATGTTGGAGCTTTTGGGGAATGCGGAATACTCCTTCATTGCCATCGCTCACACGACCGCTCTGACCCGGAGTGGTAGCACCTGATAGGGTCCTATCTATGGGTCAAATTGAACTGTTTGACTATTAAAACAGACTACAATCAAATGACTTATGCTTGTAGCAGAAATAATTTCGCATTTTTGTTTGGCACGTTATTTAATTTCACCCAATCAGGATGACTTATCCTATTTACCCGAGTCATCTTTCTGGGCAGCACAAATTGGGGAAGCCGTCAAACATCCTCTTTGGCTGAACAACTTCGTTCAGTGCAGATGTCTTACTGTCTGCTCTTCAATAGCAGCAGCAGCTGCATGAGGGAAGCTGTCAAATTTATGGACCCCTTGCGTCTATTTCTCTTAGACCAATGGTTCCCAGTTGAATATGAATTAGATGAATTCAATACGCCACACCCAGGAACAACTTTACGTCACCCCCAAAATTGGCTATGTCTACTGCGATGGAAAATTCCGCTCCGACACCTAGTGACTTCACCTCTGGGCAACATTTTCTGGAGCCATTCACGAAACAACCAGAACAACAAACTCACGGTGACTTCAACGTTTCTCTCCTCAAACAGCAAACATGACTTTTGCTACACTATGGCGAACATATCTCCCTCGCACGCCCAACAACACGCGCAGTTTTCTCCACTCCATAACAACTTCATTTCGTTTCCTTACTTCTTTCCTTCCTACGAGACTGGCAGCATAAACGTAAACCCTTTATTCCATGCTGCCATTAAAAACCTTCATATAAAACCTAACGGCATCTACGTCTTCTTACTTCTTCATCTTCCTTTATTACCAACAACAATTAGCGAGGGAATAACACACACGTAATAACATTACCTTCGCTAAAAACAAAAACATTCCTATCGCTAAATGCTAAATTGAATTGTTAGAAATTAAACTGTTGATCATTTAACTGTGTGTTATAGGACTTACACTCCTATAATTTAAATTGGGCGGTATGCCACTTGTTCCCACAACAAAGATGGCGGACGCAAGCAAATATTCAGTCTCGGGAAACCATTGGCCAGGAGAACCATGTGATCAGTGTTTAAAACTACGTCCTCATCTGAATTTCGTCCCGCGTTTTTTGGAACCGATTCCAAGACATGTATTTTCAATAAATACTTCGTCTTCAAACACTCTATCTCTTTTTCCCAATTTCTATTGCAGCGCTAACACACTCTCTCCAGTGTGACTCTCTTATTCACCAACAGACGTCAAAAGCCACAAAATGGATAAACCACGCAAACATTCTTTTCCTCAATATACTTTGTCTGGGAGACTTTTTCCAGCCTCGAAAACTGCAATTGTTTCGAACCACAGAAAGAAACGAACATTTAGAAATACATCGTCAACACGAATAGGACACTTTTATTATTTAACCCTTTCTGTAGTTTTAGTTGTGTTATTCGCACACGCACACACACACAGAGGACTATTTTACGAACAATATAGAACCATAGCAATATTTTCAATGTATCATTGCATGTTTTTTTATGAATATAAATTTGTTTTGTTTATCGCCTTGTTTTGAATGTTCCTTTTGTCCGCGCCGTTTCATATATTTACTCATTTACTACATTTGTCTCCATGTGCCTATTTTATCTTTTTCCATGTGCCTTTTTCCAAACATAACATACCACTAAACATATACTAAACTTCAACATTAAATTAGGGGGGGGGCTAAGCATATCTACCAAATAACATGTTCCCCTACAGTGTAAACGAATGACTAATGTTTAATTGAGTTGTTAGTGATACATAGTGTTGAATCACGAAACACACTTGTAGTCAGTAGCTAGGCTAAGAGCAACGTCTTTAGCAAGGCTAAGACTAAAGTGAATCAGTCCTCAATGAAAGAGCTATCTATGGCACATTGGGAGATTCCAATGTGCACACATTGGCCGGTCCATTCCTTGGATTGTGATTGGCTAGAACATCTAATTGGATATGTTTGTTCATACCAACCCTGTCCAGTAAGCATTTGTCTTGACTATGCTGGACCTCAGGTAAGTGTTGCTGTTATTATTGTCACTATTATTGCTGTTGTATATTGTTGCGTTCTACATCTCCCCTCCCCCCCACGGGTGGGCCGGGTTGCTTGAGAGGTGTGTCTCTCTTTTATGCCTGGTTTGTTGTGTGGTAGTAACCTAGAGAGAGCTCGGGGAATCCTTGATGATCGAAGTCGTGGGGATATATGTGTGGTTTGTTGTTGGGGTCTGGTTGCTGTGCATGTGCTATCACAGGGAGACAATGGGGGATGTGTGACTGTAGCATCAGTTGACGGGATTGTTGGTCCTAGTGTCGCACTTGGTATCGGGGTTGGTGTAGGCTTGAGCTTGCACTTTTTGAGGAAGCGACGGTTCCTAAGTGTGATTCTTCCGGAGCCATCAACCCTGATTTTGTATTGACGCTCAGGTAGAGCGGAGATTATCTTTCCTGTGGTGTTCCACCGGCGATTAAGTGGGTTTTGAATGGTCACTGTGTCACCGGCTTGTAATGGGCATAGGTTGTGAGTATGTCTGTTGTATCTTTCTACCAACTTAGCATTGCGTTTATGAAGAATTTCTTCGCGGCGTTGCGCTGCCGCTATCCATTCAGGATGTGGTTTGTAGAGGAATGGTTGCGAAGGGATGGAATCCCGGAGCCGGCGGTGGAGTAGTAGTTGTGCCGGTGATAGGCCAATACTTGGAACCATTTAACCTTGTTGACTTGTTATCATGCATAGCTAATATATGTATATAGAGGATTTAGTAATAACCTACAATGGTTGATATGCCATAAAACCAAACCAAACCAGGCTTACGAGCACAGTTAACCCTACAATTGATCTGAAGCTGGAGGGAGAAGAAATGGATTCGTGTCTTACTTAAAGACATTAGCGCGAAAATAAACGTAAACATCATCATCATCTAGGATGTGAACTCAGGTGATCGACTCCATTTCTCATTACGCCACGTGTCTCTTCTTTCTCTTATATGTAAAACTTACATTGATTTGACCACATTGATGTAAATCAGAAAGAAAAAAAAAGAAACACTCCACAACGTGCGAAGAAGTTAACAGTTGTTCTGTCTACGCAGACATGTGGGAATTAATAAAGATAGATAAAATGAAAATAAAACAAAATTAAATTAAAGATAAACACAAAAAATGCAGAAACTCCTAGAAGCCCCTGATAGGAAAAGAAGCGGTGCATGCACAAAGAAAGAACGCTTTCGGCAAAGAAAGAAGCCGGTTCTCTTTCAGTAGTGACCAGCAGAGTGACAACACCTAAATCTTTCATGCTACTGGTAGAAGGCGCCATGCGTCCGTCTATAGACGACGCGTTAGCTAACCTTTCCACTAGTACCAGCTGTCTCTTTTACCAATGACCCACGACTAAACACACCAAATAATGGACTCGTCAGGATCACCATTAAGACACCATATAACGGACTTAACAACAATAACTGAAAATACCGGATTTAGATATATTTCTCAAAGGCGTCTAACACGTTGTTAACCCCTTGAACACCAAATTTGAACATATATACCCAAGAACGACTAATATTTTAACACCTTGACTGGGAGATGCAACCATTTCATTTGTATTCAGGAATAATTTCCTCATCCACTGAATGGGTGTTGAACCCAGAAATAAAGGCAAAATATAAAAAATATCTTGGCCTTTTCTTTTCTCTTCCTATCTTCTTTCATATAATTCCTTTACAGCCTTCATATCCAAGAAGTTAAACCAGCAAGATAACATGGGGTAAGAATAGAATAACCCAGAATAGAGTCAGATGGCAAACAACACTCAAATTACCTTGAAGCCTCATAGAAAACAACTAAACGCGTGAAATAGAGGGATTTACACGCCACATATCGTTGATGTTGCTTGGTTGGTTATATGATATGTCAATTCTTGTTGAGTTACTTAATGATGAAGTGAGTCCTTTAGTTTTCCAAGCAATTATGTCGTTTCAACTAACTTCCAATTCAAATAACCATTCTTTATTAAAATAATTAGCATAGTTTAAATCGATGTCAACTTATGCATTGGTAAAGCATGAATTGCTATTGACAGGTTAACTGCCATTGAGAAATCTGATCTCTCTTGCAAGATCTAGCCGACTTAGTATTGTTGTGTGGTTGTATTAAAGGGTGCTGGCTCTGGTGCAGGGTTAATAGCATATGAAGGTGTGGATAGCATGAATCACATCTTAGTATAAGAAGTTTTGTGTTAAAATGGGTTTTTTCCATGGCACTATAAATGAATTGACAATACAAATAAATAACGAAACTTCTTTTGAAAACACAACAATGAAAGGTTTATTATTGTAGCAGAAGTAAACGAGTCAGAGTGAGAAAAGGTTCTTTTTGGTGTCGCTGGATAGTATGTTGTTCCTTGAGTTCGTTGGAAGTGTGTCACTGTAGCAAATAGCTCGTGTGACTGACCGCAAGGCTGGTTCTTCTGTGTGTGTGTGTGTGTGTGTGTGGCTAGTAGCAGCGTGTTCTTCAGTGAAGGGGTTCCAAGGGAGAATGTCCGTAGCGGAGGACGCGAGAGAGGTCTGTCTTGGCTGTTAACTAGGTGCTTTCTAACGTCATGACTTCCAAAAAGGGCTAGAAAAAATAGTTCTAGAGAGGAAGAAGGAATCAATGCGCTCTGCCCCTGATTGGTCAGTGCGTGGCTAAATCGCTTGGCGGGGGCATTGATTCGCGAGAGGAAATAGATCTGTGACTGCTACAGAAGTTATATAGCGATTTAAGTGACTGTTAATCGAGGGATAATTTGAAAAAAACTTTTAATGAATGATTGGAAGGATGGTGACCAGGTAGACAGGGCGGAGTTAGAACTTATAGAATAAAATAAGAAGATTTGAAAAGAATTGAACCTAAAGTTGTGTGCGTTCTGATTGAGTTTGTTGACTTGTCGCTCACAAAAAAAACTTGTGTCTAGATTATGACTGTAACTTCTAATTTATGATGTTTTATTAGGTGGCAGACCTAGATTTGGAGAAACATCGATGAAAAGTCAACCGGAGATCACTGAACCTTTGTCTATGAAAATGTGCATATAAACCCACGCGTGGGAATATATAGCCAATTTCGCTCTGGTTGCTGAGAGAGTCGCGTTCACTCCGATCCTGGTGAGAAATTTAACCCAGAGGCCTCAGTCGTTTCTATGTTATAAAAGAAAAAGAAATTCTGTGAGGTGAGACCCCGTGGTATAATGGCTAAAGTTAGGTATTATTAACAACAACATATAAATTGCTTTTGACAACTTAATATAATGAATACAGAAATGACATGAAATAATTAGAGAATAGAACTAGGCCATTGGTCTAATGAATAGAGTGTTCGCTAATGGTCCAGGAGACCGAGGTTCAATCCCAGATCGAGTCATACCAAAGACTCAAAAATGATACTTGATGCCGCCTTGCTAAGCACTCCACACTATTAGGTGAGGTTCAAGGGTAAAGTGGAGCAATCCTGAGAATGGAGTAGCATGCGCCACTACATCTCGGTGCAATAGCTATTGAAAAGGGAGCCTTCGGGTCACCGTACACTAAAGTCGCCAACTACCTCATAGAGAAAGGTCCTATCATGAAGTAGAAGAGCATTTTGGTATAAGTTGAGAGTCCTTAATAGAATGGAAGTGGTTGAGTGAGGACTCACGAGGTTTGTTGGGGCGAGAGCCCTATCGATTGGGAAATGTACAGACTAGTGCGTGCTTCTGGTTGTCGAGACTGGAACGAAGAGAGAAAGAGTGAGAGAGAGACTTTTTCTGGAGACCTTCATGCCTCTCTCCTACAACAACCAGGACCACACATTTTGGGGTGACTACATCATTCCTGTCCTTAAACAGCAAATACGACTTTTGCTATGTCTATGACGACGCCTATTCCGCTCAGACATTCAGCATTGCCTTGACAGTAGCGACGCAAAATCCGCTCAGGCATTTAGCTGCTATAATTCCTTCTCAACTCAATAACTATTTCCTTCCTTCCTTCCTTCCTTCCTTCCTTCCTTCCTTCCGTCCTTCCTATGAGACTTGCAGCATAAAGGTACCCTTTATTCTAGCTGCCATTAAACCTTCTTAAAAACTTTTCTATATCTTGGTTCAACTCGAGGAACTAACGTAACAATTTTCCTCGCTAAATCGCTATCACATGGTCGGCTCCAAATGCACCATTTATTTTGTGCGGGGCAAAATCAAAGGTGCGGACGTAGTTGGGAGCACAAATCACGTGACTTCCCAGACCAATAGGTCCCCCAAACTAATTAGTTTACTGACTTCCTTCACCTTTTGTTCCGGGGACAAGTAAATCAGGATCCAATTTTCTAGATTTTTTGTATGACGGCCATTGAAAAATATAGGAGTGTAAATCAAATATATATATATATATATATATATATATATATATAACGTGGACAAAGACATAAGCAGAATACTAGAATTGTCGAGTTATTTTTTAAGGAAACGTTATTTGGTTAAGCTTTTTGTGACATGTAAGCAATATTATTATAAGCTGCCGACTTGTCGCGATGTATGGTAGATCAAGGTCGGATAAACTACTGAATTGAGGGATATAAGTGTGGCCGCTGGTCAAAAAGAAGAAAACCGATGTGTGGTGCCAGCACATGCGTCAGCACATTTCACTTGTGACCATTTCTTAAGCAAATACCGAAGAGAGTTTGAATTTCAGCGGCGTTTTATATGCAACTTTGGGGCGCCACCTAGCGGCCATTAAAAGTACTATTTGAAAGGTAAAGAACGTAATTCTATTGATGTAATCTCTACAGGTCCTTAAATATTTTGCATCTTAGCTAACAATTTTTTAAAAAATCTTATACATTCATACTTTGTACCAGGTAATATTCAAGTTTGGTTTGGTTTGGTTGGGTTGGGTTTTATAGCATATCAACCATTGTAGGTTATTTAATGCCAAATCCTCTTTATACATATAAGTTAATTATAAATGATTTGTAAACACGTTTTATAGATAACATTTTTCTGCGCCCAGTTTCAAGTATTTCTATTTACTACCAATCATTTGCCAGCACACAGCGAATTAGCCCCATGTGTTACAATATAAGAGTCACAATTTAACATAAGTCATTTTTGCACGCATTGTTTGTAGGTAATTTCATTTTTAAATGAGTGTCAGCTAATTCGTTTGCACACTAGTGTTGCTATTGTTTCTACACAAATAATTTCAATTATTGCTGTCTAACACTTATAATTCTGATCAATATCAATCATTTGTTTGTAGACAATGAAGTGGTTACAAGTATTGCTATCTAACACTAATTATTCTATTGAATACTATTCATTCGTTTGCGCAGTTAAGTGTTTTAAGTGTTAATATGTATCACGAACAATTCAATTAAACATTAGTCATTTGTTTACAGACAGTTAAATGGTAAAACAGTTCTATTTCTAACTATTTAATTTAGCATGTCATTTGTTTGCACTCAAATTAAATAGTCAAACAGCTCTATTTGACCTACAGATATGACCCTATCAGGTGCTACCACATCGGGCCACAGTGGACCTGGGAGCGATAGCAATGAAGGGGTACTCTCCATTCTCTCCAGCTCTAGCATTACTGGAACCTCACCATCAGATTGTTTGATGTCATACTCAGGACACTCGTTAGGAACAGGTCTTACCCTTCTGCGGTCGTTGTATTCAACAGCCCCGGCCGATTGAGGTGTATAAGGGTTGATTGAAAAGTAACTTCCAATTTTAAAATACATATAATTTTTTTCTTGTAAAAATTATTGTTAAGAAATAAGTCATAAGAATTTTTAAATAGTTACTTTTTAATCACCCTATATATGTGTGTGTGTGTATGTGGGTGTGTATGTGTGTGTGTGTGATGAAAATATAAAGCACAACTTTCTGTTGTTTGGTCGTCTTTTCTATAACAGTGCTTAATATTCAAGATAGAACTATTTGTATATTAAATCGCTTATTAAACAAAAGAACATAATTAGTTTCTAAGTGTAGGCATGAAAACAAGTTACTGCTATGTTTCCTTGCCAATGAATTTAACTTTTGTATGATTTTTTAAAAAGATAAATGTGAAGTTTTCATTTATTTTATTTATTGCATAAACGAAATATTATTTATTTATTTATGCATCTATCTTTCGGATATAAGAGATAATTTTGAAAATGTGAAATTGGGAATTACAAGTAGCATACACACATACACACACACTTATATATATATATATATATATATATATATATATATATATATGGTGGACCGGTTGTTATTTGCCAGCAATGTAAACGACGCTGACAAAAGAATATTCACAACAAAGCAATACAAATATACATTTATATATCAACAAGTACATTATAAAAAATATTATGAATGTTTGAACATAGTTCGCCAAACATTTGTGTGTATGTGTATGTGAGTGTGTTATTATCTAAGTGTATGCGAGAAGACTAAATATCAAAAGTATCCTGTAGACTATATGTGCATGTTGATACAGTAGTTCACACCAAGTACTAATACACTGGTTGTTTGTCTCTTTCTGGTTTTGACGTGAGAAATGAATATTTTCTGCCTATCGGGCGAAAGTGAAAAAAAAAGAACTCGCAGACTATACATGCGCCCGTGCAACTTTTCTTGAGCTACATATCGCTAGCTGGGAAAGCAAAGAATAAGAGAATGAGAGATGTCCAGCCGGGAGTCAAAATGTTAAAGAGTGGGTTATCGGAAGTGTAGAGTATACGTAGTCAACTCTGTAGCAGAAAGAACTTCGTATTTTTGTTTAGCGCGTAAATTAATTTGACCGTTATGGTCGTCGCATATTTTCACCCAATAAGGATGACTTATCCTATTCAGCCCGGACCATTTTCCCTGACAACATAAAAATGGTGAAAACCCGCCAAACTATCTCTTTCTCAGAACTTTTCCAGCAGGACGGGCGTACTTTCTGTCCGTTCCCTTCATAACAGCAGAATCGCAACACCATGAGGAAAGCCGTCTAATTTATGGACCTTTTGAGTCTACCCTCTTAGACCAAGGGTTCCCAGTTGAACATGAATTAGATGCATGTAATCCGCCACTTTCAGGAACAACTTTATGTCGCCTTTAACTTTTGCTATGTCTACAGCGATGCGTAAGAGCGCTCAGACATCTAGCTACCTCATTCCTGGGCAACCTTTTCCGGAGTCCTTCATGCCTCTCTCCTACAACAACCAAGACCACACATTTATGGGTGACTACATCATTCCTGTCCTTAAACAGCAAATGCGACTTTTGCTATGTCTATGACAACGCCTATTCCGCTGAGACATTCAGCATTGCCTTGACAGTAGCGACGCACATTCCGCTAAGGCATTTAGCTGCTATAATTCCTTCTCAAATCAATAACTATTTCCTTCCTTCCTTCCTTCCTTCCTATGAGACTTGCAGCATAAAGGTACCCTTTATTCTGGCTGCCATTAAACCTTCTTAAAAACTTTTCTATATCTTGGTTCAACTCATTTATTTTCCAACTATATAGCGAGGAACTAACGTAACAATTTCCCTCGCTAAAACTTTATCACATGGTCGGCTCCAAACGCACCGTTTATTTTGTGCGGGGCAAAATCAAAGATGCGGACGTAGTTAGGTGTACAAATCACGTGACTTCCCAGACCAATAGGTCCCCAAAACTAATTAGTTTACCGACGTCCATCACCTTTTGTTCCGGGGACAAGTAAATCAGGATCCTATTTTCTAGATTTTTTTGTATCACGGCCATTAAAAAAATTTAGGAGTGTAAATTTTATATATATATATATATATATATAACGTGGCCGAAGACATAAGCAGAATACTAGTATTGTCGAGTTATTTTTTTAAGGAAACGTTATTTGATTAAACTTTTTGGTGACATTTAAGCAATATTATTATAAGCTGCCGACTGGTCGCGATGTATGGTAGATCAAGGTCGGATAAACTTCTGAATTTAGGGATATAAGTGTGGCCGCTGGTCAAAAAGAAGAAAACCGATGTGTGGTGCCCGCACATATGTCAGCACATTGCACTTGTGACCATTTCTCAAGCAAATACCGAAGGTCAGAGGTACACTATTCATAACGTTGTAATGAAAACAAGAAAAGAAAGGAAACAAGTCCAAAATAAGTATAGTAAAATAATTATAAAAATTATAATTCATAAATTTGGATTGAAAATACTGTGAACTGTGAATAAATACTGTGAGTAATTAATGTTGAAAGAGAGAGAGAGCGGGGGACGAAAGAGTAGGAATCATTAATCTGATGGAAAAATATGCAAGTCATTAATATGATTCATCTATCAATATATAACTAAATTCAAATGGATGTGCCCGTGATGTAATGGTGATCGTCGTAGGAAATGGACACGGCGACACGAGTTCAAATCCTGGACAAGATTGATTGCATTTCACATAGCACTATTACCCTTGGGAAAGGTATGAATCCAATTATTCTCCCTCCAGCTATGGGTAAATAGTTGGGCAGACTGGGTTCTTCAGCCTTGGCAAGGCAACTAGTCTAAAAGGAAAACTCTGAATTCAAACCTGTTAAACTCCGCTTAAAAATTGACCTTGTGTCACATCCTGTCCGAGCGAAGGGGTTGGTAAATATATATAACTGAATTCAAATTAAAAACATGAAAACGGGCGATTCGACAGCAGCACCAACTAAGTTCGTAGATGACAGTAAAACGGTAAGTAATAGCTCTTCTGCTTCATCTGCCCCCTACTGGTAAGCTCTTTGATGATTGTTGCCGAGACATGAAGAGTTACAGGATCAAAAGTCAGGTAAAATGAACAAGTCAAACAAACACAGTAACGATGAGTAGGATTTAATTACTTAATCATTTGCGACCGTTATACCCCAAGATTGTCTTTAAAGCTCGCAAAAGAGCGGGAACAAGTAAATCAGAATCTTACCACGGATAGGATATTGCTGATCAACAAGGATTGAACTTTGTTTCGAGGTTGAACAAAAAGCTAAGGGATGAAAAATGGTCCAATTTTTGTGTACTACAAGCCGAGAAGGAAAGACAGACAGACAGACAGAAAGAGACTGACATACCGTGGACACAGACCAGAAAGTCGGAGAGGAAACTGTCCAGGACTGTTTTCTGATACTTGTAATTAAGAGACCCTTTTTTGGTTCCTGTATTCTAGGAGATGTACAGTTAACTTTATACCAGTTAGTGATTTATTTTGTGCTTCGGGTAGTAAAGACTTTTTGTTATTGATTGACTGACATTCCTCACCAGCAAGCAACAAAGTATTCTTGTTGCGGAGCCGATAAACGCGTCGACTCTGCAAATGAATTTTAGTTTAATGCGTGCGAGTAGTGACAACCAAAGACAATGAAGAGGACAAAGAGGCAAGGTAACAAATACAACAAGGATGGCAATTTATTGTCAGAAATTACAGACGGGGTCGTAGTGTTCGGTCTCCATCTAGATGGGCAATGTTGGTAGTTGGTATGTTCGAGTCGTAGGTGCGGTTGGATGATCGTTGCTGGAAGCTGAGATCAGTCGAGTCGTAGAATGCAGGAGTGTCTGTAACAGTGTCGTGGTTGAAGTCGGTGCTGACAGCTTGGTAGCGTACAGGTCGAGCGAGCGTGGTTTGCTAAGACTTAATCGCGTCTTAGTACTGCAGACCGAGTGAACGAACGACGAGATGGTGGCTAAGGTTTGCCAGGTCTTAGCATATACGCAGTGTGTAGGCGTATCGTTGACGGTAGCTATGGCTTTGTCGTGCCATATAGCTGTACGGGCGTATCGTTTACGGTAGCTATGGCTTTGTCGTGCCAGATAGCTGAGCGGGCGTATCGTTGATGGTAGTTATGGCTGTTCGCGCCATATAGCTGTGCGGGAGTATCGTTTACGGTAGCTATGGCTTTGTCGTGCCAGATAGCTGTGCGGGCGTATCGTTGACGGTAGCTATGGCTTAGTCGCGCCAGATAGCTATGCGGGCGTATCGTTGACGATAATTATGGCTGTTCGCGCCATATAGCTGTGTGGGCGTATCGTTTACTGTAGCTATGGCTTTTCGCGCCAAAGCTGTGCGGTAGCTGAGTCTTTTCGCGCCAAAGCTGTGTGAGCAGATCAAGACGGTAGCTAAGGCTTTTCGCGCCAAAGCTGTGAGAACGGATCGAGACAGTAGCTAAGGCTTTTCGCGCCAAAGCTGTGCGGTAGCTAAGGCTTTTTCGCGCCAAAGCTGTGAGAGCGGATCGAGACCATAGCTAAGGCTTTTCGCGCCAAAGCTGTGCGGTAGCTAAGGCTTTTTCGCACCAAAGCTCTGCACTATCGAGCGAGCAGGCCAGGGGGCCGCGGCTAAGATTGGCGTTATCTTAGCGCTTGCGCAGGTATCGAAGTGGGAGCTAAAGGTTAACCCGTGCCTTTAGCGCTGCGCAGCCGAACGGACGAGCGAAACCGAGCGATGATTAAGACCGGCTGGTCTTAGTGAGTCCTCTTCATGTTTGCCTCCTGGCTGTCTATTTCAACTGGTCATTAATGACCAGTTAGAGATGCTCCGACCCACAGAAGGAGATCTCTCACAGCCCTTAAAAAGGACCGTAAGAAAAGGGTGTTGAATCTACCACTAGAAGTGGCGGAGAGGCGAATGCAACCACGAATAACGTAGGATTCTTTTCCTCTTATGAGCTCCGCATAGGACGTGCCAACGAGCGTTGAAAAAGGGCTTGTTGATATTACGAAGGTGCTATGACACACAGCCCCAGCCGCGTGAATAGGAAATTCGTTTATAAAAAATGGGTGTAGCAATTTAGTACTTTTTAACCTGCTATAAGCTGGCGACGACTGTTCCATTTTTATCAAGTTATTTTAGGCCGAAGTGTTTTGTAAATATTGTTAATTTTAATTTATCCCTTTTTTTTTTTTTAGCTGTAACGAGATGTCAAGGTCATAAAAATGGGCTTCGTCATTTCCGGCCGTACCCGGATATAATTGTCCTAAGGCGAGCGTGTAATCCGATCTGTTTATGTTTATCGGCAGGTCACGGCACTCTTGTGTTTTGAACTGATTCGCATAATACCACGTGCGAGATGTAACCTGTATTACTTTTTTACCTCTTCGTTCTGTCGTTTCATCTATCTGATAAAGACAGGAGGTTCTCAGATTCCACGATAATTAAACTTGTAGGGATTATATCTATATGGATTTTATCCCTTATGTAACAGCACGCTCCGGCTCTGCTGTGCATCTGTAGCAGAAACTTGAATTTTTGTTTGGCGTGTAATTTAAGTCGCCGAACATTTTCACCCAATCAGGATGACCTGTCCTATTCAGCCCGAACCATTTCCTAGCGGCACCAAAAACTGAAGAAAGCCCGCGAATCTCACTCTCTCGCTCAGAAATCCTCAAAGGGAACGGACGTCTATTCGTCTGTTCCTGAATAGCAGTAGAGCATCAACCATTATGAGGAGAGCCATCTAGTTTATGGATCCCTTGGGTCTATTCTTCTAGATCAAGAGATTCTAGTTAAAAACAAATTAGATGATACACTCTAACAACTTCCTATCTTCTTTCTTTACTACGAGGCTTGCAGCATACCAGCGTAAACCCCTTTGCTGTCATTAAAACCTTGATACAAAACCTAACGACGCCTTCGTTCTTCTCCACCACCTTTATTTTTCATCAACATTTAGTGAGGGGATAACTACCAACGCAACCAACGAAATACCAACAAAATACCAATGCAACCAACGAAATACCAACACAACCAACGTAATACCAACATAACCAACTTAAACCTTAAACCAAAAACCCAACAATAATAATTATAATAATAATGATGTTATCCCCATCGCTATAAATGGCGACCTTCCGGCTTGTGAGAACACGCAATCACATATAAAAACAAATTAAATCTACCACTACAAAATGGAAATTAAATATCAAAACACAATCTCACCTCCTACACGTCTGATACTTGTTTGTCCAACCCCCCCCCCGCTGTGTTTATTGCACATAGCTCGAGGTGGCGTTATAAAAGACAAAGAAAAACAAGTTATACTTAAAGTTTGAAGGACTGGACTCACTTACAAACGGAGTGGGGTTACTTTGGTACTGTCCCCCACCCATGCATCTGGCGCGAATTCTACCCAGCCAAATCCTTGCAGATCTCCTTAGCTCAAACGGCACCAGCAAATTCTGAGCGCATTTCCAACTCCGACCATTTTCTCTTACCCACTCGTTCGACGGATTCCTCTGACCCACTCGTCAGACGAATTCTTCTGATCCATTTGTCGAACGGATTTCTCTGACTCTTTTCAATTCGGGCTCCCAGTACTTCAAGAAAACAGGAAATGCTTGGTCATTTCCTATTTCTTTGTTCCTTTTTCTCGCACGTTATTTAGCCTACCCTCACCACTTATTCAATGACGTGAAGTTGCTTTGTTCAAACCCATGGTTGACCTGCTAGATAGGTGGTGAGTGGGTAAAGTTCTTCCTCCTTCCTTGTTTTTCTACATACTGCATAGATACATCCACATGTATATATGTGTGCGAGGAGCAACGAGAGACGACGGGAGGTGTATGAGTAGGAAGAGGCGACAGCGGCAACAGCGGCGGTGGAGACAGCAACACCTACCACCTACCACTATTTTCCAAGGCCTTCGATTCCATACACAGAGGGAAGATGGAGCAAATCCTACTAGCATACGGCCTACCAAAAGAAACAGTAGCAGCGATAATGATTCTCTACAGAAACACCAAAGTGAAAGTACGTTCACCAGATGGAGACACGGAATACTTCGACATTGTTGCAGGAGTACTACAAGGAGACACACTAGCCCCGTACCTCTTTATCATCTGTCTAGACTATGTGCTTAGGACTTCGATCGACAAAATCAGAGAAAATGGCTTCGAGCTGACTAAGAGAAAAAGCAAAAGGTACCCCGCAAAAACAATCACGGACGCCGACTACGCTGATGACTTGGCGATACTAGCGAATACGCCTAATCAAGCAGAGACACTACTGCATAGTCTGGAACGAGCCGCAGCTGGCATTGGCCTCCATGTCAATGCAAACAAAACTGAATATATGTGTTACAACCAAACGGGCAACATTGCCACACTAGACGGAGCCTCTCTGAAACTAGTCGACAAATTCACCTACCTAGGAAGTAGCGTCTCATCAACCGAAAAAGACATCGACACACGACTGACGAAGGCATGGACAGCTATCGATAGGCTCTCGATCATATGGAAGTCGGACCTAACTGATAAAATGAAACGCAGTTTCTTCCAGGCAGCGGTTGTGTCGATAATGCTATATGGATGCACCACATGGACGCTTACGAAGCGGCTGGAGAGGAGGCTGGACGAAATTACACAAGAATGTTGAGAGCAGTATTAAACAAGTCCTGGCGACAACACCCCACGAGACTCCAACTATACGGACACTTGCCCCCCATCACGAAAACTATACAAGTTCGACGAACCAGACACGCAGGACACTGCTGGAGAAGCAAGGACGAGCTCATAAGCGATGTACTCCTGTGGACCCCTACATATGGATGTGCAAGAGTGGGACGACCAGCACGAACATACATACAGCAACTATGTGAGGACACAGGATGTAACCCTGAAGACCTGCCAGAGGCGATGAATGATAGGGAGAAATGGCGAGAGAGGGTCAAGGATATCCGCGCTGGCGGCGCGACATGATGATGATGTATATATGTACCCACACCCGCTCATATGTCCACCGTAGCATACACATATTTTCATGCCAAAGGTTCATAGCGTTACATTTGCTTTTTTTACTTGGGATAGACAGGCTATAGGAGAGGCCTGATCCAACCAATCATGTTAAACTTGCCTTCTAAATAGTACTTCTAATGGCCGCTCGATGGAGTGACCAAAGTACTATATAAAAGGGCACGGTAAAGTCAAAAGTCTACGGTACTACCTCGACAACCAGATGAACACACGAGTGTATGCATTTACTAACATAGAAACTCTTGTCCGAACAAACCTCGTGTCCTACCACTTACGGTACAATGCTTTGATGTAAGTCTTCACTCAACAACTTTTCTTCAAAAGGTTTCTGAACTTATACCAAAAGGCTCTCCGACTACTTGATAGGACCTCTCTCAATAAGGTACTATATAATATTTCAGATCATTTCTTTATTCATATTATTAAGTTTGCTCGGACAATAAATACCTTGTTAATTCGTCAACAATTGTTTTACATAATTTAGCGCTAGGAAATATCAAACTATTTTATATTTTCTCTGCTACAAGTGTCCGAATTGTGTTCCTCACACTCAAATGATTGTGACGGTGATCTATGGTACTCAGATATAAAAATATAAATGAAGACAGATATTAAAGTCATCAACACCAAAGCTCACTTGATTCAATTTCATAAACTTTTTCTGGTCTCTGTTTCGTTGCTATTCTATACTTGTCGTTCTTGCCTTATCAGAAAAAGAATATCTGAGTTACTTTTTATTTTGCCTAACCCTATATACAAGTAAATAACAAAGCAGCTGTGGTCATACGCCTATCTTGGATGGTTAGTGTTTGGCAGGGTCCGTAACAATATATACAAGCACAACAAAATTACGTATTTTGTCGAATGATTTTTAATGGATTATGTTGCACTATAAGAGAATTGTGGGGGTTGTATGTAATTTAGTTATTTCAATGGATATGCATCCGTATTTTGCGGGTATTGCTCTCAATATTATTTCCACCACAAATACAACACAAAACTTTACAATCGCGTAAAAGAAATGGAATAGAACACAACGAACATTAAACAACAAACAATTTAATAAACATAAAACAGAATGTGAAAACAAATTTAAAAAAATGATGAGTAAATGGCCTTTTGGAAAATAAAGTTTGGCAAGAAGAAAATAAATTTGTTTAAAGGTGTGTGTATGTTTATGTTAACGGAGTGCGTAAATACGTCTTTCTTACTTACATTAAGTTCATATAGGGTTTTATGATTGTGGCGACAGCGTGTCGCGTTGATGAAAGAAAGTTTGTCGGGTTTTTCTTTTAAACGTGATTCGCGGCCATCTGAAGCTAGGTCATGAACTTTAGTTGTGGAAGAAAAGGAATTTGCCGGACAGAGTATCGGCTACTGCTTTACCGACTTCATGGCTTAGGGGCTTAGTCTTAGTGAATGGCTCCCTAACTGTGTGTTATTTATACCGTAATAGTGGATCAAAGAATCGTCCTAAAATTTTGGCGCGTAGACATTTATTGACCAATCAGATTTGTATTTTACTATTTTATTTTAAAGCCTAAATATTTTCTGTTAGTTGACTTCCGATCCTATTTTTCTAGAATGTTCTATTCTATGTTTTTAGCTGATTGGTTGAAAAATATAAAAATGTAACTTAAATGCTAATGCAGTTTTGATCCTAAATTTCTAGAATGTTCTTAAGTATGTTTTTATTACTTATTTTAAGACTAGGAAAAATGTGTATCCCATGGAATACACGCATCTGCTTTGAAAAGATTAGTTGATCGCAGGTTTTGAGCGAAACGGTATAAACCAAGGGTCAGTTCCACAAAGAAAAAAGGAACAAAACGAATTCCAGAATACACCTGTATTGTCGTTTTTATTCAATCTTCTAGTTTATTCTGCTTGGGACACGTGACACTTGGCTCTTCAACCTAAAAGAGATGACAGTTACTGGACTTGACCTTGTTAGTGAACTAAACATTGTGATCTTCCTTTTTTTAGAGCTGTAGGCGGAGCTTTCGAGAATCACGAGACGTTTAGTTATGTGATATTTCAAGACGCGAGTTCTATCCCTTTTTGATAGTAGACACCAGCCGGAAAGGACCTGCTTTTCGTCTCCGCTTTTGTGAAAAACACATGCGTGCAAATTATCATTCGTGGATCATTTCCCTACACCATAAAAATGTAAGTTTTTAACGGCTACTGTTGGTTCTGTGGAACAGCTTATAAACCTTTTTTACACTTTGGGACAGTATGTCATGTTTCCTAATTATGTGTATTATACATATCATATTTCTTAATTATGTATACTATGTGTGTCTATAAAATGTCTGTCGTTGTAGTCTATATAGACTTTATTTTTCATTAGCGAAATATTCTGTGTTAGTTTTCATTAGATAGACTAATGCATTATTATAAAAAATTATTTCTAACAAGGTATCAAACCGACCACGTGCGGCACTTGATTTGGTCAGAGTGGAAAAGGGAGAATAATCCCAGATAATACGACACCAAAAAGCTACCTTCGACTATTTGTCGAAAACTACTAATAGCTCTCAGTGTGAATTCGGGGACCAGACTGTTAAGGCAGGAAAAAATAGCCAGCAGAGAGGTTTTGTCACTCGCTTCTTGAACAGCCGATAAGTATTTCAAATAGTCAAGAAACTTCCCAAGAAATAAAAGTAAAATTAAACGAAAGTCGACTACTGAAATTCTACCAAGTAAAACAACGGAAAAAAATTCAACCCGAGAATTCTGCTGAAAAGATAACTTTACAGAAGCCTCGAAATTAAATGAAAACTGAAATATTTCGATAAAACTAAAAAGAAAAAAACATACTCAAATTCAAAGAACTGTTTCCCGGACACTCTCTCAGATAAGTTCCTGCAAATTACACTAAAATTTGCAACACTTTATCTTTTCTATCCCTTTCTTTTTCGTTTCTTTTGTATAAAATTCCCTTTTAAAAACTTTATTGTCTGTGTTATCTTTTTGAATCAGTATCTGAACTAAAAAGCTCCGGAACTTACCGTTTGAACTTACCGTTTAAAATTACACGCTAAAGACCCCAAAAAACATTACCCTGTTAAATACTAAATTTAGTTTTAGTGTCCCTCTTCCTATTTAATTTCATTCCCTTCAAATTTCTTATTCTCTTTAATTTCCTATATTATAGGAATAGAATGGTGGTAGTCTCAATGAATACCACATACATCCCTAAATTCCTATAACCCTTCTTATGACCGTCCATAGTGGATGGTGGGCGGAGGAGGCCCGGCAGCCCAACCACCACTGGTCTGGGTCGCCTCATAGCGGTATCTATCAGCTGTAATTGTAGAATACGCTGAGTTCATCTCTGTAAAGGAGTAAGAAGGTGGCAACCCGTAATGCCTGAAGATGGAATCCTGGTGGCTGCGTGACCTGGGTACTAAATAGTCACGGTGTAGGAGTGATATTAGCGAGAGGTTTTTAGCCGGAGATTTTGTTGTTAGCGAGAGAGAAGAGTTGTTTGTGTTTAGCGAAGAAGATGGTGTAACGTATGTGTGTTTACGTTGTGTTGGGTACTTCCTCGCTGAGTTTGTGAGGTCCCTCGCTAAGTTTTAAGGGTAAATAAAGGTAGAATGATGAAGAAATAAGATGGCGATATTCGAAGGTGTTTTTAGAAATAAGTTTTATTTTGCAGCATGGGATATTGGGTTTGCTTTTGGTGCTGCAAGACTCGTGAAAGGTTGTGAGTATTGAGACGAAATTGAGTTATGAGAAGGTTGAGAAGGTTGAGATGGCAGCGTGTGTCGTCGGACGTGTGAGGGATTGTGCTTTAGAGTCACCATGGTTTTTGTCCGTCTGGTGGAGAGGCGTGCGTGGTCTCTATTAAAGTGGCCCAGAGGTGAATTGAGAGCTAACGTGTCGAGAGCAGGATTACGCGTCGGGTCGACATAGCCAATTTTGGGGTGACATAAAGTTGTGCCTGTACGAGGCATGTTGAATGCATCTAATTTATATTCAACTGGGATTCCTTGCAAGGAATCCATAAATTAGATGGGTTCCCTCGTGTGTCCATGCTGCTGCTATTTTAGAGCCGCAGTGAGACGTCTGCACTGGGCGACATTGTCCAGCTAAAAAGCATCGCTATTGAAGAACGGCCAATGTGACGTCTGCACTGGTCGGCGTTCTCCAGTCAAAAAGAGAGGGTTTGGCAGCTTATCCAATTTCTAGCCGGAAATGAAAGGTCCGGGCTGAATAGGAGAGGTCATCCTGATTGGGTGAAATTAAGTGTCGAATTAAATTTGCGCGCCAAACTAAAATACGAATTTTTCTTTCCCCTTCAACGGTATATGTAACTCTTCACTTTGGCTAGACAGACGATCAACCGGCTAGTCATGTCAAACCCTAGCACCTATATGATTAAGTCCCGGCCAAATTGCTCTTATGGGAAACAAACACCCAATCCTCTTTATCTTTTAGGTGTTAGAAGGTGGTGGTTAAGAGTCAACCGTGCTGAGAGAAATAGTTAAAGAAAATTATTTCTACCAAATCATCATTACATATGAAATCATATATACAAAAAATAAAAAAAATTGTCATTAAATAGCCCACAAGGGTTGATATGCCATTAAAAAAAGCAAATCGGCACTAAACTCCACCTGTCCATTTTTCTTAGAACTTAGAGAAAACTACGACCTCCTTGGTACATTTTTGTTGTTTTATTGTAATGTAGAAAATATTTTTAAAAACTTTATACATTGAACACATGTCTTCATTTCTACACAATTTTCTTTTGTTTTAAATGTTGCCTTGTTTGATCCGTTTATCCATGTAAGAGATATAGAACTGTTTTTAATCTAAGGCGTGGTTATTGCTTATTGAAAGCCTTTCACTGTTTTCCACATTAACAAATATATACCCATAACATTGAGTGTGCCGCGACCGGCCGACAAACCCTTGCCGCGACCTGCCGATAAACCTAAAACATATCAAATTACACGCCCGAGTTAGGACGATTATATCCGAGTACGACCGGAACTGACTAAGCCCTTTTTTCTTGCTAACGACCTTGACATCTAGTTATAGCTAAAAGAAAAGGGAGAATTAAAATTAATAACATTCACAAAACACTTCGGCCAAAAATTACCTGATAAGACTTGAACTAATAGTCGTCGCCAGCCTATAGCAGGTTAGGAAAATACTTTACGGCTACACTCATTTTTTATCAAAGAATTTTATATCCACGCGGCTGGAGCGAGCGTTCTCTTGTGTCCTGTGGTGGGGCGCTCTCGACCGGCTGTGGTTGCGTGCTGCACGGTTCGGTCGGGTGTGTTCCACCACTGGATACATCACCTCTGGCCTCAGGGGGCCTTCCCCCCAGGCTTTAACCCTCTTCGGAGGGGTTGGGTTTATCGCCCGGCGCCTGAGGCGCCCCGAAAAGGGGAATGCCGACGGGGTCCGAGGCATTTTTGGAACTGCCTATCGCGTTGGGCTACGGCCCTGCGACAGGACCCACCTTAAACACGGCCTTGTGCCATATTCGTACGTTGGTGGGACGTAGGATAAATACAGCACGCTCCTAGCGAAGCTCATTAAGGAGGAATCCTGCATTCTGTGCGGTCGCATTCACCTTAACTTCCGACGTTGATCCCACTTCTCGTGGTAGATCCCCTCTTTTTTTTTCCCACCTACATAGGTATGCACAAAGGTCCTTTTTAGGACCATAAGAGGTCTCTGTCTGCGGGTCAGAGTATCTCTGACTGGTCAGTAATGATCAGTCGAAGTAGACGGCCAGGCGGCAAACACGAAGACGGATTCTAAGACCAACCGGTCTTAACTCTCAGTCGGTTCCGATAGTCCGATAAGCTGCGCAGCGCTAATGGCACGGTCCAGCCTTTAGCTATTCCTTCGCTATCTGCGCAGCGCTAAGATAACGCCCATCTTAGCCTCGGCCTTCTGGCCTGTCCGCTCGACAGCTCGGCTTTGACCCGACAAAGCCTTCGCTGCTGTCCGCTCGTCCGCACGGCTTTGACCCGACAAAGCCTTCGTTCCCGTCAGCTCGCCCGCACGGCTTTGACCCGACAAAGCTTTCGCTCTCGTCCGCTCGTTCGCACGGCTTTGACCCGACAAAGCCTTCGTTCCCGTCAGCTCGCCCGCACGGCTTTGACCCGACAAAGCTTTCGTTCTCGTTCGCTCATCCGCACGGCTTGGGACCCGACAAAGCCTTCGCACTAGTCCGCTCGTCCGCACGGCTTTGACCCGACAAAGCCTTCGTTCCCGTCAGCTCGCCCGCACGGCTTTGACCCGACAAAGCTTTCGTTCTCGTTCGCTCATCCGCACGGCTTGGGACCCGACAAAGCCTTCGCACTAGTCCGCTCGTCCGCACGGCTTTGACCCGACAAAGCCTTCGCTCTCGTCCGCTTGTCCGCACGGCTTTGAGACGACAAAGCCTTCACTCCCGTCCGATACGTCCGCACGGCTAGGGGGCCCAGCAAGGCCCTAGCCTTTCCTCGACCTCGACGCTCTTGCAAGGTACAACGCAGTCCACGTAACGACTCGCTGTTACGGACTGTTCTACCACTGCAACACCTGACTCACGTACGACCCGTCGTACGAGTCAACAACCCGATCGACACACCCTTGGTTAACCACAACATACCGTCACAACCAGGGATATCGATCTACCAACCTCGATCGACCATCTAGCTGTACCCAACGACCAGCACCGACCATCTAGCTGAACTCAACGACTCGACCGACCTCAGCTTACCAGCATCCAACATCTAGCTGTACTCAACGACTCGACCTACGCCAGCGACCCTCGTCGAACGCCCAACTGCGAACACATACAACCGCCACGGACATTTACATTCACGCTTGTAAATACGACGAAATAAATTGTCATTTGTAATTATCATTATCTCACCTTTGTTCCTTCATATTGCTTTGGCTGTTCTCATTCACATAAATTCATTTGCGGGGTCGACATACTTATAGGCCCCGCAACAAGTGAATGTCTAACCACAAAAGTATGAACATTCCATGTTCATCATACATTTTTATGAGAAAGAAATTTTTTACTTGATGAGCATAAGACGTTTTCTGATGCTAATTATAATTTAAAGTATAATACCTTACCAGTTTCTTCTTCTTCTTCTTCTTCTTCTTATTATTATTATTATTATTATTATTATTATTATTATGGTGATGATGATGATGATGATGATAATAATAATAAAAAATTAAAAAATAAAAATAAAAAAATAAAATTTTGGGATTAGTCCATTCTCAGATGTCTTTGTGTATTTTTTGTTGGATTGTTTTTTGCATATTATGAGATTGTTTTTTCCCGGGAGAGACAAATAATATATGCGAACTAGTTTTTCAAGAAAAACCGAAATAATATTTCCAACTTTTACCATATATTTTTAATTTATTGGTTTCAGTTTATCAAATTTTCACTTTTATTCCTTTTATTGATGCTACCGAAAAACTTTTAAAGAAATGTGTTTTCAAGAAAGAAAATTAACGGAAATATATCAAGGTAGGGACAAGGTATCCTAGATCACCGCTTGGAAAGCAACACTAGACATGCGCAAACGTATTCACTTGACACCGTTTCTAAACTGTTTTTAAAATTTTTGCGGCGTGTGTAAGTTTGTTTGTTATTTTTCTGCAAAAATGTTTTTCTCAATGTGATATTCATACATTCAATAATAAGGCAGATGTTTATATTATTCATTTTGAATAACCTTAAAATATTTACAGTCCATGGTGGATTTTTTTTACAATTGAAATTTTTGAAATTTATTTTCTTAAAAATAAAGCAAAATTCTTTAGGACATTATAATTGAGCGAGTATATTAAACAAACAATAGTATTTTTATTTTGGAGGTGTCCGTTAATTCCAAAGAATAGGCATTTATACGGAAAAGCCCACCCATGAAAATTTACGTTGATTTTGTTTTAATGAAAAAAAATTATAGAAATATCATGATTACATTTACCGTTCAATTAAGTGTTAGTTTCATTAACTTGCCCTTTTTTTATTAATGCCCTAAGTTACGACTTCGACTCTTGAAGTCCTCGTAGCGTTATAGTTATATAAGTACTGGAGCTCGGGTCGCATTATTACGTTCACTTTCGGGCCAATACACTTGGTGAAGGTAAGAACAGCCTTATCCTTTAGAGCTATTGGTTAAATAGTACCACGACTAGTCTTCAGCATCAGTTGCTTTAGGATTAGATAAATTACAGTTGACACCCCAGTTGGTTGGGGCTGTAGAATATGCCGTCTCTATCTCTACAGAAGGGTAAGATCTACCTAACAAACGAGTGTCTTGGATATGGCATTAACCCATCTGATGGTGTTGCTCCAGTCCTGGAGCTTTGTGGAATGTTGAGTACCCCTTCATTACCATTACTTCCGGGTCCTCTCTGACAAGGTCTCATCCGTGGATCAAATAGAACTGTTTGACCATTTAACTGTATAAACAAATGACTGTTTAATTGAATTGTCGGTATTACATAGCAATACTTGAAACCATTTAATTGTTTGCATACCTACAAACTATTCACTTATAAATCATATATATATATATATATATATATATATATATATATATATATATAACGGATGTTAAATTATTAGTGTTACATAGCCATACTATTTAACTGTGCAAACGAACGATTGATATTAGATAGAATAGTGTTAGATAGAAATATTTGGAACCATTTAACTGTATGCAAACAAATGAGCTCTAGCTTGTTTAAAAATGTTATCTACAAACTATACATTTACAAATCATATTTACTATACATATGTATAAGCATATCCGTGCTGATGGCGCATAAGCAGGATTTGGCATAGATAACTTAAAAGGATCAATATGTCATAAAATCCAAACAACCATGAAGATTTATATACCATTAAACATAGAAACCAAAAACCAGTCTTCCACTTGCAACAATTCATCAAACCACTGTTTTTTGTTGTCTTTTTTAATCATTCCCTCCCCAAACCATTAAAAAAATCTTTCAACTTAAACCTAATTGCCAATATGTAATCTAAGAGACTTTGATTTAACTGTTCCGTTTTAAGAAAATATGAAACAAATGACTATAATTTAATATTATCTGGACAGTGAGTGTAAATAACTAATATATATTTTTTTGTAAATTATTGCGGAAGTAATAGAAATTTTCTTTATTGTACTATTCTGAACAGGGAGGGGAATCCTCATACTAGACTGTGACATCATAGTGAGTTCAAATGCCAGTTGTACTATTACGTTCACCTTTGGACTAATACTTTTAAGAAAGGTATTGAAACCCCTTATACTGTTCTTCTACTCTGATGGCTTTAGCATTAAATCACTCACAAAGGTTGATTTGTCATTGAACAAAGAAACCAAACCAAACCTATTCTGAACAAACACTATAAGTTTCAGTCATTTGCTTCATTTTTCCTTTCTTTTTTTTTAACTAAGTAGTTAAATCCTTGAATTATGTATTTATTTAGCTACAATTCTACCATATTTCTTTACTCTTTTTCCTACTTGCTAAGGAGGTATCAAATTTGTGCTGGTGGCCGATTTGTAATTTGGGCATTTAACTCTAAATGTTCAGTACAAAAAAAAAGGAAACAAATAACTGAAACTTTTATCTGAATAGTGAATGTAAATATTGCATTTCTATATGATTTTTTGTACAAAAGAACCAAAAATTTTTAGAGAAGAGATCACAAAGCTATGAACTAAAAAATTTTTTAACAGATATTTTATTAAATTTTCTATCTCTGTTCTATTATGGTTAATACTGTTGCAGGGCCAACTATGGTAGTTGACCTTACAAACTTTTAAAAATGAGGAAAGAGACACGGAATGGTAAAAATAATAAAGCACAAGAGGGTATTGTTAAAAGCCAATTTTTATTTGGCAAGAAATAAAATTCCTGTTTATGTTGAAAGTGTAGCTTCGACCATCTTCTAGTTCTTGATGAGAGTGAGTCTGAATAATACTTGAACAGGTTGTTGGTGCAGTTATGTGGCCATATAGTCTATAGATGGTCAGAGTATCAAACATATCAGATTGCTGAGGCAAGCTAGTTGACATCCCAGTAGTTGAATTGGCCGTTAACTCAGGGTTTTTTTCAGTGTTTACAATGAACAAGCAGATGAAGTCATTGTTGGTCCAAGCAGTGTCATCCACTCACAGACGTGTGTTGTCAGTGTGTGAGGCTAAAAATTCATAAACCAGAGAATGTAGTCGCTAGGTGTCACTGCACTGGACTGATCGATCTGTTACTCCAGGGGTCACTGTATTGGGTTAGCTGGTTGGTAGAGATGCTAATCATTGTCATTGTTGATCCAGGTAGTACAGGGTGTAATGGTAAAATTGTTGCCCTAGAAAAGACAACATGATTCCATTTCCGTTTAATGAAAACCAGTTTCCTTTTTTTGTTGCAGACCATCTACTAGTTGGCCAGTTGTGTACAAATCCCAAGAGCGATAGGAGCCTTCTATCATGTCTGAAAGTGACACAATGTTCAACAAGCAAGATCGGAGATGCACCACTGTACAACTCATGCTCTCTACCGATCCAAGTTATGACAACAGGACCATTGCCAGCACCCTCAAAATGCAAATCTGGATTGCCACGAATAACAGAGATATGCCCAGGGTGATGAAAACAAAGTTTCCGGCTACGGTTATGGTCTTTGGTGTGGTTTCAAGTGGGGGGCCACATCATGCCACCTCACATCTTCAAAGTCGGCTTGAAAGTCAACACTAAAGTGTACCTGGATGTGCTGAAAAGTGTGGTGATCCCCTGGTGCAATCAGGTGACCGGTGGCAGACCCTGGGTGTGGCAGCAGGACTTGGCGCCGGCCCACAAGTCCAAAGAGACCCAGGCTTGGCTTCAGAAGGAGTGCTACGGCTTTGTACCCTTCTCTCACTAGCCCTCCTCCTCCCCCGACCTGAACCCACTGGACTACTTCGTTTGGTCATATGTCGAGAACATCATCAACATGACCTCCCACAACACCAAAGCCAGCCTGATCGCCGCCATCTGCCAGGTATTCGCTGAGCTCCCGCTGGCGCTTGTGAAAAAGGCATGCTCTCAGTTCCAGATCTGTATCGAGGCAGTGATTGAGGCTGAAGGCAGCTACATTGAATAGATGTCAGCTCTACTACATAATCAAGTTACCTGAATTGATTTTTTCAATAAAAGTTTTAAAATAAAGCTGTAGTGTTGTTTTCTTTAGGACGACAATTTTATCATTCCACCCTGTAGTTGACTTGCCCTAAAAAGAGCAGTTAAAGTAGTCGTAAGACAAGTGTCCTGATAAGGACAGTAGTAGTAGTGAGCAGGCTGAAGCATCTGGAAGTAGGCAGGAACTACCAGAATGGTTGGAACAATGTTATACTCTGGTCATCTTTGCTTAAGGTCAGGTAGTGCCTATTGACAAGTTTGATTTTTGGCTGCTTATTCATACTGAGACTGTGATATAACAGCACAGTTTTGCTAAACTTCCAGTTTGAAAAAAAAAACAGTTGATAAAAATATAGGGAGTAGCTTTAAGATACAACAATACATTTAGTGTATGAAATCACTGAACTGGACTTTGTAGACAAAACCCACCCTTTATTTTTTGTCCCCACATCATTGATGTGATTTAGAAGACTAAAAATTAATGTCATTTAAAGATTTAGGCTAAAAGTTGATTGTTTGTCAATTTTAAGAAAAAAATAAATCTTATAATTGGTCCTTTCCTAGATAAAAAGTTTATGAATTCTGTTTTTGATCATTTCCAAATAAACTCATTGCTAGGCATTGGTACAATTTGTGTGGTGTGATGGTTAACAAACTAGGCTACCAAACCATTACTAATGAGTTTAAGTCTCACTGTGTGCCTCATAAACCTGACCTTGTCCTACAACTAAGTAAAGCTTAGTAAATAACTACAATGTTGTAGTTAACATGTATTTTTTGTGTTGATTTCCTACCCATTCCATTTTTCACTACTGCAACCAATATCTTTTCTTAAAGTCAGAGTTCTATTATTACACCTTAAAGAAATTAACTCTAGTAGTTTAATTTTTTAAAAGGTTTCTGATAGTCTATATATATATATATATATATATATATATATATATATATATATGTTCAAATTTCATATGCAGAGGAAGGGTTGCACTTCATTACCATCACTCCCAGGTCCACTCTGGCTCGGAGTGGTAGCACCTGATAGGGTCCTATCTATGGGTCAAATAGAAGTAAACTGTGTACTTATGCTAAACAATTGCTTGAATTAGAACTGTTTTGACATTTAAACTGCATACTTATGCTCAACTGAATTGTTTGAAATGGAACTGTTTTTGTATGCTAAACTGGATTGTTTGAAATAAAACTGTTTTTGACATTGAAACTGTACTCACACTAAACTTAATCCTTTGAATTAGAACTGTTTGACTAAACTGAATACATTGAAATAGAAATATTTTTGATAAAGTGTGTACTCTTGCTAAACTGAATTGTTTGAAATAGAACTGTTTATTGTATGAAAATGGATTCGGCATTAAATAACCAACAAAGTTTGATATGCTACGAAATACAAACAAACAAAGCATAAGAAAGGCATGAACTGCAATTAACATGTTATTGATCCTATGGAAATCTGATCCCTTTGATGAAATGAAATGGTGATTCTTTCAACCTGTGTCCATGTTAGTACTGCTGTATGGTTGTACCACCTGGACTCTAAAGAAATGATTTGGAAAAAAGCTAGATGGGAACTACACAAGAATGCTGCATGCTGTCTTGAACAAATCCTGAAAGAAGCACCCCACAAAACAGCTGCTGTACTACCACTTGCTTCCCATCTCATAAACCATCAAAGTAAGATAAAAAAAGACATGCTGGAAGCAAGGATAAACTTATAAGCAACTTTCTCCTGTAGACTCCTACACATGGGGACCCACCAGTGTTGGCCAATCAACAAAGGCTTCCATAAATCAGTTCAGTATGGACACTGGATGCAGTCTAGGGGACCTACTAAGAGTAATGACCAATACGGACAGACAGTGCGAAAGAGTCAAGAGAATCCATGCTAGCAGCACCACTTGATGATGATGATGATTGATATCAGAACAGACCACCATAAGTAAAGTAAAGTTGGCAACCATAGTCGAGGGTAACCCGAAGGCTCCCTTTTCGATAGCTACTACACCAATGTGTAGGGGAGGGCGCTACTCCTTTCCTGGATTGCTCTACTTTACCCTTGATCCGTACCTTATAATGCTGAGTGCTAAGCAAGGAAGCATCAAGTACCATTTTTTGAGTCTTTGGTATGACTCGACCTGGGATTGAACCCAGGTCTCCCGGGCCATTGGCGAACACTCTAACCCCTAGGCCAATGTCCGGACCATCATACCACAATATATTAGAGGCGAGTTGTTGTTGTCCCATTCAAAAATGAGACCACAACTAAAGATTTTGTTTGTAATTTACAAAAAGAATTGGAGAGACATAGCTGCAAAGTTTGGTAAATAAATAGTACCAAAAATATATAAAGCAGTCTAAAAATAAGTACACTCCTATATATATATATTATTTTATTTTTGGTCCAGTTAAACCGGAGTTGGGAGTAATTCCATCAGGACAAGAAGGTATTCAAGCATGAATATTTGAAATTTTCCTGGTAAAGAGCTCAATGTACCAATAATACAGAGCAATAAATTCTTTAAGAAAAACAACGAAACCGGTCACATAGGATTATAAATTTATTTCAATCCTGTTACGCATTTTTGAGGTTTTCAAAAACACGAAAAAACAGGACTTCTTCAGATCATATTGGATAAAAAATTTTTTATCCAATATGATCTGAAGAAGTCCTGTTTTTTCGTGTTTTTGAAAACCTCAAAAATGCGTAACAGGATTGAAATAAATTTATAATCCTATGTGACCGGTTTCGTTGTTTTTCTTAAAGTATATATATATATATATATATATATATATGCAATTTCATTTTGGGTTACAAAGGTGTTACAATTTCAGGCAGTACAAAGAAAACAGCATACACTTAAATGGTAGAAAATATTAGTAAATTTGTTTCTTGAGTATTTCTAGCTTTAATCCATCATTAGTGGATGTTTATTTCATAACTAAAAGTCTTATGAATGCCAGGGGATTGGCTTCGCATGTGAATAAAACCTGAACTTTACCTTGCAGATGTTTTGAAATAATTTCAAATGTGGTAGTAATTATGTTTTTCTCAAAAATAAATAAGAAAAAAAAAAGTAATGAATTTTTTATCCTTTTAATCTTCAAAAAAATAAAGTGTGTAAGTGTTTGGAGGTTGAACTGTTGTGAATTTTGGGTAGTTTAATTTGTTGTCCATTATTTGTAGATATTTTGAACCAGCTAAACTTCCTTTTGAAGCCACACTGCTTACTATGGAAGCAGTTGGAATTTGTAACTAAAAATCAGGCAGGCAAAATTAACATCAATGATGAGCAACAAGAACAACATGGAGACCAGGTGAATAAAGCTTGATAACTGGAAAAAAAAGAAACTTACCTATCTTTATTTAATTAGTAAGTGACTTCTGTTTGACAGTCGAAAGGCTGCTGGTAATATGAATTTGAAAAAAAAAAACAAAGAACAATGTCGATACTCGGGTAAACAATCCAAAAGAATATTTGGTATGAAAAAAAAAAACCACCTACAAAGTTCAGCAATACATAACAACAAGAGTGGAGACATTTACTTATGTTTTAAACTTTTTTTTTCATAAAGCTGTCTTTTTTGTCTTGATGACCCGCTTCTTCTTTTTTGTACTGGTCCGAAAAACACATTTCTGGTGTACAGTCCACCTTCAAGAAGGCAGGTTTTACTTAAACTGCTGCCCCACTTCCTCCAAAAAGCAGTTCTTTCCAATGTGAGAAAGGGGGCAAGGAAGAATTCTTGTCTATAACAATATAAATTGAACCATGGAATGTACCCAGGTTCAGCTAAATACAATTGTATGACCTTGTTTTTTTTTTTTTATGAATGTGAACATTTGATAATGTTGATTTTTTATTTTTTTTTTATTTTTTTACTTAGGATTTAAAAGTAATCCTTTGAGAATGGCGCATTATAAAGGAGCTGCCTCCGAGGCTGGCAGAGCACTAAATTTGATGAAAAAACGACAGAAAGAACATCAGGAACTGGAAGCTAAGAAGAAAAAAATTGAAGAGGAACTGAAAATTGGAAGCATTCAAAACAAGTTTGCAGCACATTATGATGCTGTTGAACAACAGCTTAAATCCAATACAATTGGTGAGTCAGTTTTCAATAATTATAGTATATACTTGTGCATTAGTCACTCCATGTAATTGTGTGATTCTGGAGACTCCTGCAGAGATGCAGTTGGTATGAATGAATGTCCTAGATATGACACTAAATAATCTGATGGTGAGGTTCCAATGATGCTGGAGCTTTGGGGAATACGGAGCACCCCTTTATTACCATCACTCCCAGGTCCACTCTAGCCTGGAATGGTAGCACCTGATAGGGCCCTATCTATGGGTCAAATAGAACTAAACTGTGTACTAATGCTAAAACTGAACTGTTTGAAATAGAACTGCTTGATTAAACTGAATAGCTTGAAATAGAAATGTTTTTGACATTTAAACTGTGTACTTATGCTAAACTGAATTGTTTGAAATGGAACTGTTTTTGACATTGAAACTGTACTCATGCTAAATTGAATCATTTAAAAAATAACTGTTTTGACATTCAACTGTGTAAACAAAATCTATACTTACACTAAACTGAATTGTTTGAATAAGAACTGTTTGACTAAACTAAATAGCTTGAAATACAAATGTTTTTGACAATCAAACTGTGTATTCATACTAAACTGAATTGTTTGAAATGGAACTGATTATTTGTATAAAATGGATTTGACATTAAATAACCGACAAAGGTTGATATGCCATAAAACCCAAACAAACAACCAACCAACCAACCAATCACCTCATTCTTCTTTCTCGTAAAGTAGTTAATCCTAATTTCTCTAATCTCACACTTTAACTCTAACCTTTTATTCTTTTGTCACTCTTATTATGCTCTCGAATTTCAATGTTACACTCCAATTTTCATGTCTCAATACTGGAGCCCAGGTCTGAGTACTATATTCTATATGAAGTCTCATTTGGGGTTTATATATTTTAAAAACAACAGTTACTTCCCTTGAAACAAAATTTTTAACCATCTGGCCAATCATTCCACTGGCACTTGATATACAATAAACACAATATAATAGATGTATTATCAAACCCAACCCCTACATTGCATTCCTCAAATGCTCTAATATAGAAAAGCAATTTACAATCCAATTTTAAACTTAATGTGTTTCTGCTCATCCCAATCATTATGATTTATTTAGGGAGAAAACTATTAAATGTTAGTTCTTACAATACATTCTCTTTTTTTAGTTGCTATTAATTATAAAAGGAATTCTTTAAATAGGATGTAACTAGATATCAATCTTAATAGGCACTAACAAAAGCTCTTAATTCAGGAACTTTCCCTCCATATTAAAATTGATCCCTATCTTTTTCCTTTCTCTCAGGGTTAGTGACTCTGGATGAAATGAAGGCTAAACAGGAAGATGTTGTAAAACAGAGAGAAAGGCAACTTGCAAAAAAGGATGCTGAAGCCCAACTCTATGCAAAACAGCAGGAAGAGAAACGACGAAAAGAAAAGATGAAGGTAATAATATTGTGGAATGTTGCTTTTAATAGAATTTTATAAAATGACTCAAGCCAGAATAACAAAAAAAAAAGATAATAGAAAAATAAAAAAGCAATGCAGTTATTTGTATTACTCTTTTATGTTGGTGGTGTTGGTAAGAGTCATGATTTTTTTATTATTGTTGACTTTTTTGTAGAGAGCTGCCTTGTCATTTGATCCAGATGAAGGAGATGATGACCAGGAGAGTGAAGAAGAAGAAATTGAACTCCCTGAAATTGATGAAATGACAGGCAAGGTGAAAAAAAGGAGGCTAGGCAAAAATCCTGATGTTGATACTAGTTTCCTTCCAGATCGAGATCGGGAAGAGGAGGAGAACAAAATGCGGTAAGTCTGATATCTTTGTTTTATTTCTTTCTGTTTTTATTTACTTATTTTTTCTAGACATTCTTATCTTTGTTGTTCTTTTTAACAGATAACTCATATGATATTTGTTTAATTTACAACTTAATACACTTTTAGAGTTTCATGGGTAAATTTGGTAAAAATTGATATTTGTTTAAATCATATCTTAACCCTTGAAACCCTAGAAGTGCATTAATTTGTTAAAGATTGATGTTAGCTTAAATTACACCTTAATGCCCTTCTAGGATTTCATGGGTTAATTTTTGTGATAATTTTTCATTGTTTTTTCAGTGAACAACTTCGTCAAGAATGGGTCGCCAAACAAGAAAAGATTAAAAATGAAGAAATCGAGATCACGTACAGTTACTGGGATGGCTCTGGTCACCGACGTCAGGTGAAGATGCGTAAGGGAAACAGCATCCAACAATTCTTACAGCGATGCCTTGAAAATCTGCGCAAGGAGTTCAACGATCTCAAGTCCATCACAGTTGATCAGTTGATGTACGTAAAAGAGGATTTGATCATTCCCCATCACTACACATTCTATGATTTCATTGTGACCAAAGCAAGAGGTAAGAGTGGACCACTCTTCAACTTTGACGTGCATGACGACATTCGTCTGATCAATGATGCCACTGTCGAAAAGGATGAATCTCATGCAGGCAAAGTCTGCTTGAGAAGTTGGTATGAAAGAAATAAGCACATTTTTCCTGCCTGTCGGTGGGAACCCTATGACCCTGAAAAGAAATGGGATCAGTATACTGTGTCAGATAAAAATGCAGCCAGGATCACCGTCAAATGAATAGTTTGCAATAGCAGCAATTTAAAACTAAACCAATTATTTGTAACTTTTTTTACCATGCCTCATATTAAGAATACAATTTATTAGGGCTTATCCAAAATATTTGTTTTTTTTTTTTTTTTGTTTTTTTAAAAATCAACTAAGAATTTATGGAGTTTTATGTATATTTTTTGAAGCTTCTGATGATCCTAAATCTTCTGAAGGTTTTCAACTACTGGTGATCAGGCCTTTCGCTGCCTTGTAATTTGAAGAATCATAATTGACAGCTGTTGGTTGTCGAATTCTGAATTTTATTTCAAGAGACAAGTTACCACCTTGGGTAGTATAGTCAGATATTGTTTCATTTCCTTCCACTTCCTGAGCAGCTTCTGTGGCTTTGAGGCCCAGTTTAAAATAATTTTTCAAAATTACCAGGTCTCAATACCTGTATCTGCCATTATATCATCTGAAACAAAAGGTACAGCTGAGTAGGTAATACGATATACAGTATCACCCATAAATAAGTACACACCTAAGAATTTTTTTTAATAAAAAGTTAATTTTCTCCTAAATCAGGCTTGGCTGAGTTTAATAGTCATCATTGATAACAACAGACAAACATAATCATGAGTTGTAAAATAACGATTTTTTATTTCTTTAAAAAGATTTTTTCACTTAGTTATTACTAATTCTGTCCCATAATAGTTGATACATCTGCACATAAACTTCATACACTAAATGTAACAACTATTATCGGACAGATATAGTTTTAACTCCCTCTGTCCCATAATTGTTGGTGCATTTGCACATAAATTTTATAGACTAAATGTCATAACTATTATGGGACAGAGTAGTATTTTTTATCATATCATCCTGGTTTGATATATCCTTTGGCTCCTATAGCAATCAACAATAAAAATCAACAATTATAAAATAAAAGAAACCTTGTAATAAAATTCTTCATGTAAATAATTTAAAAAAAAAACAAAGTACTTTTAGTATCTTTGAAGATATCAAAAATCATTGACACATTTAATAATCATTAATATTATTTTTTTTAAAGTTCAACAACAGTTACATCAATGCTAAAGAATTTAAAACAATAAGCAGATTGTATATTTCAGTCCCCTATCCTGATCCCAAATTATAATTTAGACTACATCAAAATATTGCTACGGTGGATTCCATTTAATCAGAACACATTAGGAATTCAAATTTTGGCCCTTAAGAGGACTTGTAGAAAATGGACAAATTATTATGTATATTTGATTCAGTTCTTACTCATTGGATCCTTCAAAATTTCTTATTTCTTATAATTGATATTCCATTTAACTAGAATTCACTGTATGTTAGTCCTATAATAGTTGTTATATGAAATGTATATGTGAATGTACCAACTATAATGGGACAAGGAAGAAATATTCTACCTCTATCTGATAATATTTGTTACATTTAGTGTATAAAATTTCTATTCAAATGTACCATCTATTATGGGACAATGGTAGTAATTGTTATGAATTTTTAATGAAGGGATCACAAAACAATGGAATAGAAATTCATTCAACAAATATTTGATTAAATATTATTACCTATGTCTCATAATAGTTGTTATATTGAGTGTATGAAGTTTATATATAAATGTATCTGTCAACTTTAATTGAATAGAGTATAATAAAAAATTTAGTTATCCCATAATATTTGTTACATTTAGTGTATGAAATTTATATGGAAGTGTACAGACTGTTATGGGACAGAGGTAGTAATTATTTTAACTGTTTCCAAGGTTATTTTCTATTTTTATTATAAAATATAAGAAGTACCCCCTCCACCTCATTCTGTTGTCTGGAACAAAGGACTGGAAAGGTTAGATAAACTTCTACACAGTAATTAACCTGATTTTTCCTCATTCCCAATGAACTTTTATTTATTTTAGGTCTAATGATAATTTATGTATATGTTTTAAACAAAAAAATTGTTTGAGGGGGTGTAAGAATTCTTTTTTGATTGTTTTATTTTTGACAACTTACTGACATAAGTGGCAGGCATTTTGGTGTCAGAACATTATATGTGTGTACATGTAGACAACCAACTATATATATATATATATATATATATATATATATATATATAGGGAAGTTGCTGATCCTTTTTAAATATCATATTCTAGATACTACTAAAAAAACTATGTATTTATATATGGGCTGCATTTTGAGGAACAAATTTTCAAGCAAGAAATTGCTATCCATGAATAATTTGTAAAGTTAAAATTCCTACATAATTGGAAGTAGTAAAAACAAAAATAGCTTCAAAAATTAATTCCATAAAATTAACTTCATATAGTATTGTTTATAAATAATTACATCCTTATTTTTTTCTAAACCAAAACTACCAGAATTTTATTATTTCTTGTGGAACATCATGCAGTCAAAATGGGTATCATTAAGTATTATTTATTACCAAACTCTACCGCATTGAAACTCTGCAACCAAAAATATGAATATGTAACAGTTCAAAAATTAGTAAACCCTTATATAAAATTCTGCATTGTAAGTATATTTTCAAACCAAATTGATTTCTTTTTTCTATGTTACAGAATTTTAATGCTATAGAGTTTGGTAATAAATAATACCTAATAATAAAACTACACCCCAATTTTCTTTTGTAACTTTTGGAGGCATAATATCATTCACTCATTTTTGTGTAACATTTTATTACATTATCTTTTGTTTTTTATTTGAAGGAAATGTTTCAGTATAGCTGTCACAAATAATGAAAGGTACCAATAATAAGACATTTATACTGCAAGATGATTAAAAAAAAAAAACAGATTTTTATTACCATGATTAATTATATATAATATACACCCCTAATTTTGGAAAAATATCCCTCGTGTATAATACACATTGACTTTTTAGAACTTGTAGCAGCTAAATTTAAACTAAGTTTAACATACGTTTAACTTTCATTCTGTTTGTATCAATTAAAAATAAGAATTTATATAGCTTATATGTTTTGAAACACAAAATTTACACAGTATTTAGGGCAAAGTTAAGGATATGTTCACATAAAAATGCAACAAATTTTCAGTAAAAATAAATCACAATAGAAGAAACAAATTATAAGCAAATACATATTCCAATCGCTATATCTCTACAGTAGTATAAAACAGAAGTGTTTGTTACACATTTGTTAGCTTGGACCCTAGATATAATTTACTTTCAATCAGGCCTTTCTGAATTTGACAACACATGTCCATAAAAAAGTGAATATTAATAGTTCTCATGTATAATATGCACCTGTAACTTTTAGGCTGAAAAATCCGTAAAAATTGTGCATCTTATACAGAAATCAATTTTATTGATTATCAAATAAGTAAAAAAAATATATATAAATAATAAATGATAGTAAAATAATGACATACAATTCATATCACATTCTTTATTATATTAATCATATATACATGTTAAATAATATATTTCTCTATATGGGTTATTTGCAATCCTAAATAATTAGTAGGCATTCTTTATGAGGACAATGAAAAAATATTTCTATAAAAATTTTTAACAGCATTGAAATGGGTAAAGTGTGCTCAGCATAATGGTTATTGCTATTGGAAATGAAATCAGCAATCTGAGTTCAAATCCTGGGAGAAGCTGTTAAACTTCAGACTAATACCCTTAGAAAAAGCACGAATCCATCTCTTTTCCCTCTAACTATTGGTAAATAGTAGGGCAGACTGGGTTCTCTAGCTTTAGTAAGGCAACCAGTCTATGAGAAGGAAAACTCTTAACTTAAACCAGCTGTACTCTGCTTAAAAATCGACCTTGTGTCATCCTGCCCATGGTGAAGTGGTTGGGTAAATGCGTACATTGATATTCTTGGCTTGAACTTTAGGTCAGGTCAGAGTTTGGCAATTGTGTCAAATGTGGTTTTGATAGATTGTACATTACAGTAGTATAGACTACATATGCTGCCGTCTACTGCACAATATTGTGGCACAAAACCTCAATAACCATTGTCGAGGTAGAGTGAGTGGTTATCTGTAACAGCTGCTTTACCATCTAAGCTTTTAGTGTGTAAAATCAATAACAGCAGATGAGAGTATGGGATGGGTTTATAGGTATGATTTAGACTTCTGCAATATCACTTGCTCTTAAAGCTTAGATTGTAAAGCAATTGATATGGATAACCAGGCTTCCCTGAGGTGAAATGTGACATGAGTTTGAGTCTCACTGGGAGCTTTTCCTTTATTAATGTTTTCAATAAGCTCTATTCATTATCATCATAGAAAAAACAATTCAAATGAGTTGTGATAAAAAGAACTAAAATCAAAAATTGAAGTAGTGGAGGGGGAGGTTCAAAATAATTCACTAAAAATATGACAGCCAGGGAGAGATAGTTAAAAGAAAAAATTCACTGCCTCTGTCCCATAATACTATTTGCATATAAATTTCCTATGCTAAATGTAAAAATTATTATGGGACAAAGGTAAAATTTTTATTTCCTGTCTCCTAATAGTTGATGCATTTATATATAAATTTCATACACTAAATGCAACAACTATTTTGGGACAAAGATAGAACATTTCTTGTAAATATCTGTAAATACAATTAAAAAGAATATTTAAAAAGGTCATTTTTTATTTCATAAAATTTTTTCCATTACATCTGTTTTTTTCCAGACCTCAAAATCTTAGACCTCTAACTCATACTTCTAAAACCGCAAACCTCTTAAACCTAGGATTCCAGACCTCTAACTCAGATCTATAAAACCTGAGACCTCAGATCTCCTATGCATGCCTCTAAAACCTCAGATCCTAGACCTACTTTAGATCTCTAACACCTAAGATGCTAGACCTCTATCACCAAGGATCCCAGACCTCCAACTCAAATCTATAACATCTAGGACCTGAAACTTCCAACTCAGATCTATAACTTCTAGAACCCCAGACTTCCAACTCAGATCTATAACACTTCAGATCCCAGACCTCTAACATGCCTCTAAAACCTTAGATGCTAGACCTCAAAAAACCTAGTCCCCAGACATTCCAGTCATATCTGTAACACCTTGGACCCCAGATTTGATTTGGTTTCTTTGTTTAATGGCATATCAATCTTCATGGGTTATTTAATGCCAAAGGCATCCTTGTTGAAGAACAGCCGTGATACTATTTAACCCAGACCTCCAACTCAAGCCTCTAAAACCTCAGACCCCCAACTTCTAACTCAGAGATGCAAAAATCAAATCCCAACTAGACATTTATTTTCATAAACTCCAATCTTGCTTCCTTTTTGTGAGATTGTTTTTATTTGTAGTGTAACAAACTGCTGACAGCAGAGACAAGATTATAGGATGGGCTTATTGGTACGCTTAGCTTCTTTATTTTCTTTCAAGCTGAAAACCTAATTTGGCACAAGTAAGTTATCCGTAATGAAAGTGGAATTTTAACTGTTTGGTATTTAATGCCTTTGTTGACTGGGTTTAAACATGAAGGTGATCTACTTTTCTTTTCAGTTGGAGGCCACATTATTTTAGCCCTCTTTAAAATATATTAGTATCTCATCTATGTTTTACAGTCAAAAAATAGATATATAGGAATAGGTGAGGGTAGAAATTCTCAACAGGTATGGGTAGGGATTCTGAATAGTTAAGAGTAAGGGTTCTGAATTGAAACAAAAAGACTGAAGGAATAGAGAAGCCAGGTAGCTAAACTGGCTACATCAGTAAAATGTAAGTCCCAGAAATTTGTCTCATTCCACTAACCTTCCCTCCCCAGCCCTAGCTATTGTGAGCAATCTGACTTCACTTCAGGGAATTTTATTTTTGATTTATTTTTTTGTTTGTTTAATTAATGAATTTCCCATATTTCCATTTGTATTTTTGAAGTCCTGTTGTCTTGGACATGACAGGCACAAATAAGCACTTGGCACCTTGGTTCGACTTTCCAGATTGCCAGGTACTTTGGGCCAGCCCTGACTGCCAACTAAAATAATTTTGTGTGTATTTTGTGAATAAAAATATCAATTTGAATCTAAGGTTTTGAATGTTTTATTTATTTTTGTTTCCTGAACTAATGCAATAGGTTTTTTATCAAAAGTATTGAAAAATGTTTTACAGAACTTGTAATACAGTCTGGATGTAACCAGAGGGCACATTACTGTGTATGCATAAACAGTCTCTCTCCTTTGGTGTTACTCAGTCAGCAGTATGATGTCATTGAGTAAGTTTATATACTGTGTGATCACTGCATTCTCAATGAATTCAGACTTTGAACGAGATTAAAGAGATGAGGCAACTGGTGGTGATCCTAAAAGAGGAATGTGAATGCATGAACAGACACTCTCCTTTGGAGTTACTCAATGACATCTTACTGCCAACTAAGTAAGTTTATAGGGTATGTAATCACTGCATTCACAATAAAATCTTATGCAGGGATTTTTTTGCAAAACATTGCATCTACACACTTCTATCAACCCTGCCCTTACAGTTCAGATATGATTTCTTTCAAAGTTAAAATCACTGTTAAAAAGGTGGGGAATGTGATGAGGTAGTTGATGGTGATCTTGAAATAGGACCCGTTCCAAGGAAAAATACATTAAAGGGGATCAAGCCTTAGGTCATCTTTTTGGGGAGGAGAAGAGAGGAGTTAAATAGCTAGATGTTTTCCCCAGTAAATCTCATATGATGTTTGTTATTTACTATGCTTTGATTTTCAGTGGGTGCTCATGCTAAATACTACTAGTCCAACTTGATAAACATTATACTACACAAGGTTTGGTGTCTTTGTTTAATGGAATATCAACCTTTATGGGTTATTCAAAGCCAAAAGCATCCTTATAGAAGAACAGTAATGGTACTATTTGATCCATATCTGGGAGGATAAGGGGATTCATACTTTTCTAAAGGGTATTAATCTGAAAGTGAAAGTAATAGTGCAAATGGCATCTGAACTTGCTTACTATGATTTTATTAGCCACTACAGCATGGAAACTTCTACACAAGGTATTAGGATCTTATATCAATGGAGGTGCCCGTGGTGTAATGGTTATCGTAGTAGGAAATGGACACGGCGACATGAGTTCAAATTCTGGACGAGACTGATAGCATTTCACATAGGACTAATACCCTTGGGAAAGGTATGAATCCAATTATTCTCCCTCCAGCTATGGGTAAATAGTAGGACAGACTAGATTCGTCATCCTTGGTGAGTCAACTAGTCTAGGAGAAGGAAAACTCTGAATTCAAACCTGTTAAACTCCACTTAAAAATTGACCTTGTGTCATATCTTGCTTGAGCGGAGGGGTTGGTAAATAGGGTATTGGGATCTTATATCATCATCAAGCTGTGCTGATAACACAGATTTCCTTGACTATCTCATTCACCTTCTGTTCCTATTGGCCATCGCTCTTGGTAGATCTTTCTGCATTCAGTATCTGTACAGCAAGTTTTTGCTGGTTGGCCAACATTGGTGTGTCCATGTATAGGAAACCATTGGAGAACATCACTTATGAATTAATTTCTGCATTATTTTGAAAGGGTTAAAGAAACCTGGAAAACAATATACCAAATGTACTGACTTGCAAGATGAAAACTGCATGTATGTTTTATGGCTCTTCCATCATTTTCTTCTTAATTGGGACATTAACTTTTCAGCACCAGCCATATTGACTGGGACTGTAGAATATGCTGACTGCAAAGAGGTAAGACCCCCCCCCACTCCCAATGAATATCCTGGAAATAACACTAAACCAGCTGATGATGAGACTCCAATCCTGGAGCTTTGGAAAAGGTAGAGTACTCCTTCATTGCAATTACTCCCAGGTCTACTTTGACGTACAGTGGTAGAACCTGATAGGGTCCCATCTATGGGTCAAATTGAAATATGTTATCATTTTCTAAATTTGAAACCATTTAACTTTGTACTAACAAATGACTGATATTAAATTGAATTATTAGTATTACATAGCAAGTGTTTGGAACCATCTAACTGAGTATAAATAAAATTATCAGTGTGAGATATCAATGCTTGAAACCATCTAACTCTTTGCTATTACTCCCAGGTCCAGTCTGATCTGTAGTTATAGTACCTGTTAGGATTCCATCAATGGGTCAAATAGAACTAATCATTTACTATACTTGAAACTATTTCATCATCATCATGTCGTGCCGCCAGCACGGATATCCCGGACCCTCTCTCGCCACTTCTCCCTATTATTCATCACCTCTGGCAGGTCTTCAAGGTTACATCCAGTGTCCTCACATAGCTGCTGTATGTAAGTTCGAGCTGGTCGTCCCACCTTCGCTTGGCCATATGTGGGGGTCCATAGGAGTACATCACTTATGAGCTCGTCCCTGCTTCTCCAGCAGTGTCCTGCATGTCTGGTTCGTCTAACTTGTATAGTTTTCGTGATGGGAGGCAAGTGGCCGTATAGTTGGTGTCTTGTGGGGTGTTGTCGCCAGGACTTGTTCAATATTGCTCTCAACATTCTCGTGTAATTGCCGTCTAGTTTCTTCTCCAGCCATTTAGTTAGCGTCCATGTAGTGCTTCCATATAGCAGTATCGATACAACTGTTGCCTGGAAGAAACTGCGCTTCATTTTATCAGTCAGGTCTGATTTCCATATGATCAAAAGCCTATCAATAGCTGTCCATGCTTTCGTTAGTCGTGTGGCGATGTCTTTTTCGGTTGATGAGACGCTACTTCCTACGTAGGTGAATTTGTCTACTACCTATTTAACTGTGTGCAAACAAACTCTAACTTATATAAAAATAATGTTACTTAAAAACTATTCACTTAAAATCATATGTATAAATAAGATTTGACATTAAATAATCATTAAGCATTGATATGCTAAATAACCTCACCTGAACTTTTCAGCACCTCTTTGTATGTCATCATCATCATGGATGAAGATTTGGGTGATAATTCTGTGTCCATTGCAAATCTCCTGATGAACTGAAGGAGCCTATAGGGTAAATCTGCAGCATGTCTGTCTACTGGAATGATCTCTAGTCATTTGAGCTGTTACTTGTCTATTATTTATAGTTATAGTAGTGGTTGTCCATTGGATCCGATGATGACGTTTGCATTCTACAACTCATCTATGAACACGGAGGTGGCTCCACAGACCCAGCCCAGAGGTACAAAGTCTTGAACAGTGGGAGCACTAGAAGTCAGTTGTTGTGATCACTGCCGAGGCTGCTCTGTGGTGTCTCTCTCTGGTAGCAGTGAGTTTCTGGCATTGAGCCTCTTTGAAGTTGGCAGCAACTCTGTGAACTGAGCCTCGCTATTTTGGTCTGTCCATGGCATATCCCTCCAGGTCTCTTGGATTGATGTGGCACCACTGGAAATTGGCTTTGACCATGTCTTTATACCGCAGTTTTGATCAACCTTGGTTTCTTTTGCCAGCCTGGAGTTCCCCGTACATCAGGCGTTTCGGTATCCAACACTCCTCGATTCGAATCACATGTCCAACCCATCGAAGTTGGGCCTTGATGATGATGGCCTCTATGCTGGTGGATTTAGCTTGATCAAGGATCTTCAGATTGGTGATGTGGTCCTGTGCCTGGCTTGCCTTGCTGATTCTAGTGTCAATTTCTCTGTCCAAGGAGCCATCACAGGATATGGTACTCCCCAGATATTTGAAATGTTCTATGTTGGCAAATGGTTTGTTGTCAATGGTGATGGTGGGGGAGGGGGGTGATAGTATGATGCAGGTTGGTGGAGCACCTCCATCTTTCCGAAACTGATTGTCAGGCCGAAGAGCTTGGATGCCTCGGAGAAGCGGTCCAGCATCCGTTGCAGGTCTTGTTCTGCGTGGGCCATTAGTGCGCATTCGTCGGCAAAGAGAACCTCTTGGAGGAGAGTTTGCAGGCTCTTTGTCTTTGCTGTGAGTCGACACAGGTCAAAGAGCGAGGCTTCCAAGCGGTAACGAATGTAGACCCCCTTCTTCAGATCTTGGACAGCATGGGACAGCATACAGGTGAAAAAGACATTGAAGAGGACTGGGGCTAGTATGCAGGCCTGCTTCATGTCATTGCTGATCATGAAAGCATCCGTCATATTGCCATTGGAGAGGACCTGGCCAGTCATACCGTCATAGAAGAGCCTGATCATCGACACCAACTTTGGAGGACACCTGATGCATTCAAGGACTGTCCAAAGTGCCTCCCTGTTGAAGGTGTCAAAAGCTTTAGTCAGGTCAATGAATACTGAGTAGAGGGGCTTGTTCTGTTCAATGCACTTCTCTTGAAGTTGTCTCACAGCGAATATCATGTCTACAGTGCTTCTGCCAGGCCTGAAGCTGCACTGTGCTTCAGGGAGGGTCTGTTTGGAGACTGTGATGAGTCTGTTAAGGATGACTCGTGCAAAGATCTTTCCTACAACTGAGAGGAGAGAAATACCCCTGTAGTTCCCGCAGTCTAACTTACTTCCCTTTTTCTTATAGTGGGAGATGACCAGGGCGTCGTGGAAGTTGTCTGGCATCATCTCCTCCTCCCAGACAGTGAACAGGACATTGTGGAAGGCCCCAAGGGCATCGGGGCCTGCTGCCTTGTAGATCTCAGCAGGGATGCCATCCTTTCCCGATGCTCTGCCGGAGATTGTCTAGTAGATCACCTTCTTGATCTCCTCGATGGTAGGGGGTTTTGTGAGCAAAACCCGTACAGGCTGTTGGGGATCTGATTCAGGGTGTCTGAGTCAACTGATGAGGGCCGAGTCAACTGAGAGCTGAAGTGCTCCTGCCAGCGCTTGCTGAGACCCTCCAGGTCCTTGATGAGCGTCTTCCTGTCTGACGACAGTAGTGGGGTGCTACCAGAGGCAGAGGGGCCAAAAACGGTTTTCAGTGAGCTGAAAAATTTCTTGGTGTTGTGAGTGTCAGTGTAGTGTTGGACTTCAGCTGCTTTGTTCCGCCACCACTGGTCCTGCATTGCTTGAAGATCAGTCTGGACTTTGGCCTGGAGTGCTTTAAACTTCTCGCACTTGGAGACGGAGGACAGGTCATTCAGCCACTCTATGTAAGACTTGTTCTTGGCATCTATGGCCCATTGATCTTTTCGTCATTCTCATCAAACCAGTCTTCATGGGTTCTGGTCTTCACTCCAAGGACTTCCTTTGCAATCTCACTGACTGTTTCTTTGAAAGAGGTTCATTTCTCAGTGCTGCCTTCGGTGGTCACACGATCTTGGAGCTTCTCATCTGGCACTTGCTGAAATCGTGCCCGGTAGGATGGGTCCTTCAGCCTGGCGACATTGTAGGCAGCCCTGACAGTCTTGGGTTGGTTTCTGTTGGGTGGTGCAATGTGCAGCATCAGTACAGCCCTGACCAGTCTGTGGTCAGTCTAGCACTCAACGCCTCTCATGGCACGGGTCACACGGATGTCCCTGATGCCTCAGCGGACAATGATGAAGTCTATTAAGTGCCAGTGTTTCGACCTCAAGTGCATCCAGGTGGTCTTGTACTTGTCTGCCATCCTGAACAAGGTGTTGGTGATGCAGAGGTTGTGCTCTGCACACTTCCTGAAAAGGAGCAGGCCGTTGTCATTGATCTTGCCTACTCCGTGTCTGCCCAGAACGCCTTCCCAGCTGCTGTAGTCCCTTCCCACCCTCGCATTAAAGTCTCCAAGGATGACTAGTTTGTCGCTCGGTGGGGTTGACTTGATGACTTGGTCAAACTGTTCATAAAATTGTTCCTTGGCATCATCTGGGCTTGTAAGTGTAGGGACGTAAGCGCTGTTAGTTGTGAGGTATCTGATCCTGCTGAGAGGGATGCACAGTTTCATGAGGCGCTCGTTGATTCCAACTGGTAGCACAGGCATGCTCCTCAGCAAAGCTGTTCTGATGGCAAACCCAACACTGTGAATCCAGTCTTCTGCTTGCGGCTTTCCTTTCCAGAAGATGGTGTAGTCACCTCCCTCTTCTCTCAGGGAACCCTCGTCTGCAATCCGGGTCTCGTTTAGTGCGGCTATATCTACCCAGTAACGCTGGAGTTCCCTTGTGACAAGCACTGTTCCTCTTTCAGGTCTTGAAGTAATAGCTCTATTCAGTAAGGTTCGGACATTCCATGTCCTAAGGATAATCCTTTTGTGTTTTCCTTTTTGCATTGTTGTTCGACCGCTATGAGGATGAGTCCGTTAACTGTGGTAAGCTGATCAGACACTAGAAGGGCAAGCATTTGTTTGGGGTACCTTTTCTAATCTCCTCCCTCACGCGAAGGTTAGCAGTGCTGTCCTAAAGAGGCTGCCCAGTCGCCCACAGGTACTGCCGAACACTCCTGTTGCCCTTGGATTCAGGAAAAAGAACAACCACTTGCTCATGGACCGCCTACGTGCAGGTTTGTCACTACAACCGCCAGTTTTCACCTACACCTGTTGCTTTCACAACGCGCCCATCACCGCAGGACTTGAAGGTGTGTGTAGACAGATCGGTAATTGGTGATGAGTTGCAAAACTGACCTGTGCATGAAAGTTTTATAGTGAGAAGACCAGTGCACAGAGGCAATCCCACTCTCTCAACCTCGGAAGTTTTGATCCAGTGGCATGAAGAACCGTTATGACGGGAGACTGCCAGGCTGCAGTGAATGACCAGGAGTTCTTTGGGTGCCACATCCTGCTCAAGGCACTCCAACGACACTTGCTGCCACCACCTTCACAACCGTTGGCTCTTCAGGTGAACTCTTCCGCTTGTTCCGCCAGGAGTCAGGCTTCGCATGCAGTAGGGCTGACACTGCCCAATTTAAACTCATCGAGGGTTTGAGACCCGTTGGTTACCCTCACCTGGTTTAGCAAACTCGCCAAAGCCAGTACCCAGGGTGTGGCCGCCGTTGCATGCGACATCTATGGGGAGCCACAGGTGAGAGCTGAGTGCCAGCAGAGGTCCAGTGGCAGACGAGTTGTCCTAAAAGGACATGGCAAGCCCCCTTACCAAAGGTACTGACCACTCCCAGAACACCCTATACACCCGTCTATTGATTACACTGGAGGTATATGGCATAATGGTTTTCTTTGGAAATGGACACAGCAACCAGAGTTCAAAACCTGGATGAGACTGTTTGCACTTCACTTTTGCATTTAATGCTGAGCTCTTCAGCCTTGATATTGCAACCAAATCAGAAGAAAAAATTCTGAATTCAAAACAGCTGTACTCTGCTTTAAAAATTGACCTTGTATCACATCTTGCCTGTTGTGAAGGGGTTAGGTAAATATATACTTCCCTGCTAATTAAAAACATTGAAAGATCATGCTTAGAAAGATGGAATACAATTAGCACATTTTCACTCTCATACCTTAAACTAAAGGTTTACTTGCATAGCCCAGCACATAGGGATCTTACTACTATCACCCTAGGTCATAAGTTTTATGCTTGAGTTTCTGTCTCTTGGTCATTTGGTTAAGCAGGCTTCAGGGGTTTACCTTTCAATTAAGCTTGGTGGAGTATGTTCTGGTCCTATTCTTTCTTCCAAGACTCCAGCTTGTAAACAGCCTTGAAGTTAGGATTTTTAAGGTGAGTAATACGATGGTTTTCGTCATCGGACATAGACTTATCAAGTCAAATTCAAATTAGGCTGTTTGAAAGGCATGAATCCAACTTTTCTCCACGTGGCTATAGGTAAAATAGAAGAGCATTGGCAAGGCAGCCATTCTAGAAGGAAAACTTTAAAATTCAAACCAGACATTGGCATAATGGTTAGAGTGTTCGCCAATGGCCCGGGAGACCTGGATTCAATCCCAGGTCGAGTCATACCAAAGACTCAAAAATGGTACTTGATGCAACCTTGCTTAACACTCAGCATTATAAGGTAAGAATCAAGGGTAAAGTGGAGCAATGCAGGGAAAGGAGTAGCATCCTTTCCTACACCTTGGTGTAGTAGCTATCGAAAAGGGAGCCTTTGGGTTATCCTTGACTAAGGTCACCAACTTTACTTTACTTTACTTATAACAAGTTTAGCTTCTCACTTTACCTCAACATGTTCATAGAAAAACTATGGGTAAATAGTAGGGCAGACTAGGTTCTTTAACTTTGGTATGGTAATGAATCTAGAAAAAAGAAAAATTCCAAATTCAAACCAATTGTATCTTGCCTTAAAAATTGACCTTGTATCGCATTCTGATTGTGGTGGTGGTAGTGGTATGTGTGTGTCGGGGGGGGGGTTAAATACGATTAACAAGCATCCAGGGTAAGGCTGTTTGCATTTCACTGTGTTAATGCCTTTAGGAAAGGCATGAATCTATCTATTCGCCCACTCCCTGCTGCTATGGATAAATAGTAGAGTAGATTGGATTTTTTTTTGGCCTTAGTTAGGAAACCAGTCTAGGAGAAGCTTTACTCTGCTAGGAAATTGATAGTGTAAATACATACAAGGAACTTGTATTACTTTTTATAGTATTACCCATCATAATTTAACTTTACACAATTTATAATAAAAAATAATAATTATAATAATAATAATAATTTTATAATAAAAAATTAAAAAATTTCATAAAAAAGATAATTTTCTTTTAAACTACAGAGACCAGAATTTCATTATTTATCGCAGAATACAGCTCAGTTGGTTGGGGCTGTAGAATACACTGAAAGCATCTTTGCAGAGGGGTACCCCCCACCCCAAAGATAACAAAATAGGGGTCTCATTTATTAAATAGTTGCAAAATGTGGAAGGTGTATGGAGCAGTAGGCAAGTGATTGTATCACAGTTACATATATTTTATATCCATGTGTTTGTTTTAAGAGAAAACAAACACAGTCCATTTTACCTACTTAGCAAATGTTCCTTTGGTTATGTTTAGTAGTGATTGATATTTACCTATGTTCAACTCGGTACTAATGATGCAAAGTGGCATTGTGATTGTGCTAAAGGCACAAGAGCTCTAGTCCACTGAAGGGGGCATCTACAAACTGATGAAAAACACCTTCCTCCTATAGGGGGTGTCCTCGTGGTGTAATGGTTAAAGCGATGAACTGCGGAATCGTAGTACGCGAGTTCGTACTCCAATCGCGCTATTACGTTCACTTTCGGGCAAATACCCTTGGGAAAGGTATGAACCCCCTTATTCTCCCTCCAGCTATGGATAAATAGTAGGACGGACTAGGTTCTTCAGCCTTGGTGAGGCAACTAGTCTAGGAGAAGGAAAACTCTGAATTCAAACCTGTTAAACTCCGCTTAAAAATTGACCTTGTGTCATATCCTGCCCGAGCGGAGGGGTTGGTAAATAGTACCTTCCTCCTATAGGAAGCTGAGCATATTGCTATGGCAACTACTTATACCACCTCCTAGCAATAATTTGGAAAATTCATCCAGTGCACAAGGGCAAATAATCCAACTTTGCTGTATACAACCCAGTGGAGAAACAATCTTTACTTTAGTCAAGCACAAGGTGAAAAGAAAAAGCCACTCAGTGAGAATCAAACTCATGTGGTGTGCTAGCCTAGTTCATTCACCATTAGATCTACTTTGTCAGAGTTTAGATGCTGACTATATCCACAGTATATACACTAACTAATATGCCGTTTGAGAAAGAGACTTAATTATCATGAAGAGGTGATTGATTTTAATGGTATGTCAATACATCTTGGATTATTTCATGTTTAAAGGTTAGGAAATTACATTCATATTTACATTTTTTGTGTAGTTGTTTCTTAAAAAGGTTTTTTGTGCATGGTGCTATCAGATATTAATCACTTAACAGATACTACCACTCTGGGTTACTGTGAACCAGGGAGTAATGGCAATGAAGGGATACTCCACACTGATCTCCAAAACTGTCAGATGCAGTTTAGTGAGGGAGGATCTTAGCCCTTTGCAGGGGACACAGTGTATTCTAAGCCCTGTTAACAGGGTATAGGTATCATCTATTGGTCAAATAGATCTGTTTATACTAAGACTTATTCATCTGCCATTTGAGAGAGAGAGAGAGAGAGAGAGAGAGAGAGAGAGAAAGTTAACTATAGCACCAAAGAGTTTTAAGACAAAGAAAAGACATGAAGAAAATGGCAAAAAGACATGAATATTTATTGAAAACATGAAACTGTGACAAATCCAAAGACAATATGAGCAGTAGTAATTTTACACAGATGAAATGTTGAATCACAATCTGTTGAGATTACAGTGAACAATTTTGTCTTGTCATAAAAATGAATTGTATGAGTGATGGATTGTGTGGCACAAATACACAGGTTCAGTCAGTTAACATGTAACAAAACAGGTGTTGAATAAAATTGCAAAAGAATCAAATGTAGTAACATCAAACAAAGAAATTCTGTTTTCTGGGCGGTGGAAAATGTATAAGCTGGAGATATTTATATATATAAAAAAAAAAGAAAGATTCCTATTAAATAAAGATTCCCACAAATAAGAAAACTCAGTCCCCTCTAAATGGGATGGAGGGTCTTATGGTTAAACTAAGTAAATATCTATAAAACAAATATAATCTATCGATCTACACAAGTGATTCCCAAACTATGAGCCATGGCCCATATATGTAGATATATACAAAACCACCATAAAATATATGACTTCTACTGTAGTAAAGCATTTGACAACTTTGGAACAGAATTTTTTTTTCTTAATCTTCCATCATTAAATACAAAAATGGGTTTGAAACCCTTTGATAGAAATTTTATCTGATACTCATTTGAAATTATCTGAAGAATTAGCTTCTATATTCAAAAAAAAAAAATAATTTGGTTATTCAATGCCAAAGCCATCTTTATAGAAGAACAGAAGTGGGGAGTCCATAACTTTCTTAAGGGTATTAGTCCAAAGGTGAATGTAATAGCACAACTGGAATTCAAACTTGCTTACTATGTTGTAATAACTTTTCTCAAAATTATAGACAGTATGCAATTTCTCTCTTTAATTTGCTAATAATCTTAGAGGATATGTTAACCTGCACAAGATTAACTTTGCTCGTGGCCAATACAGGATAATATTTTCTCATCCTATATAAAGGAAATGAGTGAAATGACACAAGGCCTTTAACCAATTAATCATGGTATTTATATTTTAGATAATACCAATAAATAGGATTATTTTTTTTCACATATAAAAAATATTCCTACCAATCTTAAATTCTGTATATATTATTTTTCTAAGTTGTCTTTTTAATTATTAAAATTTTAACATTTTTCTCCACAAATAATTCTAAATTAAAATGTATACAGAATTGGAGAGACAATTTTGTCCCCCCACCCCGTCATCTCTACCTTGTGTTAGCTTAACTTAGGTATTGCCTTAACATGAAATAGAATTGGAGGACAAAAGTTACAATGCTTCTTTGGCATTTCATTTTTTTTTGGAGGGGGACACCACAAACACCAGGGATTAACCCTAACCCACAAAACCTTTGGGTACAGTGGGGAGTTGCCTAAGAGATGACCTTTTGGAACTGGACTTATTTGGCATTTCCAGGCTACAAAGGTTGCAGTCATATTTTTTTTTGTTTGTTTGTTTTTTTAAATACCTGCCAGAACATTTGGTCTCAAATCAGAATAAAGAGGAAAACAAAAATCAGACCAAGCCCAAAAAGTTGATTGTTCTATACAAACCATTCTCAAACTATGAGCCACAGCCCACTAGGTGTTATGGAATTTAGAAATATGCAAAATTCTATAATGGGTAAAATATTACTTAAATTAGAGAACTTTCTAATTTTTTCTTCCGTACATGCATCTCAGAATATATTTACCACAGGAAGAAATCAAATATGTTGTTTATTGGGATTAAAATTTTAAGAGGAAATAGATAAAAGTGAAGATCATGTTTAACAAAAAAAATGTCTACATTCAGTACACTTAATTTATATGCAAATGTAACGACTATTATAGGACATAGGAAGAATAAGAATCCTAATTCGGCTAAACACACAACTCAAGAAGAGATTTATTAATCTAGTTGATATCAATCATATGTGCATTGATTATTAGAATTTATGGAGGTGCCCGTGGTGTAATGGTTATCGTCGTAGGAAATGGACATGGCGAGGCGAGTTCAAATCCTGGACGAGAATGATTGCATTTCACATAGCACTAATACCCTTGGGAAAGGTATGAATCCAATTATTCTCCCTCCAGCTATGGGTAAATAGTAGGACAGACTGGGTTCGTCAGCCTTGGTGAGGCAACTAGTCTAGGAGAAGGAAAACTCTGAATTAAAACCTGTTAAACTCCGCTTAAAAATTGACCATGTGTCATATCCTGCCCGAGCGGAGGGGTTGGGTAAATAGGATCATTAGAATTTGCTTGGACAATAAAAAGAATGCTTTTGTGATTTGATAGAGAAAGGACCCCCCACCACCACTAGGGTAACCTTAAACTTTGAAAATATATAATTTATTTATATTGAAAATATGTAAAAACATAGTAAAAAAAAAAAAATGAATTAAAGTTATCTCAGACTTACTACATACAAATGAATAAATTGCCTTATTCTTAAATTGCATTTTAATGCAATTGCTAAAAGGTTAAATACCAAGTTATGATATAAAATCTATCGAAGCAGACATTAAATTTTCAGGATACCGTTGTAGGAAATGGAAGCAGCAACCAGAGTTCAAATCCTGGATAAGACAGTTTGCATTTCACATAGTGCTAATTAATACCCTTGGGAAAGGTATGAATCCAGTTATTCTTCCTTCAGTTATGGGTAAATAGGAGGGCAGGTTAGCTCTTCAACCTTGGTGTGGTAACCAGTCTAGAAGGAAAACTGAATTCTAACCTTTTAAACTCTACTTAAAAAATTAACCTTTCATTGCATCCTGCTTGTGCAGTGTAAATAAATAAATAAATTTTCTGCAGAAACATTATCTCATACTCATTGAATTTTTAAAAAAATCTTATAAATTTCATTATTTATCTATACTTAAAGGCCGCCTTTGACAGTTCTAAGCTGAACGTTGAGTCACATCTAAAATGAATAATTCTAACTGCAAATCAATTAAAAGAGAGTCTATAATTAGCCTTTAATAGTTATCTCCCCTGATGAATCGTAATGATTAGTGTGAAAGCAGATGCAGGCTAAGTTGCAAATTGAACTGAAATTTGTTTTATTAAGAGAATTTTTAATTCACTCATAAAAAAAAAAATCTCATTACAGTTGTAATACTTTTGCCTTAGGATACATGCAAAGTTCAAATCATTACAATAATTCTGGAAGATATGTTAACACATGATAACAATTGACAATGCTTCATCTAAAAATAAAAATTTAAAAATTTTGTTATCTTCTTTACTTAATAAAAAAAAAAAAAAAACATTTAAGCCCCTTCCCTTTCCCCAATTTTAATAGAGACAACACAGTAACTCACATCATAATTAAATACATCAAGCCAGCCCCTAAAGACATATAAACAGGGACAGCAGAATAAGGGCCAGTGATAACGATCTGAACAATATTTGGAATTGCTAAATTCTTGTCAGTGGAATCTGAAATAGTAAATGTTGAAACAATTGTCTTAATTTCAATACAAAGTCACAGAACCTGGGTTTCAGCATTGACAAGATAAAACTCGAAAATATAAAACAAAGTAAATAATGATATCTTTCAGGACATGAGAGAGAGAGAGAGAGAGAGAGAGAAAGAAAATGTATACGTGGCTTTTTTGTTTGGCCAAGAAAATTTTACAAGATAATCACATCCACTAATGAGTGAAATAAATGTTTAAGACTCCAGCAATAAGTTTGTTGGTTTGTGAATTAGAGTTTAAGGTTTATTACAAATTCACTTAAAGGACACCTCCAGCAGCCATTAAGCTCAATCCTATTTGTAGAATTTGAGATTATAGTCAGAAATAAAAATAAAATAAAGTATTAAATAGGTATGGTGCTCAAGAACTTATCAGAAGCTCAAACACACAATTATGAAGTTACAAATTGGGACTAAAAATCACCTTTCAGTAAAACCTCGGTAGCAAACTTCAGCTATTTTATCTAGTTCTAAAAACCTGCTCTATGCAAACATGAAACTCTTTTTAAAGTATTTGATTGTGACAACTTCAGCTTTCTTTTTCTTGGAACTAGTCCCGTTTTTTTTTTTTTTAACCAAACATAAGTATTGTGTGCGTGTGTGTGTGTGTGTGTGTGTGTGTATATATATACATACATACATACAATGATTTAATTATATACAGCCAATGATTAGTGTGCCAACACATACACATTAATCATAATACCATCATTCAGTAATATCTATCATAAATATTCATTCATACACACACACACACACACATATATGTATATAATCTGCTGTGTGCATACTTACACATATGTATGTGTGTGTGTATGTTGCATAACATTAAAGATAAAAATTTTATTATACATAACATGTTCATAACACATTTTCTGAGACCAAAAATACAACTTCATTATTGACTTCTTAAACATAATAAATCCCTTTTTAAAGAGGAAGCAAAAAACTCTGACAGATGAATTATAAACAGAGAAAATATGGAACTTTATTATAAATTTTAAAATGGAACAAACAACACATTGATCTCAGCTAAAAACAACCTATCATGCTAAAACACCAGCAGTAAGTCTATTCAGTACTTAGATGAGTAACCACATAGAAAGATAAGGCGCTGAAAACCAGTGATTCTCAATATGGGGCCTAAGATATTTTAAAATGGTCCTGGAGTTGGTCCAAAAATTGAATGGATGGCTGAGAGTAAAATCCTCCAATCCCTTGTTCTTTGAAAAGGTTATTCCATTCTTGGTTTTCCCACCAACCAAATAATGTCCTCACAAAGAAACAATTTATAATAGATTGAAAAGAGAGGAGACTTACACTTGACGTTGAATCAAGGTTTGAAAGTTGAACTTGACCAACTGATTGATAGACACCAGGCGGTAGTATAGTCATTAGTGAGGATCTATATTTTCTACTACATTTTGTTTTGTAAATAAAACATATTTCCTGTTACATGGAATTTCTATTTGTGCTTATGTAAGCCTGAAATTTTTTGATACCAAAAATGAGAAACAGAAGAAAAGTTTGAGAAACAAAATCTGTTCATATCTGAAAACAAGTTCTTGGCAAAAATAGTTTTTAAAAAATATTTACTTTAGAATCTGGAAATGTTTCAAGTTCTTTAATGCTGTATTTTTCTTTTAAATAAAATATAGACAATTTATTTTTCACTACATCAGTATATTGTTACATTAAAATAAAAGTGGTACACAACCACTGGTGTGTGTGTGGGGGGTTAAGCCAGCTCCACACGTTGAATTAACATTTGGCATATTATGTGAAGTTTCTCAAAGATTGGTGTTTGAAAGTGGTCCCCAGCTACATTAGTGAGCCTCATTGTACATGACTGTTCACCAATTTAGAGTGATGTTACACAGTTGCCTGACTTATCAAGTCAGAGCTCCTCTGATCACACACACACAAGTGTTTGGATGGCCTGCAAGCAGGCACACCAGTGAGTGGTTTCCTACAGGATAGCCACAAGGGAGATAAAGCTTTGGATTTGAGCATTGGAACAGCTATAGTGCAGAATATTTGCTTTTACATCCCTCTCCATTTATAGTTAACCAGTGCTATGACATGGACGCAAGAGAAGAGAGGTTGTGCAGTAGAGGTGAAAAACGTACAGGTGTAGTTGTGCGCCATTTTGTAGGTCAGTTGGAGCTCATTCCCAACTGCCTGACTGTAAATTGGTCAGATTAACCCTGGTTAGATCAACTGGAAAAGGGTAGAGTCTGATGCTGGAAGACCCAAACCCAGACAATTAATATCACTGAGAATGCACCCGGATGCATTGGAAAATATATGTTATAAATCTATTTAACTTTTAGAACCCAAGCAGCCAGTATTTGTACCACAACCTATAAGTGGCCTGAATTCTGGATAGGGAAATCTCCATTTCTGCATTGCTAGTTAAGAGCAACAATACAACAAATTGGACTGTTAAACAACACATTACAACTTTTTACATTTTCATTCAGGAGCAGTCCACTTGCAACGCAGAACACAGGCATGTGAGAGTCAGAATTCAAAGGGTTAACATAGAATTTTATCTAGTCTGTACATATTCACTTAAAAAAAAAAAAAAAATTAGCTTAAAGTCTTTAACTAGCCATAGTTATTGGAATGCAGCCAGATATTTTGTGAGGTTTTTCTATATCATATATTATACACACACACACAATTTACTATATTCATGAAATACGAGGGCTCAATATTAATGATAGAGCATATATAAATAAATTAGGTTAGTTTAGACAGTCATTGGCATTTGGTGACTTCTAGTCAATGCAATCATCAAAGTATATATATATATATATATATAAATAAAACACAGGTGCCACCCAAAGGTTCAGTGAATTCAAATTGATAAATTTTTTTCAGATACTTAGTATTTCCATGTTTTGTTGGGGATTTTGTAGATCTATTAAAAACATTCTATGAAATAAAGGAAGCCATTTTGTACCAAAATTTTTCAGGTAAATGTAGAACACTTGTTTGTTATTTTTTAAAAAAAAATCAAATGTTTGTGCCAGTTCTTAGAAAACCTCTTTATGACTATTATACACTAATGTATTCAGACTAGCATCCCCATCTTAGTTGTTATAGTCACAATATTTTGGCCATTCAATAATAATCATTCTTCACTCAGACTTTATAAGGCCTCTAAACAAAGATTTCTAACAACAAAAACAAAGATCAAAATTAACTTAAATAATGACTGGTAGGAAAAGAATTCATTCTTCACATAATCCACTTGTCTATTCATTTAAAACAGACTGGATGGAAATTGATGATGATGATGATTCACGAGCACAATTGTTAAATATAAGCCACTAAGTGTTACTTGTCCCATAATAGTTGTTACATTTTGTGTGTAAAATATATATGCAAATCTAACAACTATTGAGACAAGAGTCATACTTAACACGGAGTTGCAAGAGAATCAATTAGATGGAAATCTTCACTTTTAATATGAATATTTTTTTGTGTGTGAAATTTCTGATTAAGTTTATATTGGAACAGTGTGATATTGATTTTTTTTTAAAAATTCATTTATTTTTGTTCTTCAAAAACTTTTATCACAAACCAATCAATTTAATTGTTGCAACCTTAAATATTCTTGTGCTTCTTTTGTTTCAGATAAAAGAAAGGATTTTAAAAAAGCTTTGTTGGACTTTTTGTTTGCAAGTTAATTTGCTGACAGTCTTCAATGAAATATCAAGTAATGGTCACAGAAACCACCAGATGTATCAAAAGTATTTTCAGTTTTTTATTTTTTTTATTAAAAATGTACCTTTACTTTAACATCTATTTCATGTACACATCTAAAGACTATGACTCCACAACCCAGAGTATATTAAGTTGACTATCCCCACTCTTGAGAGAGAGGAAACAGACCAAAGGCAAAGTTTATCAATTTCTTCAAATAAAAATAAACCAGATTAACAGTTACCTGTACATAATACGTACATCTTGATTGTCTTGATTAAAACAAAAACCTAAAAATTTTATCATTTTTATATTTTGATCACATAACTATGTCAAGTTTAGTGTGAGCTGGTTTAAGTAGGGCAACCATAGTTTAATAGACTAGAGGTATTGTCTGGAGGAATAAAATCTTATCAGTACTTCAAGGGATATAATGGGGGGGGGGGGAGAGAAAGGAAAAAAAAAAAAAAAAAAAAGATTGAATTTTAAATGGCAACTTAGCCAATACAGTATGACTATCAAGGATATCAAATTTATGCTTCACCAAGAGTTGGTTGGAAAAAGAGGAAAATTGTGAGAGAAGAAAAAAATATGAAGAGGAAGAGGGAATCAAAGCAGAGTCAATTATAAATGCCTCTTTTATTGATATCATTCAGATAGATACAAGTATTGGGAATTTTGAGGTCTTATTGAAAACTGTTGTACTCCCTACATATTGGACTCACCCTCCTCCATAAATACATGTCAACGGAGTGTTGACCGGAGTTCACCAGAGTTGATCCAGACCCATGTGACACAATCACGTGTAATACCACTTGCGTAGTGGACAATAGTCGCTACCCAACTGGACTCTCAGCTAACTACTGTCTAACCCCGTTCACTTGTATCTTGTTCCAGTTACTTGAATATGTTTTTCTATCTACTTTTTTGTGTGTTCCCCATGTCTTTCTTTTGCCAGCATCACAACAAAAACTTACCCTCAAAACCCTTTAAACTATTTACAGAAAGGTAAAATAAAAGCCAACCTGACCATCAGCAAAAAAAAACAAAAACAAAAAAAAACAAAAAAAACAAACAAACTATGAAAATCTTAAGCATAAGTCAATGATAGAAATATATGGAAAGTTGGATAAAGCAAACACTTAACTCCATATCAGATAAAATATTTCATCCATTTTATTCCATTGCATCTGAATTGGAGTGAAGTGTTTGCTTTATCCAACTTTCCACATATTTCTATCATAGTGTCAGATTCACTACAATCTATCATTTCAACATAAGTCAGTGAATAGAGGATTATATGACCATGAATTAAGTCATTCACGCTTTTGTCATCCTCAATTTTATCTAAAAAAACCCAAAATGATCCAAAAGTTTCAATATTTTCTTCTTGCACCCTAGGTAAGATACTTTTCAAAGCTACTGAGTAATAGTATTCAAATATATAAATGGCAAAAAATATACTAATTGTTGATTTAAAGTAGTCATCGGCAAACTGCAGCTAAAAAAAAAAAAAAAAAAATCCCCCTATTTCTAAGGCAGATGCTTACATGAATAATCGTTTACAGTGAAAATGGTTGAGATACCTTTAACATTTTTAGCAGTGTGGCCTGCCTGATGATGAGCCATGTCTTATGCAGCCTGCTTCTCAAAAAAGGTTACCCATGCATGATCTAAAGCATTACATAAGCTTGAAATTTGTTTTTAAAAACAATAACTTGAAAGAGATTTTCTATAAATACTCATTTGATTAAAAAATGAGAATACTTTTGATATACCTATACAAAAACAAAACCCCCACCTCAAATTACTATCAAAACAACTGGAGGTCTAAGTCGTTTCATAACATTTCAATTTAATATTTTTGACCAGTAGAAAAATAAGAAAAAAAAAAAAAAAAAAAAAGAAAAAGAAAAAAGAAAGACATTTTGATAGCATTTTTGGTTTGTTTCTTATAAACAGGAATACAGAATAAAGAAAAGTGGCTACATTTTTTTTTGTTTTTTTACATTTTCTTTTATTTTTTTTTTAAAGAAAAAAGCAAGGAATCCAAGTTAGATGATAACAATGATGAACAAAAAGCTACAAAATGAAACAGAGCTTTGCAAGTTCTAAGTTGAAATATTAAGAAATGCAGTTGTTAGCAGATCTTTTTTATTTTTTATTTTTAAATTAATATTTTTGTTGCTCTGTACAAAGTTGTTCCTAATACTTGGTAAAAAAACAAACAAACAAAAAAAAACTTGAGTCTCACAAGATGTGAACGAAGAAAATAAAGATATTATTCACAAACACATTTTTAAACTTTATAAAACAAAAAGGAAAATATTCAGAGTAAAACTTTTCTCTAAATCATTTTCAATATAATTATAATAAATTTTTTTTTCAGTTAGAACTAATATTCCCTTTAAATTTTATGTGGAAAAAAAAAAATTTTTTTGTAAAAATGATGCCAGGAAAAAAAAAAAAAAATTATTGAATGGGATTAGGAGCAGAGTTAGATTGTGTATTTACAAAGAGTTGTGAGAGGTGAAGACAAATATATATATATATATATATATATATTTGGTTAAGTCATTAATAATTTCAGTTTTTCAAAAGCAAGTTGTAACTACGTACTTCAAACTTCTATTTTAAATGCCACAGGAATTTACCTGATTAAATAGTGCCTTAATCGGTCATTCTTATTTCAGTAGCGAAAGAGTGTGCATCATAATTCAATCTATGATCTCATACCTCTAAAATGGAGGAATTGAAAGTGCATATCCATATTGTGGGAGTTCAAGAATAACACATATGCTACAGAAACAGTTAAGAAAATTAAAAGGGTTTATGGCCAAAATGTCATGACTGACCCCCAAGTCAGAAACTGTTTTTTAAAGTTTTGTTCTGGCAACATATCAGTGACCAGGACACTCATCAGATCTTGAGCAAGATACTTTAACATTATTGGTGGAAGGCAAACTGCACAAAAGTACTTGAAAATTAGCATTTAACCTCAACACATCCTAATTTACAATCTGAAAAAAGATAGAAAAAGTGAGCACGAAAACCTTTTAAGAAAACACCCTACACTCATCAATAAGAGAAATTTGCTTCTCCATGATAATACAAGGCCACATTCAGCAAGAATCATGTAGGAAAAAATATTGAATTAAGACTGGTCTGTTCTAAACTATTCACTATATTCACCGGACTCTGTACCAAGTGATTACCATCTTTTTCATTCTCAACAAAATGCTCTGAATGAGAAAAAAATTCCCTCAAGAACAAGTGAAAATATTTATGGAAAATTCCTTGAGCTCAAAACCAGGTGAATTTTACTTGAGAGGAATTAATAAGTTAACTGATGAATAGCAAGATTCTAAATAATAGTGAAAATACTATTGATTGAAATTCATAGTTAAATTATTCATGAATAAATTATCTTTTACTAAAACAAATTATTATGACTCAACGGTATATATATATATATATATATATATATATATATATATATATATATATATATATATATATATATTCTTTTACATAGATCAACCATTGATTATAGTTACAAAATTCATAGTATTTCCTGAAGCTCAAGGTTGCCTCTTGTCCTTACCATTGGTTGATTTTCAACCATACAAAAATATTGTGCATAGGTTGAAAGCAATTTTAAATCTATGAATTAGGTCTTCAAAACCTGACCTATACACAAGTGCACACACATTTATATTATATATATATATATATATATATATATATATATATATATATATATATATATATATATATATATGCACACACACACATGCAATGTTTACATAGAAAGTAACAAGACTGATTTTCAATAAAATTTATCAATTTTATTTTAAAGCATCTTTACTGCCTTCAAAATAAGCACCTTGAAATGCCACACATCAACACACTCTCTTGGAAATAGTGCTAGAAGTCTTCTAATGACACTGTCTTTAGCTGGCTCCTAACAACCTGTTGCATGTTCTTGACAGTTTCTAAATTCCAACCACTGAGCTGTTTTTGCCCCGAAAAGAATATACCTGTGGTATCATATGCCCTTTACTCCTTTGATCTGAGTCCTCATTCCTAAAAAAAAGAATAACCTATCTCCAAAGTTATCATTTGGGTACTGTGATGAACATACAGATAACAGTGTCAGTTAAAAACTACCATTATTTCCAGGAGTGAGAAGAGCATCTTCATTAGAGTGTGGCTTCCTAAAGGAACTATATTTTCAAAGAGTTGAAGTTGATTTGTAATTAAATTTGTAACATTTTTTTTTTTTTTTTTTTTTTTTACACAATCAGTCTCATTTCTTCCTCCACACACACACACACACACACACACACACACAATATAACCTCTGGACATAAAAAAATATCATTTTTACATTTGAATAGTAACAGTGTAATAACCTATCAAATGCAACAAATAATGGATGTGTAAAGAAAGAAAGACAGAAAAAAAAAAAAAAAAAAAAAACTTTTTTAATGTTTTTTTTTTTTCAAAGTTCACCTTTTGGTTAAATGGTTAAATATTTTATGAAGAATTTACCAGAATTGAGGAATAGATAAAACTGTCATTGTTTGGAGCAATACCCCCCCCTCTCACTTCTTGATAGGTGAATTCCAAGAACAACCAATAATGATTAAATTTCAGGATGGGGGGAAGAATGAGGAGGTGCATAAAAATAGACTGACATTTATATTTACTAACTTCTTATATGGAAGGACTTAATTTTGCCAATGTAAAAAAAAAAAAAAAAAATGCTAATTCAATTTAATAATAAAGATTTTAAAAAATCTGTTTATGGATTTCCGATGAAGAAGAAGAAGAAGAAAAAAAAAAAAAAAGAGACTAAGCCATAATTTGAAAATAAACGCTATACCCAAAAGAAAATTCTGTCGTGAAACTTGTGGCTAGTTACCTATGACAAACATATCTGCAGGAGTTTAACAACAAATTCTGGAATGTATGTATGCAAGTTTATTATATCTATATCAGTGACAGAATGAAGCCTGCAATAGTGAAATATAAACCTAGTGTATATAGGTTTTAAACAACACACAAAGGAAAGCTCACCATTCAGTGTGATGGAAAGAGAGAGTGAGTGTGTGTGTGTGAGAGAGAGCGAAGCAAAGAAAGAGATAGAGCAAGAAGAAAGTAATTTTTTTGTATAGGCAATTATATTAACTACTATGTGCCTGTATAGTTCATAGACTACAGAATGTATTTGAAACATTATAAATATGACTGAAATCTTGATAGGAGGGAGAGGACAGCCCAAAACATTCCCATCAGAATTCAGAAAAGGCAATGAGTACATGTTAGATGAACAGTGTGAAATTTTCATAAAAAACGATTGAGAGAGAGAGAGAGAGCTCAGTTGCAAACTTCCACTCTTTAAGTCATACACATACTGACTCAAGTACACACCACTGCTACTGAAGAGCAAGAGGAGGATAAATGTTTGTTTAGAGAACTCTTGTATTTTTTTCTTGCAATAGCTACAAAATAAAGAGAAAGAGAGAGGAGGGGGAGAGAGAGAGGGAAAAGTGAAGATGCTAACATTTAATTTGCAAATAGGATAACAGAATGAATATTCATCCTTTCTTTTAACTAAAGACAAATGATTTTATCATCAATTTTTAATTGAGTAAGTAGCAGCAGTAATAGTAATAATGATAAGTGGCAATATAAGTGATTCTTATACAAGTCTATTCACTTGATTCATCCAAATTGCTGAGATAGTTGTATTGGTAGGGTGATGATGACAATGATGATGAAGTTGTACCAGTATTAACGATAATACTGATGACAGAGATGGTTGTTATTAGAAAGTTGTTGTTGATGTTGTTGCCCATGAACTGCACTTTCAAACAGTTTCACTTTACCTCAAACATTACACTGACAGTTTGAAGGAAGTTATGCCCATCTGTCTCTTTAGAGGATCAGCGTGTCACCCGTATATTAAGCTCAGTTTCATCATTTCGAGGCACACTAGCATATTCTGTCAGGTCGCAAGTGATGACATTACTGATAACGCAGTCCCCAACCTGAAAATGAAATGCAAAACTATTAATCATGAGGGATATTTAGATACAAAAATTTTAAGTTACATAAAAAGCCAAACATTGAACAGAATTTATTTTCTAATTTGCCATCTCTGGAACTAATTGACTTTATCAAGCCCGTACATACAAATATCTTTAATCAAGTATTTGGTTGTCAAAAAAGATTTATATATAGGTAAATAAAGAAATAAATCCGACAGTAAGAAGAAAAGATGAAGAAAAAAAAAAAAAAAAAAAAAAAAAAAAAAAAACAACAACAACAAATAATCCAAAATTTGAGGAATTTATAATGAAAGTTGACATTGAATGTTTTAGTTGTAACAACCTTCTTCAGAACTTTAAATAAATGAAAAAGTTTGTTAGAATAGTAATGGATGTTTGATGAAATAGCAACATTTTTCATGAATTTAAAGTCCTGAAGAAGGTTTATTGCAACCAAAACATTCAACATCACACACACACACAGAAGATGTTTGGTGTATCTCATTTTTTCTCTGTTGTTTGTAATCAGTCAGTAATAAAAGTAACACTGTGAAAACAATTTCACTCACCTCTGGGTAAATACCAATTAAGGCATCTGCTCTGTTGTAGAATTCTTCTTTTAAAGAAATAACCACACACTGGAAGTTAATTTCAGCCTGTTCTTCAATATATGAAGCAACCTAAAAGAAAAAAAAAGAAAGACAATAATCAAATGTTCAGTTTGGTTACAAATTCTTTTTTTTTCTTATTGAAAGTGAGGTATGTATATACAAATGAAACATTTACAAATATATATTTCTATAACATCACATTCACACACACACACACACACACACAACTAAACATTCTTTTTTAAAATCACTTACTTTGCCAATATTTGTGTTATCCAAAGCAGCATCAATTTCATCAAGCACAAAGAAAGGAGCTGGTTGAAAACTGAAATTAATTTCAGAAAAATACATTAATCAGATTATTACATTAAACAAGTTAAATCAGTTCCCCACTTCTAAAGGAAAACTATAGGTACCATAAGAGCAATGACCAATTTTGTTGAATTGAAACTACTTCACTGATGCAAGTCTCCAAACATCTATATAATTGATTTTAATGGCATTTCAACCTGTCTAGTGGTTAGAGAATTGTGTCCATTGTACATTTACATTTTTTATGCAGTTATTTCTTTTTTTGCACACAGTTATAGAATATTCAAATAATTTGCTGATACCTGTATGTTTTTAAGTATCCTTGTCTAATACTAATAATTGATAGAGTTATATGGTTTCAAGTAACTAATGACATTAATTCTTAGTAAGCAATTATATCTTCAAGTAATTATTTTTAATAGAAATAATTTAATATTATACAACTGTAAATTATATCAAGTATTCCTATCTAATACTAATAATTTAAAAAAACATAACTATTTGACTCATAGATGGGACCCTAACAGGTACTACCACTCAGTGTCAAAGTAGACCTAGAAGTAATGGCAATGAAGAGGTACTCCACACTCCCCAGAGATCAAAAACTGGAGCCTCACAATCAGATGCAGTTTAATGTCATACCTAGAACACCTTTTTTGTGGTCTCACCCCCCCCCCCACAATTGAGACAGTCAGCATATTCTTCTGATAGGACAAAAAGGAATATTGGGTATGAAGTTTGCATTTGGCTTAATAAAAATCATTCACTTATAGAAACACCCATAGATCAACAAGTAGCTTGGAGCCCTGTTGACAATTTATAGTCCAGATTGGGTAGAAAGTATTAGGGGTGTTAATAATGATGACATCCGTTTAACCCACAAGGCGATGGATCTGCACTTGGATCTAGGAAAAGTTATACAAGAGACCAGTAGTTGTCCATACAAAGGAACAACTCGACACCAGGCACTTGTAGTGTAATGGTTATCACTGTAGGAAATGCACATGATGACCCAAGTTCAAATCTTGGATGAGGCTGTTTGCATTTCACATAGCACTAATACCCTTGAGAAAGGTATGAATTCAGCTATTCTCCCACCAACTATGGGCAAATAGTAGGATAAACTAGGCTCTTTAACCTTGGTATGACAACCAGTTTCAGTAAAGGAAAACTCAGAATTCAAACTTGTTAAACTGCTTAAAAAATTGACTTTGTGTTGCATCCTACTTATGTGGAAAAGTTGGGGAAATAATATCTATGTCAAAAGTTCCCAGAATAAGACTGAAGACAAAATTCAACTGCATTAAGAACTCCATAGTTAGTCCTACTATTTTACCTATTGCTAAGAGCAAAAATAAGAGATTGCTGCCTTTCCTGGGGCAAAGCGAACACAAACAACTTTAGCCAGAATTTGCACACAGATTGCTCATTCCATTTTCCAATCATCCAATGTTGAGCCATTTTAATACTATCTCACTATTGAATGCAGAAATATTAAGTATTGCCTATAAATAAATACCTTCATATCTTTTTAATAAAAAGTTAATTTTCTTTTAAACTAAAGATACATAGAGTTTTATTATTTAAGGGGGGAACAAAGATTTTATTACTTATAGTAGAACATTATACAATCAAAATGGATATTAGGTATTATTTATTACCTAACTCTAGAGCACTGAAACTAATCAAAAATATGAATACATAACAGCCCCAAAATAATTAAACCTCTTATTCAAGGGTTATTCAAAAAGTTCCAAGTCTTACCCAGGAAGAGCATAGCTGAACATTTTTATTGTAGCAATACTACCACTTCTTATAAAACTAGAAAAACTAAATAAGATTTTTTCTAGTTTTATAAGAAGTGATAGTGTGTCGCTAACAGCAAAAATGTTCAGCTATTCTCTTCTTTCTGGGTGAATGCAATTCTATTTTTGTTTAGACTTTCAATGCTGCAGTGTTGTGTGTGTATATATATATATATATATATATTACACAAATTAGCAAACAGTAAAAAAAAAATTTACAGTGTTAATTTTTTCTTCAAACTTAGCTGTATCAAATAGATTTATATTGAATGAAAACTTAATTTTCACTCACTGAATGCATTTAGCATATAACTTACCTGTGTATAGCAAATAATAATGCTAATGCAGCAACAGTTTTTTCTCCTCCAGATAAATTGTCCATTGGTCGGAAACGTTTTCCAGGGGCTACACAATTGTAGTTAACACCATCTAAGTAAGGTTCCTCAGGGTTCTCAGGGCCAAGAAAGGCTTGGGCACTAGGATTTCTGGATAAAGCCTTTATAAAAAATAATGAAAAGATTGTACACCTTAAATCCTAGGAACACATACAGCCTGCATTTTATAGAATTTATGTATCAAAAGTAACCCCACTTTAAAAAAAAAAAACAAAAAAAACAGACCTTTACTCTAAAACTTATCTCATGTACACATAAAAAAACTGACTCTCTCTCTCTCTCTCTCTATATATATATATTATATAAATACACAGAAGAAAATCAAGTGTAGGTTATGTGGTGATAGATGAAACAGTTAATCCCATTACTTACTTTGTATACTTCATCAATCCTTGTGGCCACATGGTCAAAGCACACCATGAACCTGTCGTATCTTTCTTTTCGTATTTTCTCAAAGTTTGTCTTTGCTCTCTTAGCACGTTTACGAGCATTTTCAAACTCTTCAGAGGTTTCCTGGAAACGTTCTCGTACACCATCAAGCCTAGAAAATAAAAATTAAAAATTAAGTAGGCAGTGTATGAGAAGATTTTACATTTTGCTAATTACTTGTTTCTGGTCTGATACAAGAAAATCTAAAAGTCTAAACCTATTATGAGAGAAAAAGAAAAGAAAAGAATTTGTAATTACAAATCATTTTCTTTTCTCTTTCCATAGAGGTTAATTAAAAAAAATTTTTTTCCCCCCCATTAAATTCACCTTTTAGGTTTCAATTTATCAGTGGCACAAATACAAAACAATATCACAAAAATGAAGAGAAAAAAAATTGTGAGTGAGTTGTGAAACTAGCAATATTTACCCATATTACATATTAGCAGCAGGTCACCTGGCTGGGACACAACAGAGGGTTCAAAGGAGAGAGCTATTTGCTTTGTTAAATGATTACAACGAGAGTTGCTACCAACACTGGGCATAAGACACCCTTTTACAACCAAGTAGAGAGACAGGTCATACCTAAAAACCAGTCCAAGCTGGATGACCTTGTACAGTTTAAAACCTTTTCAGGCACGACTAACAAATCCTAAAAGCTTGAAATCAGACCAAAAATGAGTGACCTTAGATGATGCAGAGTGACAACTGAGTATTTGGTGGATTATAAGATTTGTTTAGATTTTTAAATAAGCAAAGAGAAAAACAAAAACAAAAAAATTTTGTTTAAGTTAAATTGGTGATTGTTACCTATACAAAGTCAAACATTACCTGCAACAACACACACACACACACACACACACACACACACACACACACACACGTGTGCTTTGAAGAGGCAGCATTTTAAAACTAAAAGTCATAGTTATTAATCATTATTTTATTCTACTCCTTTGTTAATCTTTAGGTCAAGTTTCCTTTATAGATGAATTTTTCAGTCACCAAGGTCCAACCATTTGCCCATTCATGCAACTAAACAAACAATTGCTGCCTTTATAAACAGATTTTAAAATTATCATTTAATACAAATAACTTACTTTTCCATTGCTTTCATGTTAGGTGCATTAATCCGTTGTAATGTTGATTGCATATCAGACATTGCTTTATTGAGTGCATCTTGAGCCTTTTTCACATCATCAGGATGATCAAGCTGCAAATAGGAAATAAAATAAAATGAATCTACAGTTTTAATTGAGAAAGTTTCTCAAGGAAACTAGATTTAGAGCCAAACAACAAAGGAAGAATTTACTCTCTCATAAATCTAACAATTATTTTAAAGTATAGTTGCAAGTTATTATATTGGGAATTCTTGGATGAATTTAACATAGCAATCTGCACAAGGAATTGAATGTAATTTTCAGTTTAAGAAAAAGACAAGAAGTTGAATGGAACCAAGTCAGGTGAGTGTGAAGAGTACTGCACTTGTACAAAATAAAAACATTGTTTTCTTTTTTTTTTTTTTTTTTTTAAGAAGAATCAATACTGGGTTCATATTTGTTTTCAAATTGGTACTGACTCATCCAAACAATCACTTTATATAAATTGTTCAGCTGTGCACACATCACTATTTGAATTTTAAAACCTAAAACTTGTTTTAATACTTTTTGATTCAACTCAGTGATGTCACTTTCTATTTTAAAAATTGAAGGACTTTTTTCTTTTTTCTAAATTCTAATTTATTTTTACTTCTTTTTATCACAGGTATTTAATAAAAATTTGGGAGATTTTTTCAACATTAAATAGAAGTGCACAACTACCAAATTTGTTCAATTTTATTTAGAAAACATCTATTTCATTTATGGCTTGGTTTCTTTATTTAATGACATATCATCCTTTGTGGGTTATTTAATGCCAAAGCCACACTTGTAAAATGATAATAGTGGCACTATTTAACCTATTACTGGGGGATAAGGGAGTTCATACCTTTCTCAAAAGTAACAGTCCAAAAATGAACGTAATAATGCAACTGGAGTTTGAACTTAGATACTATAATGTCGCAGTCCAGCACCTTACTCACTACACTAGTGGACTTCCTCTCTATTCCATTTATAGTCACATACATTACAAGCTGTTATGGAACATGGCAATGTCAAAAATATGAATCATTTTCAGAATCTTATATTTCACAATGCGTCTAAAGTAATTTCATCCAGATTAAGTGTGGTAAGAGTAATTCAAACTTTTGTTTCCCAATGATACTTGCATTGGAAAAATAAGATAAAAAAAAAAGTTTGTTACATTTTTGGTATATGCGGTATTATCATTTCACCAAATTTAAAATGCATAATATATAAATGCATAAAAATTGCACAAATTAAAAACAGCATTCTGAGTTGTATTCTGTGGAATTATCATAGATACAACTAAGTTATTAAAATAGAGTGATTTTTTTTTCAACACTACATAAATGTAAAAAGCCATTATGAAACAGAAGTAGCATAAAATTTCAAGAATGTTATTACCAAAGTCATATCATCTGTGTTCATAATGATGGGGTTGTGTTTCACATAAGCTAACTCAAAAGAATTACTTTCTCTTAATTCAATTACCAATTCTTTTGGCGGTTTAATACTCCCCTACCAATTTTCAAGATCAATCTCAGTTATTCATCACATTGAATTCCATCTCTTATTCCCTCAGATATGGGTAATTACGAGCAGACTGAGTTCTTTAGCCTTAGCATAGCAATCGGTCGAGGATCAAGACAACTCTAAATTCAAACCAGATTGGAAAAGGCATGAAACCATCTCTTATTCCCTCAGCTAGGGATAAATAGTGAGCAGACTGGGTTCAGTAAGTACAACAGTCTACGAGAAATCTCTAAATTCAAACCATGCGTTGCATTTTGTTTGGGATGACTGGGTGGTTTATTTATTGATTTTAATGGCATGTTAACTCATCTGGGGTTATTTTATGCCTAGTTATTTGGGATAGAAAGGAGGAGTAAATACATATATAATAGGGCAAAAACATTAAAATCCACCTGCCTTAATTTTAACCAAATCCTTCTTACCTCTTTTTCTTCTTCATCTAACATACTATAGTCAATCTGGATACGAGCTTCTTTCTCATAAATTGCTCGAGACCCAGAAGTGCTGTCACGGGCAGTGCTGTCTGAGGTGTTCTCATCAGTTTGACTAGAGTCATTCTCCTGGCTGATATCATCCATTGAACCACGTTTCATTGGTAAGTGAACATCATCCATCTGTAATAAGTCATATAAGAAAATGGCTACACTCTTGAACAAAACTTTAAATAAAAAAAAGAACCTCATAATCACCATTTAATAGTTATGTCCTTAAAAAATTATAAAGCATAGGGTGAGCATAAATTCAGACACCTTACTATTAAGACAAAAATGGATAGGCAATTGTTTTATTCTCTAAGAGCATTTTTATGCAAGTGTGCAATTTTTGCATAAGGGTACTGGAAATTTATCAGTTTAAACCACTTCTCAAAAAATGTGCATTATTTTGTTATTTTGTCACTGTAGTTAGAAAGCATGTTTCTTTTATGTGAAGAGCTAATCAGCAGGATGCTTGCACTTATTTTTGAATGTTTGAAATCATTGAATGAACTTTCTGATACACATCACATCAAGTCACTACCTGACCACCAGGATGAACTGGTTTTCTTTTTTACCAGCACTCACATTTTTAGAAGTTTAAATTCATCTTTTAACTGTTTTTCTGATTAGTGGCTCTCATTTACAACTATAGACATTTTTTGGATTTGATATTCCAGTTAATATAAAATAAAAATATGAAGAAAATGCCAAACTATACTATTTTATCAACTCAAAAGTACACACACACACACACACACACATAAAAACAATGCTTATTTCTATAAAGATGAAAAAAAAAAGTCAGCTCTTCCAATAAGAGAACAGAACTATATAATGATAATATAAAATTTGAGAGACTAGATGTATTTACTGAACTTAAGCTTCATACAGCACAAAGCCCAGGAAATTGTACTATGTTGATTTTCCAACAGAAATGGTCTGCCAAGAAAAATCAGCATTTAAACTGGTTTTTGGTAATCACTAGCACCAGCTGAAAATACATAACTATCTTGTTCATTTAGCAAGTTCAAAAAAAAAAAAAAAAAAAAAAAATTACCTTACAAGCTTTTAGTAAACTGTGTCGATCAGCCTTTTTCTGTTCAAGTTTGGTCTCAAGAGTATTGATAGACTTTTGCCAAGTAGCTATCTCTTTTTGTTGTGCTGTTAGACGCTTGCGGATCTCATTCAGAACGTCTTCCATGTCATCAACTTGTGACTTTGTAGTGATGCGCTGCTGCTTGTATCGTTCCTGGCTTTGCATGGCTTCGTCAATCACCTGGGAATGAAAATTCAATGAAGTCAAAAACAGAACACTTAAAAGAACACATGTACATTTAAAGAGCATTTATTGATGATAATTTTAACTACAGTTAAGAAACATTATCGTTATAAACTAAACAATTGAATTAAAAAAAAAAAAAAAAAAAACCTAGTTAACAAAGAATTTTATCAGTATAAGACTAATTTTTCACTTGAAAAACATGGGATCATTCATTACACAAAATGCTTTTGAAATGAAATTTACCTCATTTCCAAGTTTAACCTAACAATAGGTTATATCAAGGGTCTCAGCTATATGATTCATGGTAGTGTCTTGATTTTGATTGTATTATATAATTTTCCAAGTATAAATAAGTGTTTGAGGGTTTTCTGATATCAAAAACTCATCATACAAATACTTGGTCCCCTCACATCCTATTAGGGTGCCTCAGACACCAAGCAATAAACCCAGCCCTGACAATAGTTGAAAATTCTGATCCTTTGACGAAAAAACAAAACAAAAAAACTTGGTTCTCATTTACTAACTACTTTACTCACAAATGTATTATACATTTGCTAACAATGGAAGAGAGAGAGACAGAGAGTTGGTGGGTTGTTAGGTTGTTTTGTTTTATGCCGTATCAACCCTTTTTGAGTCATTTAACGCCAAATTAAGTTATTTTGATAAAAGTTCAAACAATTTAGTTTGGTATAAATACAGATTTTTCTTTACACAGTTAAATGTCAAAACAGTTCTATTTCAAGCAATCCAGTTTAGCATAGCTACACACTTTAGTTGTATTTGACTCATAGATAGGATCTTGTCAGATGCTACCACTCCAGGCAAGAGTGGACCTGGGAGCGATGGCAATGAAGGAGTACTCCGCATTCCACAAAGCTTCAGCATTACTGGAATTTCACCACCAGATTGTTTAGTGTCATATCCTGGACACTCGTTGGGAATGTGTGAGGGTTTTACCCCTCAGCAGAGGTGCAGTCAGTGTATTCTACAATCCCAGCCGATTGGGAAAGAAGAGAGAGAAAGCAAGGTACCACTATGCCTCTATATAGGAATATGAATAATGCCAGACAAATTGTTCTTTTTAAATATTTCATTATGATTTTCAATAATAGTGTAGGGATCTGCTTAATTTTAAAGGAAAATTGTTACCTTTCAATGACAGATCCAATTTCAGCCTAGATAAAATGATACATTAAAACAAATACAGAATTAAAAAAAATTGAAAGCTTACCAGATAGCTCAAGAACAAGAATTATTACCCTTTTGCTCTCAATAGAAAGAGATAAAAGAAATTGTTGCAGATAAATTACACTGATTTGAACAGCTATTTTTTTAATACCTTCATGTGCTTTTGCTCATCATTTTTCACTTTCTCTAATTCCTTTTCATCATCCTTTACAGTTTTATCCCATCTATGTACATTACCTGGAAAAAAATTAATAATAAAAAAACATTAAAAAATCACTTATAATTTAAACATCAATTTTCTAATACTAATAAGCCAAGATAACATTTGTCTGGTAAGACAGTGATTTAATAAAAATTGGAACTTAATCTCACATATAGATAATTTTTGTGTGTGGTAAAAGCTTGCTAGAAAGTCTAAGACAAGAATCTTGAACACATGCCCTGTAAACTATCATGGTTTTTCTATTTCTATTTACTGATACCAAGGGAGAATGGGGGAAAAGAGAACATGGATTCCTGCCTTTTCTATGAGCATTAGTGTCAAGTGATTCTTTCAGGATTTGAACTTGGTCACTGTATCCATTTCCTAAGAAAATAACTATTACACCATTTATCTGCATTTTTGAGCAAATGTGTTGATTTCTTCAACTGTCATATCCTCCACAGCTCTTTTATGTCTTACGTTGACTTCATTCCATAAAAGTTGGCATGTTCCTTTCTCTATACACACATAATCAGTCATACTAGTTTAACCTTTCTCTATAGATTATCAGGTCAGGGATTGTTCCTTGCTTCTGGAAACATGTAAACCAGTACAACCTATCACATGTTACTTGGAGAGGAGATGGGCGCCACAATAAGTAATCATTCCATTGTCTAGATAGACATGAAAAGGAATTACTCAGCATGGCACTCCAAAAAGCTTTCCATTGCCTTTAAATTCAGAAGAATTGAAGTAAAGGTAATATCATACAAAAAACAATTAAAATCAACATTATAATGTACCAAAGAAAATTAGTTAAATGCAACAATATCAAAATACTCAATATACATCACAAGTACTTTGATAACTAAGTAGGTTAAGAGATTTAATAATTCAAAAAAGAATTTGGGGTATAAAATTACCAATAGTATCTCGAGATTTTTCAAATTCAATTTGATTTTGTAGCTTGAATCTTTGGTTTTCAAATTCTAACCGGACTTTGGCTCTCTCTTCTTGGACTTGGAGTTCTCTCTCTTCATATTGCCTAAAAAGAAAAGAAAAAGACAGCACAGTAGTTGTATCATCATTTTAGATTTTATGAAATTTACTGCAATTTCTACTAAAGGAGAAATACCTACAAAAACCTGAGCATAAACTTTAGTGATTTTTCTCCAACATTAAATTTTCTATTGAGTCAGCCTGTTTAGTTTTACTTCTAAAAAGTAAATTTCTTTTTTTGGATAATTCACTAAAGTAAAAAAGAAAAGTAAATAAAATAGAAATTCAAAAGTACCACTGCAGAATTTTATAGGCTTTGTTAGTCTTGCAGGATCTGCTCCTAGATCTCGACACTGAAACTACTTAATATGACCCCAAAACTATACAAAACTTGTCTTATGAACAAAAAGATATCTGGTAACTCTGAAAAAGACAATTTCTAAATAATAAAGAGCATAAATTTATGATATTTTATGGTATCCATGAATCGCATGAGAGTATGGATCTGTTCTCAGATCTTGGCAAAAGCTTCACTAAGGTTGCATCCTTAGGTGATAAGCCTTTGATACTGAAGTGACAGTCCAACTTCGACAATTGCAGACTTTCAAGTTTCAATGTTTTTAAAACAGAAAACATTATTTAAACAATTTGGACTATTGTCCTCATTTTGGAAAGGAGAACAGTCTACCTTCATGGATTGAATAAAGAGTTTGCTTCAAAATTCCTCAAAGGTTACTTGACAACAAAAGACACCTGAAGATGGCCAGAAGGTACAGTGGCTGAACCAAGACAATGTATTTATTCAAACCTGCCACCACAAGCAGGATGACACAAGGTCAGTTATTAAGCTGAGTTTAACAAGCTTGAATTCAGTTTTCCTTCTCTTAAATCGGTTGTCATTACAAAATCAAAGAGCCCAGTATGTTCTGATTATTCACCGATAGCTGGAGGGAGAAATAGTTGGATGCATACCTTTCCCAAGGGTATTATTGCTATGTGAAATGCAAACAAACTAGTCCAGGATTTGAACTTGGGTTGCCATGTTAATTTCCCATGACAATAACTATAACACAAGCACCTGATAAGAGCATTAGTCTGAATAATGTAAATAACTTCTCATTTCAGAAATTTAGTCAGAAACACAAAACAGATTTTGGTTTTAAATTTTCTGTGTAATTATTTAAAGTTGAACTGAATGTGAATTTAGAACTGTAACTGCTGGCCTTGTATCTAAGGTTATAAAGTTATCAATCAAACCTCATGCCTTCTTTGATATGTCATAAAACACAATCAAACAATGATGCTTTCTACAAAAAAAGTAGACAGTATAGAGTTATTTTAAAGTAAAAATATATTAAAATGATACAAACCTAATATTATCTACTCCTATCTGTTTGCAAAATTCTGAAAAAACTTCATCTTCTACATTATTCATTTTAGTCTCTAAATCTTTTATCTTTTCACCTCGTTCAGACATTCTGCGATCAATTTCTTTGATTCGAGGCTATAGAAGAAGGAGAGAAAAAAAAAAAAAAAAAAAAGTCATAAATTTGAATTGAAAAATATCAAACTCAAATGTCCATATTTAAAAAGATAATTTTGAAAAACATCTTTTAAAAATCAACAATATTCTCAAGTGGATCGACATTAAGTTATATAATAAAGTAAGACTTTATATGAAGAAATATTGTACAATATGATTTTTTTATTAAGTCAAACAATATTTACAGTAACTGTGTTTACCAGTAGTATAATTATAGTGAGAATACATATTTTGTACATAATATTCGGAGAACATAATTGTTAAACTGACTTTGGCATAAACTAACCAAACAAGCTTTGACATGTCATAAAAATCAACATACCAACTTCAATTAAGAAAACACCTAAAATGTAATAATTTTTTTTAATCATGTTATGTGTCCTGTCATATTGCAATCTATGCACACTTATTCAATAAAAAGTGTGTGTGTATATATATATATATATATATATATATATATATATAACAAACATGAAAATTTGTATATAGACTGGATGTCAGTGGTACTGGTGTTTAGAATAATCAGTTGCTGTGTGAATGTTCATTGTTAATGAAAAGATCTGAACTGGGATGCCAATTACTGTACTGTTGTGTTCTTTGTTAAATAAAACATAAGAAATAAACTCTGGTCTTAATACAAAATATACTCATAGCTACTTCAGATATTTTACAGCAACAACTTTTTATAATTACATGATGTAATTGTTTCAAGTTATGTAATTATTGTGATAAATTTCTTTCAGAATTTTAAAATTTATTTTTCAGTTATATCAGTATTTATACAGCTATTTGTTTAATGAAAACTTGTGAAGTTTATTAGTTTTGCACCAAAAAATTGAATAAATCCAGAATCAATTTGAAATATGAAAGGTTTAAATAAATATAACTTACCTCAAAAGATTTAAGCATTTCATTATAAGTGTTCAAATCTCTTTCATTTTGAGTTAACTGCTTGTTTAACTGAAAAGAAATACACATTGTTTATTAGTGATTGTAGTAACTCGACAGAAATCAAGAGAATTCACTTACCCTTACACAAAGATGCTGTATGGCTGATTGCCTCCCATCTCACAAACAATCCAAGATGAGCAAGATATGTTGGAAAAAGTAAGGACAAACTGACATTTTCCTATGGAATCCAATACACAGACACACCAGTGTTGGCTGATCAGAAAAAAACTTACATTCATAAGCTCTGTGCAGATACAAGATTGTGTCTAGAAGACTTGCCAGAGCAATGACTGATAGGGACAGATGGTGGGAGAAAAACTAAAGAAATCTGAGCCATTATCATACTTTAATGATGATGATTGTCATCTCATTAAAAAAAAAAAAAAAAAAAAAAGTAGATCAACTACTTTAAAATTTCTTCCAATAACTTCCAAAAATACAGATGTTGCTGATATTACATTGTTGGTCCTATCACAAAGTTACTGAGGAAATGAAAGGTGATGAAGACAGTACAGGTGACAAACTAGGTGAAGAGGTTGCCACCTGGTCTCGCTGATGAAAGGACAAACAAATATGTTAGAAAAACCCACACAAGCTTACTCTGGACATTAGATTAAATTCTATTTGCCAAAGCTAACTCCAGTAGTTGTTTTCAGTAATTTTTGTAGTAGTTTCAGAATACAATTTTAGAGTCAGTTATAAACAAAATATCAGATGATAGAAAGAGGATCTCTTAAGTAATTCAGTACAAATTTGATATGAAAATAAGCTGTTACATTGGTATACAGAATTACTCTCATTATGAAGTGAAGATAAAAATCTGAATTTTTTTACTAGTATAATAGAAAGATATTTATTTCTTCTCTCACAATAAATTTCTTAAATCTTTTTCTGTGGCATTTTGTGTTCCTTCTTGTATCAAATTTCACTTTCCTTTTAACTTATTCCACTTGATTTCCTTCTTCCTGTGCTTTCTTTCTTGTTTACTTTAGTGATATAAAAGGATTTTAGTCAACCAATACTCCTGTGTTTACAACTCTAATATGATTGATTATACAACCTACAAGCAAAAGTGCCAATCCAAATGTAAATAATCCCACCATTTATTGTATGAACAATGTGAGTTAATAATAAATGACAATGCTTCATCTAAGAAATCCAAATACCATTGTAGAAAAAATACTTGCAAAACATGGAACATATGAATTCTTTAAATGATTATTACTTACAGTATTGTCTCTGTCTGTTATGGAATATTTTAGCCTGGTTTCCAAGCCTTTGATTTGAGAATTGACAGTATTCAATTCTGATTCTTTCCTCTTTTTTTTCATCTGTTCTTTCAATTCATCAGTCAATTTTTCTTTTCTTGTTTTCAATTGGTTCAACATTTTTTCATCCCAACGGCGAGCTCTGGCACGTAAGTCACTACAAAAGCAAAAACGAAACAGATTCGAGAACACTGTCCAATACCAGCTTATGACAGATAATACAATGTTGAGTATTCATCAGTTACAGTATTGAACATAAAAAATAAAAAAACTACACCATTTTTTTTTTTTTGCTACAAATTTTAATGAAACTTCAATGGCTTTGGCCCACATGAGAAATGATTATTTTCTTTGATTATGGCTGTCAAAGTTCCCTTAATTATAGTGAAAACTCAATTTTCTAAAAAAAAATTCTCAGAAGGAAAAAAAAAAGGTGGGAGGTAAATTTCAGAGAATGTTCATTTTAGAAAATTATGACTTCACTACAACTAAGTTAACTTTAACAGCAATAATCAAAGAAAATCTTCACTTCCCATGCGTGTCTAAAGCTATTGAATTTTCATTAAAATTTGTAGCAATAAAAAAAATGGAACAGTTTTTTTAGTCTGTTTTTCTTTTATCCAATATTGTATACATACTAAGTGCAAATGTACAAGACAAAATTGTAGACAACACAAGTAAAAACTATAAGATTAACTCAGACAAATTCACAAAATTTTTCATTAATTTTAATTTATCTTAAATTTTACCATTGAGGTGGTATATCTTAAGTTGGGCCATTGTAAATTAAGGAGTGTCTGTAAATGAAATAAAGGATAAAACAATAGTAAGAAGTAGATATACTAAGTGTGATCAAAAAGTATTCAGATTGAAGCTTCAAATATTTTAAAATGAGTGAGTGTACAGATTATACAACAAAGTGTATGATGTTTAAACATCAATACAAGTCAGTGCCAATCCTTAATAAAATTCAAATAGTAACTTCTGTTGAAACACAGGATTGCGCAAGTGCAACACCCTCTTATACTAACCAGACCTTGCTCCTTGTGGCATATCTAATTTTCTAAACAATAGAGATGGGTAGTTTAACAAAAAAAAAAAAAAACAAAAAAAAAAAACGATTTTTGGAGGTTTCATCTTCACACCGTGAAACCATAGAATTTTTTTGACAAAACTGAAATTGTTCAATTCAGTGTTATTACTAATGAGTGACCATATCCAAGGAAACACTGTTGAAAAAGACTTTCAGATTTGAATAAAATCAAATTTTACCAACACTTATACCATTGTGTAAGAGGAAAAGATTAAACAAAAATATGATAACATTTAACTAGTTTTAGGAAATATGTGAAATCTATTTGTTTACAAAAGAAATGAAGAGAGAGAGAGAGAGATGGAGGGGGAAAAATTTTATATATATATATATATATATATATATATATATATATATATAGTTGGCCAGTTTCATTTTAATGTTAGATTTTATTTTATTTAGAAAGATTATTTTATTTTCTTTCCAGCCATATAAATATTTCAACATTGGACCAGAAATACAAGAAATTTCAAGTTGCAAACTTGTCAATCTCAAAAGGAATCAGATGTCAACTGGAAATGCTACCATTACATAAGAAAATGAATGGCTTCCTTAGAAAGCAAAAATATTAAATAAAAAATCGAATTGGAAACTATGGTATCAAGATAAAAAAATAAAAAAAGATACCGAAACATAAATTGTCAAACTGCCTAACTCAACTAAACAGAAAACTCACTTAAAAAAGATGAGAATATGGAAAATATCAAAAGAATACATCAAAGCTTCACAGAGTCAAAACAGAAGAGACAGAGGTGCTTTAGCCAATGTAAAACTCACTCAACTGAGTGTGTTGCACGTCTAGTAGACTATTTTGGAGGAAATTAATATTTCAATCATTGCTCATTTCTGTTTTGGTAAATATTACAGCTCTGATACTTTTTTTTTAAAAAACATGTGCATACACACACATTATATATACATATACCTTCAGGCTATAAGTAAAGAGGAGTTTCAAAAGTGCTTTGAGCAATAGAAAACTTGGAAAAAAAAAAAAATAAAAATAAAAAAAAAAATAATATATATATATATATTCCCTATTTGTTTCTGTCTTAGTAAATACAGCTTCAGTCTTGATGCTTTTTGAAGACACTTTATACTTTGTAAATACTTAGAAAAATGTTAAAAGAACAAAAATCAGTATTCTCACCTAGCGCCACCAGAAATAATACCAGATTTTTGAAATAGAGTACCATCCAAAGCAACAGACTAGGAGAAAAAAAAAAAAAAAAAAAAAAAAAAAAAAAAAAAAAAAAATAAAAGTAAAAACAATACCAGATAAAAACAATGATATTCATAACTGATTTATCTACTATAAATAGAGTACCAAATGTATTCATATAATTTATTTTATCTGGAACATTTAAATAACATAACCATTAAAAGCTAATTACAGAGTAGTCTGCTCTTTGCTTAAAGGATAATAGGTTACTATGTTATTCTAGTTATATATTTGTTTGGGTTTCATGGCATATCAACCTCTGTAGGTTATTCAATGCCAAATCCATTTTTATACAAATGAACAGTTCTATTTTTAAACAATTCAGTTTAGTCAAACAGTTCTAATTCAAACAATTTAGTTTAGTACAAGTATAGTTTTTGTTTACACACAGTTAAATGTCAAAACATTTCTATTTCGAACAATTCAGTTTAGCTTAAATAGTTTCAATGTCAGAACAGTTCTATTTCAACCAATTCAGTTTAGCATAAGTATGCAGTTTAAATATCAAAACAGTTCTGTTTTAGTTTAGTTCTATTTGACCCATAGATAGGGCCCTATCAGGTGCCACCACTCCAGGCCAGAGTGGACCTGGGAGTGATGGCAATGAAAGGGTGCTCCACATTCCCCAAAGCTTCAGCATTACTGGAATCTCACCATCAGATTGTTTAGTGTCATATCCTGGACACTCGGAGTCCCCCCCCCTCTGCAGAGGTGCAGTCGGTGTATTTTACAGCCCTAGCCAACTGGGCAATCTAGTTGTTATAAATGTTGCACATCTGGTTAAGAATATTAACATCTAAAAGCATGAAAAACAATGCAGTTACAAGGATTTTTAAAACAGGATGAACATGGTGCTTGAGACCCTGGTCCTGTGCTAAGGCAAGGCCTGGACAAGGTTGCATGGAAAACTGGTAGTTACCCATCTTTGATCTAACACTCCAGACTAAAAACAGCAGTAAATCAGGACTTGCCAAACTTGACTGACAATCTACATGATGATGCCAGATGCTGCTGCTCACAAGAGGTGGAACTCTGAGTAGGATGTTCTGTAAATCCTTATAAAATATGGGTTTCTTGATTTGCTCTCTCTTTTGGTAGCTTGGGTTCACTCAACTCCCGTACACATAAAAGCTTGTCTTCTTGTAGGACACAAATATTTGTGTACAGGGAACAAGTGAACTTTTTAAAGATACTGGAAGAATTAGTTCCTAATAGAACGAAGAAATTAACATATAAGTTATGTCCAATATCCATTTTCCCCACTTCCATAGCCCCCAGAAACTGAAAAGAGAGAATAAAGCAACAAAAGTCCTAACACTCAAAGTGAGTTGGGTTTTTGTCTTTCTTCTCCCCAATCAGACAATTACCTATTACA
>OY757926.1:63078627-63306127 GCA_963585895.1 Sepioteuthis lessoniana | reverse complement strand
CTCACCACACCAGGGAAAAGCCTCCTCAAATTTTCAAGCAATTCAGCTTTCTTTATGGCTCTTGATGATTCATGTTTATCAACCTAAAAAGAGAAAGAAATAAAAATATGAACCTAATAAATGATCATGATTATGATGATGACCAGGTTTTTGTATGTATATTAATATAAACATTGATGAAACAGCAAAAAAAATAACACATTTTTGTTATTGCAATAGAACAATAAAAAAAATTTCTAATCAAATTAACAACTTAATAATAGCCTGCATTTATGCTAATCCTGGTCATAAAATTTCTCAGTGGGAAATAACAATTAAAGAGCACTATATATATATATATATATATATATATATATATATATATATATATATATAAGGCTAGTGTAAGCATAAAGTAACTTGCTTGGTAACTCAGTTTCTCGCTCACGCATTTGTCAGTCCCCCCAAACTGACTATTACTAAGCACCATTGACTACACTAGTCTAACTTAAGTATATATGCTCTATCAATGACACTGAGCACACTTTTATACATATAGAAAACTATATTAAGATATACATATACAAACACTTAAGTGTGAATGAATGAATGAATGAATGAATGAAAATATATATATATATATATATATATATATATATATATATATATATATATATGTGAGTGTGTGTGTGTGAATAAAGGTTAAATGTAATAAGAATTGCATTCTTAATGTGTCACTTTATGCACTTTAACAATTGCTGATCCATAAATTGTTCTGCATACAATATCAGTGAAATGTTTTTTTAAAAGTAATTACAAATTTGTTAGCAATTAAGAAATTGCATAGAAAATAAGATAAGTACTTACTTTAGCCTCCCCTAACTGCTCAACAACATCACTTAATTCAGAGTTGATTTGCTCAATTCTGGCATTAGCTGTAGTTACTTCTTCTTCAAGCTCTCTGGCAGTTTTTTTCTGTTCTTCAACAGCTTGCATACTAGTTCTGAAAAAGAATGTAAAGAAATACAATATCATTTTTTTTTCTGATGACAATAACCAAAACTAAAAAGGAAAAATTCATTTTTAATTCATCCATTTTGGATTTGTACATACTTAGCATTTAAAAAAAAATAGAACCAGTATTTTGAACCCATCTAATGAGAATATTTCAACATCTTTTTGAGTGAAAACTGACAAAGACAAGCTGAAATATTCTTAGAATTAAAAAGTTTATATATATGCATATGTACCTCTTGTGATGTGATGAAATAAATGTTTGGCAAAGAGAAGGCAATTGTTTCAACAATTGTCTGTTCACTTGCCCCTTAGAACAACCTACTATAGTAGTGATTTTTAACGTGGATTGTAATTTTTTTTTTTTTTTATAAGGTGCATATTTTTTCAATAACTAATAACTAAGGGAAGTAGAATGAGTATCACAGGAAACACAAGAACAATCAAAACAGAAGGAATAGAAGTTATATTTTCAAATACAAATTTCAAACCACCTAAACTTGGTGAACATTTCAATAATAAACACAATAGTAGAGAAGCTGGAAGGGATATTGAATCATTCAAGGGGATGAAGGCCCATTTTAATTGCATGGCAAATCTATTAAAATGAGATTTCTTCAAAATGAATAAACGTTTACTTCAAGTACTTCATCAGTCCCATAAGTAGTGTGTCCATTTTCACCAATCCATCTCTGTGAAATAGGATTTTTGTCCATAATTTCATATAAAGACAAAATTAAAAATTGGTTGAATGTTCAACATAACATCTGGATCACTTTCAACATCAAAATAACATTTAAAAGTTAGAGAAGAAGAAGAAGAAGAAGAAAAAAAAAAAAAAAAAAAAAAAAAGCACTCAGCACATTAAATGGTTTCATTAGTAATATCTTGATCTTAACATTTTGTTATCTACACCTTTTAATACTAAATCTGCCAATTTACTCTTTTAGCTTTAAGATCAAATGGTGTGAGAAAAATTTTGAAATCTCAATCAAGGCCCAAATCCCAAAAAACTGCCATATCATAATGAAAAGAAGGAAGGAAATTAATAAACTTCAAAAATGAAATACAGGATGCCTGGATCACTAGAGAGGTTAACTAAAGTTTAGCCCTTTCACTCAAGCTGAGAGAACATTATCCCAATATTTGATTTTAACCCATAAAACATCATACTCAATGCATGATTTTACACATCCAAAACTTAAAACAAAGAAAAGAAAAAATAAAGAAAAGAAAAAAAAGTTGGTAGTGAAAGGGTTGGATGGAGCTTATCTGTAAAAGGCTAACAACACAAAGATTTTTTAAAAAATAAATCATTGCAAAACAATTTCAATCTAACTTAGTAGTAAAAGGATTAAAATGTATAATACTTAACTGTCTCAAAACTATTTTTTTTTTATCTTCTTTTACCAGGTTAATATACTTATTTAGTTTAAATATACTTACTTGATGTAATCATTTAGTTTCTCCACTCGTTTTTTATTTTCTTCCATCTCATGTTTCTTCTGCTCAATTTTGTTAACCATTTCACTCTTTTTACGTTCTTCATTGTCCCGTCGATCTTGGTCAGACTTCTGTTCACGGTTAATGGATTCCATCTCTTGTAAGTAACGGGCAGCTTTTTTGCCACCTTCTTCTTTCAAACGATGGTACTCCTGAACCTAATGTGCAATCATTAATAGTATATAATTAATGTCAGAAAAAGATTTTCACTAAAACAGTAAAAATTACTTTAGAAATCCAGAATAAATCCTTGCAAGAACAAAGTATGTTTCATAACTGAAAAAGAGTGAAATTAAAATAGTTTTTAATGCAAGTATGTGTAATGAATAACCCGAGGCGAATAAACATAGGAAAGCTTTATTCAACTTAATACAACTAACTGCAAAAAAAGAATTAAGCTAGCTTATTTTATAAGCATTTCTGGAGTCTGTCTATTACACCAAATAGGGGGAGCAGGTTGTGGGGAATTACTTATAACAGTATGCTTTAATTTTCACATAAAAAGTGTTCATCTTTAAGATGGCTTGATGGGTATCTGATGGTAGGCACTCCTAAGATCCAACGTGCTGAAAATACGATACTTAGTGATATCGGAAACCATTTCGTCAATATGGGGCAGCGGATACGCATCGAGTTGTCTATATCTGTTGATGGTTTGGGATAAGTCAACAACCATCCTCTTTTTATGGTTTTCATTAGTTGTTATTAGGACCTGGGCTTTCCATGGTGATTTGCTGGGCTCTATAATATTTTCTTTAAGAAGTCTCTTCACTTCCATTGCAATAAATTCCTTGTCTTTGAGCGAATAGCGTCTAGATTTTATGGCTATAGGTTTACAGTCAGAGGTTAGATTTGAGAAGAGAGATGGATACTGGACTTTTGCAGTTGCTAATCCACATATTTGCAGCGCTGGTTTGGTACCACCGATTAGAATTGTAAGGTGAGAATGTTGGTTAAGGAAATTGTGCCCTAAAACTACTTCGCAGCAGAGGTTTCTCATTACCAGTAACTTGATTTTAGAAGAGAAATTTTCTTTTAGCTCGAGGCTAACCATGCAGTATCCGATTACACAGCAGGATAAAGATGAAGTGGCCATCGATATTTGATTAGAACAGGAAAAGATTTTCCATTTATTTGTTTCCACGATATGTGCATCGATAAAATTTTCAGAACTCCCCGTATCAATAAGAGCGTGGAGATTTAGTCCGTTCACTCTGGCCGGCGCAATCATTTTAGAAGGGCATTTGGGAAAGACAGTCGATACAGTAGATAGAGATATGGTGGCGGCTAAACGGGTTTTCTGTAAGGGGGTCGACTGACAAACCTTTAAAAAATATCCCTGCTTGCCACATCTATGACATCTACAGTTTCGAGCTGGGCAGGATGAATGAGCATGTTTACAAAGGCCGCAGAAGTAGCATTTAATCTCAGCTGCAGCAATAGTAACGGGTTGTTCAATAGTATTTGAAGAATCCTTATCCTTGGGGTCACAATGTTGTGAATTTGAAATGGGAATTTGTTGGGAATGAGGCTGGGCAGGAATAGTAGCCCCTGAAAAATCAGGTTGCAAAGAGATCTGATTGTTTCTGGGCCATGTCCAACATAAGGGCTAGCAAAAAATGGTACTTGAAGCCACCTTGCTTAACACTCAGCATTATAAGGTAAGGATCAAGGGTAAAGTGGAGCAATCCAGAGAAAGGAGCAGCACCCTTCCCTACACCTCTGTGTAGTAGCTATTGGAAGGGGAGCCTTCCGGTCACCCTCGACTCAGGTCGCCAACTTTACTTTACTTTACTTTCTTCCGTCTCTTGACGCCGAGTAGCTAGTAAGTATCTTGCAAAAATGGAGTTTTTCTTCTTAATGAACATACCATCTAGAGTGTTTATAGCAGCATCGTAATTTTGACAGCCGGACAAACACTTATAAATGGAAGTGGAAATATGGTGTAATAAGAGGGTTAATTTCTGTGAGCCAGTCAATGCCAATGTAGAAGAAGACTGCAGCTCTGAAAGAAATCCCTCGAACATATCCCTCCAATGTAGCCATTTGTCATTAGAGTCAGGGTCTGACGTATCGAGTTCCAGGCGGTCGGGCTTGAGGTATCGTTCCATTATTAAGTTGAATAAATTGTAATGAATAACCCGAGTCGAATAAACTTAGGAAAGCTTTATTCAACTTAATACAACTAACCGCAAAAAAAAGAATTAAGCTAGCTTATTTTATAAGCATTTCTGGAGTCTGCCTATTACACCAAACAGGGGGAGCAGGTTGTGGGGGATTACTTATAACAGTATGCTTTAATTTTCACATTAAAAGTGTTCATCTTTAAGAGAAGTGCTGCATGTTTTTTCTTTTTTATACTTCCACTAAGATTATTCTAATTCTCAGCCCCCCCCCATCTTTAAATAGTTTTAGATGGTAATGTTTGTTACAAACTTCTATCAAAACAATAAAAAAGACATTCTGAAAATAAAATTGTTCCCTGCTTTGTTCTTGCTTGTCCTTTTTCTATAACTTGCATGAGTAATATTATAAAGTAGTTAGGAAGACAAATAGGGAAAGATTGTTCTTGTACATCCTTATACTCTGGACATCAATATATTTTTTGCTTCCTTTCTAGACAGGATAGGTTGTTGCTATACAATAAAATTCCAGGCAGAGACGCTAGTTTTGAAGTAAAAATCCAACCCACTAAGTATGGAATAGAATTTTGTTCAATCGGTTTCAAGTGATTACTTTTAAAACAGCCAATGAAGCTGTTCTGTTCCTGAACTGGGTGAAATGGATTTCAGTAATCGGTAACAAAAACATCTTAACTCTATTGCATCTCTGGCAACAAAATTAATATCTTCACTTGATTACAAGATTCGCCTTTCTCCAACACATATCATTTTTTAGGCCTGTCTTGTACATTAACTTAAAAAAAAAAAAAAAAAAAGTTGTATACGCCACTCTCGCAAATTCTCCCCACTTGAGACCATATTTATTTTAAATTGAGTTGTTAGGGTAGCCAGGTTTCTTTTTTCTCTCTCTTGGGCATACCACTCATTTAAAACAAGGCATAAATGCATTCGCTTTGTCATATGGGATGAGCTGTCTTTTCTTCTACAGAAACCTTCCACCTAAAAGACACAATAGACGACAGAAGACACAGCAGTAAAGCAGTCTGGAAGACATGAGTAAAGATTTCTTTTCCATCATTACACTCTGTATATCCATACCCTGTTTACTTCCCGCTTGGACAAGCTGCTACTGCACACAATACAGTTAGGTTTGTATTTTCAGCTTGAGGAAAATACAGACCATCAGACAAAATGTAGTATGAAATTCGACTACATTTACACAAAGCACAGAGCTAGAAATTAAACTATATGAAAGTGAAAAAGTTAAAAATAAATAAATAAATAAAAACATAAATACTTACCTGAGACTCTTCCAACTGAAGGTCTCTACCTTGGGACTGAGATTCTTCTTCTATTCCTTTTTCATAATCTTTTTTCTTTTCTTCAACTTCTTCAAGTTCTTTCTCCAGTTGACGAATCTGTTCTCAAAAAATAATCAGAAATTGAAATTTACAAAAAAGATTTAAAATGAAATTTCTCCAATCTATTTTACAAATTACCAACACTAAAACATTACACACAATGAATTGATAATATTAACAAATATATACAGCAGATATTTGATCAACCCTAAAAACTACTGTACCATAATAGTTGTTATATTTAGTGTATGAGATTTATATGTAAATGTATAGACTATTTTGAATCAGAAGTAGAAATGAATTCTTAAATGAAGAGATTAAAAAGTCGAGGAGCGGAAATAAAAATATTTGATTAAATATTAGATGAAATGTATAGAACCTTAAAATACATAAAATAAAAGTTCATTAATCTGTTCCATTAATGTTTCAAATGTGATGATTTTCACTTATCTGAAGCATTAAGTTGACACTCCTTTGCATGTTTCTGGTGAAAGTACACCATTTGTAATATGATATGCATGCATTCAAGCATTTAATATTACTATCACTCATATGTATGCATAAGATGTTGTGTACATAAGACCTCTAAAGCATCAGAAGGGAGTTTTGAATTAACGACTATTAGAAGTGAACCAAAACAAGAGGGACATTTGGTTAGAGTGTATAGAATGGACCTTTGTGAGAGACTGATGAAATAAACATTGTAGTGAAGGAAAATGAGTTCTCTGTTTTTGTCTGAGAACACAAGTAGAAAGTCTCTCAGCACTGTTTGCCACAAAGTAAAAAGTTTCTAGGCAGCGTTCACTACATCAACCCACACCCACCCCACACTTTGGTAAGTTCATACAATTATAAAATGTTAAAAATGGCCTTTATTCTTGTTGTTTTTAAAATACCAATAAATATAAATCAACATTTTTTCTTTAATTATAAATGCTGAAAATGAATGTGTAAAAAAGAAAAAGAAAAAAAGTAGAATGATGACCCAGGCTAGAGCAATAAAATGTAATCAACAATGAGTTGTTAATAAAAGCATCAAACAAATAAAATAAATATATCCTTATATCATTTTAACAGTATGACTTAATAAAACATCTGTTAAGACAACTTGCCTCAGCTTCATGATTATCAAAGGTTTTCTTGGCAGACTTGAGGGATTTTCTACAAGATGAAAAAAAACAAACAAAAATCTTAAAATGAAAAGATGTCACCAATTGAATAATGAATGTAATACGACTCAAAATAAATGGACAAAATACAATCCTGGTAAAAAAACAAAATAGTTTTACAGTTATTTGTAATATTTGAATTTATCAGAGATGAATTATTAACTAGTACAGTTGTTGTGTACATAAGGACTTAAAATAAAAATAAAAAAGGATTTATTTACATATGAATGAAACTTCTGTCTAGAGTGTAATATCTGTGCTTGTATGGACTGACTGATTTGAACAGCATGTCAACCTATCTAGGGTTATTTTATACCTAGCGGTTAGGGAATTGTGTTCATTGTATGTTCATATTTACATTTTTTGTATAGTTTCTTAAGAGGCTTTTTTTTTGCGCATGGTAATATTGAATACAAAGATGGTTGGTTGTTTTGTTTTGTTTTACTGCATATCAACTTTTTTCAGGTCATTTAATGCTAAATTCAATTTCAAACAATTCAGCTTAGCATAAGTATGCAGTTTAAATGTTAAAACAGTCCTATTTCAAGCAATTCAGCTAAGCATAAGTACATTGTTTAGTTTTATTTGACCCATAGATAGGACCCTATCAGGTGCTACTACTCTAGGCCAAAATAGACCTAGGAGCGATGGCAATAAAGGGGTACTCCACATTCCCCAGAGCTCCAGTATTACTGAATCCTCACCATCAGATTGTTTAGTGTCATATCCAGGACACTCATTGGGGGAGTCTTACCCACCTGCAAAGATGCAGCCAGTGTATTCTGCAGCCCCAGCCGACTGGGCCATCGAATACAAAGAGTTATTTTTTAAAAAACCGATAGATGAGACTGTAACAGATACTAACACTCCTAGTCAGAGTGAACCTGAGAGTAATGGCAAGGAAGGGGTACTACACTCTTCCCAGAGCCCCAAAACTGGAGCCTTACCATCAGATAGAGTTTAAGTTCATACCTAGGAAACCTTTTTTTTCAGATGTTTTAACCCTTTGCAAGAGACATAGTGAGCATATTGTAATATTTGTGCTTGTACAAAATAGATAAAATAAGATAAAATAAATAAAGGGGGAAAAAAAAAACTGACTTTGCTGCTTCAACCTTCTTTATCATGTGAGCAGTTTTTTCTTTAGCCTTGATGTATAATGGACGCTTCTTATTCAGCTCAGATTCCTGAAATACATAAAATAAAATTGGATTTTAACAATTTTGTTCCTCTCAGCTTTTTTAAAATAGAAAAAATTATTTTTTTAAGGATTAAAAGAAACTTGGGAAAGTGCTAAGTGTGTTGAGCTGTGATGTGAATTTATGAAATAGCATGTATGTTTCATAGGTCTAAATACATTCTTTTTTTGGTTGGTCAGAGAACTTTTCAACGTATCTTGTGTATATGCATATATGTATGCACATTGTGGGATAGAAGTAATATTACACAGTAAAAAACATAAAAGTTGTTTTGTTTTTATAATTTTAAAAAACTCTTTGGATGGTTAAATATGATTTTAACAATTCATTATTGTTTTTTATAATACATACTTAACTGGTATAGGTGTGATGTGTAGGAGAGAATTAACAACAGCTTAGTTCCAGTACCTCTACAGGTAGCACCTGCCCTCTTATCTAAAAGAGGTAAGAGCTAGGTTTACAATCTAGAGTGTGAAGCAATTGATTCAATTGGCTTAAGGCTAGCTCTGCCCACATTAAACTGACTTTGTGGGAAACCAAATAAATACCTACTTCCTATTATATTTTTTATTAACTATTACTTATTTCCTGTTGTGTGTGTGTGTGTACACACATACTCATGAGTTCAAATGTTATCAATGATATATATATAAAAAAAAAAAGGAAATAGTTTGTTAAACAAAGATAAAGGATGAGTTGATGAAATGAAAAACAAAACAAAACAAAACAAAAAAAAAAACTGTCCAATAAACCTAAAATAGGTGAAACACTTCATGAAAATTAATACCAAGATATCATATGATCAAAGCAGTTCAAGTCATGGAAGGTACTCACTGTGGTTGGTAGTATTGTATTAGTTGGTGCACTGATATGTGCATTGCTTCACTCCATGTGTTGCATACTACTTCAGGCCATAATCATAATCACAACAGTACTTATATAAATGCAAATACAGGGAAATACAGGCATATGCAAATACAGGTGGACTCTGTTGTTCAGGCATGAACGGTTTATTAATTTCTTGCTTTGGTTCTTCGACACGAGGAGAGAGATACAATTCTTACTATGCTAACCATCCCCAACGCGCAGCGCATCTTGTAATGTTTAAGATCTCTGTCAGTAGAAATCAGAAAAAAAAAACAACTACATCTTCAACAGCCCAAACCCAACTCTCAACTGACTCTTTTTCAAAATCCTCAAATTCTCAGGACCATCTCTTCTGGGCATGACGTCATCTACATTCCAAACCCATTTCCTGTCTGGGGTTTATTATAACAATGGTGATGGTCATATCCTTTGCGCGCGAGCGTAAAACTGTAACCAATGACTATGCACCTGAACTCTTAACCCGAATAGTTCAAAGCTCAACCAAACTGAATGATAAAATATAATTAACGAAAAATGATAAATATATATATATATATAAAAAAAAAATCATTCTTTAATTATATAACACATGTGTGATTTGAAAACCAAACAGTTGAATGTGCAATATAGTTATATTCAGGAACTTATGCTTTATGAGTTTGAACTGGGTTATAATACCGTGGAAGCAACCAAAAATATTTGTTGTGTGAAAGGTGAAGGTGCAGCTGATTACAGTACAGTAACCAGATAGTTCAAGAAATTTTGCTCTGGTTGCAAGAATCTTGACAATCAGGAAAGGTGAGGTAGGCCTAAAACCATGGATTCCAAGGCTGTGCTCCAAGTCATAGAGACAAATCTGGTGAGTAGTACCGAGAGTATCAGATGAACTTGGCAGTCCACTATGGTTTGTTACCTTCACAACCTTGGGTAAAGCATTCAGAGGTGCCAAATTGTGCACTACATTACCAAAATATTGCAAAACTTTTAATTCACTCAAGTATTAGAGAAGGGGAAAAAAAAAAAAAAAAAAAAAAAAAAAAAAAGCACTTACAGCTTCTTTGATGTGTTGCTCAATCTTAGTGAGATCTCGACTGAGTTTTCCTTGTTCTTTTTTTTTATCTTTTATCTCATCTTCAATCTTATCTCTTTTCTTTATTTCACGTTCCAGACCTGCATTCTTCATGTTCAGTTCTTCATTGAGTTCTTTAATGTCTTTTTCATTGTGATACAGTTTAAAGAGTTGCAGCTGAAGTTGTTTTTCAGCCTACAAAATCAACAAATTACAATCATAGGCAATAAATTATTAGAAAGACCAATGCAATTTGTACTCAATGTACTTTTTCTTTTAAAAACATAATAAAATGATTAAAAAAGAAAAAAGGTAATTCTTATCTATCATAAATTTGCATAATAGAAATTTGTATATGTTTCCACTTTTTATCATCTGGTATACTATTAACTTTTCAACAAACAGTTTATCAGAGTAATAGTGATGTGCAGTTTGCATAGGGATTTTTAAAAAATCAGGTTTGAATAATTATGCAATACTATTAATTTTTAATTTGATTTTTTTTAATCTTCATAGATAATTTTTTTTAAGATAACATTTATAATTGTAGTGTAAGTAGAAAGAGAAATAATTCTAACTTATTAACTTTTTAATTTCTTCTTGTTGCGTGGTGCATTCAATAAGTTTCCAGACTTTTTTTGTACAGGCATTTAAAATTGTCATAGACTCTTCAAAATTCAGTATGTTATTGCTATACATCTTATGAAATGACTGACCAATGTTTATGATTTCAGGTTCAAATGAACAAATTGGAATACACCCTACTAAAGCCTGATTGTCACAACTGGTGAATTTCAAAAATGCAATCTGGACGTGAGGACACTTTAGAAGAATGATATGCAATAAAATTCGGTTTTAAACTTGGAAAAAATGCCACAGAAATGTATGGAATGCTTCAGTTTGCTTTTCAACCATCTTGCATGAATCGAGCATCAGTTTTTGAGTGGCATAAGAGATTCAAGGAAGGCAGGGAGTCTGTGAGGGATGATGAGAGGTGTGGGAAGAGTAAGGAAGTCAATACACCAGAGTTGATTGGCCAAAGGGTTAGGGTTAGGGTTACTATGTTGAGGTTTTAAGGGAGTTCAGGAAGAGATTCTGTCATAGGGGCCAGCACTCTTTAAATCGGGTCACTGGCATTTCCAGCAGGACAATGCACCAGTCCACAACTCCATCCTTGTCAGACTATTTGACCAAGATGGGAATCAAGACAGTTCCTCAGTCTCCGTATAGTCCAGACCTTGCTCCCTGTGACTTTTGCTTATTCCCTAAGCTCACAGGCTGTCATTATGAGACAATTGAGGAGATGAAAGAGGCTGTGACGAAGGTCATTGACACGCTCACACAAGAGGACTTCCATGGGGCCTTCCAGAAGTTGTTGGAACGGTACAACAAGTGCATTGCAGCTGGAGGAGATTACTTCAAAGGGGACTAGAGTTTCATTTGTGTACTATCAATAAAAGTGCCCATACGAAAAATGTCAGGAAACTTATTTAATGATCCTCGTATTATGCTAAGTAATTGAATTTCCCACTTGACATAGCAAAAATAAATCTATTGAGAAATATATATATATACAGTGTAAGTACAGTTTCAATGTCAAAAACAATTCCATTCAGTTTAGCATAAGTATGCAGTTAGTTCTATTTAACCCATAGATAGGGCCCTATCAGGTGCTACCATTCCGAGGTGCACCGCATTCCCTAAAGCTCCAGCATCACTGGAACCTCACCATCATATTGTTTAAAGTCATAACCAGGACACTCATGGGGGTGTGTTACCCATCTGCAGAGGTACAGTTGGTGTATTCTACGGCCCCAGCCAACTGGGAAAAGTTGGGGCTGTAGAATACACCAACTGCATCTCTACAGAAGAGTAAAACCTATTCCCCAACGAGTGTCCTAGATATGACACTAAACAAATGTGAGGGTAAGGCTCCACTTCTAGAACTTAGGGGAATGTGGAGTACACCTTCATTGTCATTACTCCCAAGTCCACTCTGACCTTAAGTGGTAGTACCTCTTAGGGTCTCATCTATGGATCAAATAAAACTGCTTGACCATTCAACTGTGTGCAAGCAAACAAGTAATGTTGAATAGAATTATTGTTAAATAGCAATACTTTAAACCTGTTAACTGTGTGCAAGAATTGAATTTTTGGTATTACATAGCAATACTTGGAAACACTTCACTGTGTGCAAACAAATAATTAATATTAAATAAAATTATTAGTGTTAGATAGCAATACTTGAAACCATTTAGCTGTGTGTGCAAACAAAGTAGTCAAAACTTTTTTCAAAAATAAAACTACCTACAAATTATTCATCTATAAATATGTATATCCATTTAACTCTGTGCAAAACAAAAAACGTTGAATTAAATTGTTATTGAATATTAATATTTGAAACTATTTAACTGTGTGCTAACAAATGATTAATAGTAAATAGAATTATTCATATTAGTTAGAATACTGGAAGCCATTTAACAGTGAATGAATATTTAGCTTGAAACCTTCTATTGTCATTCCAACTAACAATATTTATTATTAAAAGATTTTTAAAAGTATATGATATATTAGCAAGTAAAAGTTACAGTCTTACCAGTTGTTCTTTCAGTTTCTGATATCGTTCAGCCTCTTCTTTTTCCAATTTGGCTTCTTTCTTTTCAGCAGCAATGCCTTTCTTTTTATGATAATTAAATTGTGTGTCTTCCTCTGCTTTCAACATTTCAGCCTTTGCTTTATCATATTCTTCTTTCATTTCTCCAGATCTACATTAAGAAAAAAAGAACTCAACTAGATACAAATGCACACACACACACAAAAAAAAAAAAGAAAAAAAAAGAAAAAAAAAAAAAAAGAAAGAAAGAAAAGCTCCCTGTATTTATTTACCCAAACCCTTCCACCTGGACAAGATACAACACAGGGTCAATTTTTCTTAAGAGGAATAAAGCTGAATTCAGAGTTTTATTTCTCTAAGACAGATGACCTTACTAAAAGAAAAAAAAAAAACTTAGTTTGGCCTACTATTCACTTATAGCTAAGGGTGAGAAAAGATGGATTCATGCCTTCCCAAGGACATCAACACAAAATGAAAAGCAAACAGCCATGACCAAGACTTGAATTCATCTGGCTGAGTTCATTTCCTATGACAATAACCACTATGTTACATGCACTGACTCCTTGTAACAACAAAGTAAAAAATAAGCTAAGATAAATATCAACTAGAATAAAAATCTTTTCAAGAGAATTATTAATCTTGTCAATTCTAACAGTTGAGAGAGAGAGAGAGAGAGAGAGAGAGAAATTTAGTTAATTGTATTTGTATGTTTCAACTGCTATTGAAAAAATAATTGAAAGTACCCATCTATGTAAGGTCAAGAGTTGGATTGGCAAAACCTACAGATAAATTCATAGACTCCCATAATGTTTATGTAATACAGCAAACTGGAAATGCAAGCTGTTAAGAACTTTCAAGGGTTGTTTACGTTTTCCCATTGGTCAATAAAAACCATACAATCCACACATGACACTGTGGTGCAACTTCAATCCCATTATTTAATAACCATACCTTATATACACCTATCATACACCAAATGATAAAGAGTAATTGTCATTATAAAACATTCCAGTTAGTTATCAAAAAGATAAACAATCATCAAGAACCCTTAGAACCCTGAGCCTAACCCCCCACTCCCCCACCCATGCCCATGGGCTCCTGACGTAAAATGTTATTTAACAGCTTTCTCTCTTTTATTGGTGCTGTAACCTAGTTTGATTGTGAAAGCACTATTCATGTAGCAGGTCTTGGGCAAGAATAATATGGTAGAGCCAATCCCTTAAATAACAGATCTAATAACATTTTATAGGCAATAGTGATGTAGAAATAGGAATACCCCAGGTGGAATTCAGATTACCCAGTTATATACATCAAGGTAGTATGAATACAGGTCACTTAGGTTCTAAGGGTTAATTTTGACTAATATTTTCTTTTTTTTTTTTTTAGTTGCAGATTTCATAATTCATATGAAATAAAGTACTAGGTAAAAATCAAGGATTGAAAATAATTTATCTAAAAATAAATAATGGTAAATTAGTCAAAAGGAACTTTTGTAAAATGGTTACATTTTGATTATTTTCAGAAAAAAGCTGCTGCTGCGTTTATTATTATTATAACAATAATAATAATAAATTTTTAAATCTAAAACATTCTAGTTTTATTTCTTATGAGCTTTATATATATATATATATATATATATATATATATATATATATATATATATATATATATAATCTTTAAATATAAACTACAATTCTAAGTCAGTGGCTTATAGTGTCTTTAAGCATCAAAGTTAAAAGAAATAATCATACCTGCTGATTTCTTCAAACATTGCAGTACGTTCCTTGGCATTTTTCATAGCAATACTTTCAACAGTTCCTTGAAATACCAAAAAGTTTTTTGATTTCACCAAAACACCAATTTTTTCTAATTCTTGGGCATACTGGGCTGATGAGACACCCTGAAATGTAAAAGAATGAATATGAACAATTTAGAATTAGACTATTTACAAATTTCTTAAGCCAAAAATTAGCAGAATAATACTGTTCAAAATTGTATTATGGAACCTTCCAAATTAAAAATGGAGGGCTCTTTCTCTATGAACCTATGTCACTGTCAGCTAGAAGATATTGAATTGTGTTGTTTACCCTCTTAATCTTCAACAAATGCTTTCAGTTTTTATAATAGAGTAGAGTGATATCAATTGTTCCCATCAAGATATAAACGTTATAAAGAAATATAAAATTATACAAGAAAAAACTATGGGTATAGATAAACTTATAAATAATTAATACAAAAATCATATATAGAAATAATAATAAAAACCGCTTACAAATCCTCAAAGCAATAACCATAAAAAATAAACCTACAATAAATAAAATAGCATTCAACACAGGTATTAAAATATTAAACGTATTCAATAACAAACCCTACCACCCATCCTAACAGAATAAGCCAACCACATAAAAAAAAAAAATATCAAAACCCCTGAGGATGACCAGCAAAATAGTTGAAAGCACTTGGGCTGTTATGGAGCACTTTCTTCACCATCATGACTTAGATATAAGAAAAAATAATAAGACTTTAAAGTCTTAAAAAATCTTAAGAAAACACTCCGTGGTATTCAACCAAACATGCTTAGATTATATATGTCTAAGTCTAACGTAAAGTTAGGCGGGTTTCAATCCCAGCTATACTACCAGCTTCAAGTGTCCTATGTGTCTAGCCACACTGAAGAGTTGTGATACAATGAAACTGTCTGTGAATGACACACACATATATATATATATATATATATATATATATATATATATATGTGAGGCACACACTCTCACACTACAAATACACTTTCTTCTAATCTTTGTTAGGAATGAGTAATATTATACAACCCACTTTGCTATAACAAACCTTCAACCATACCTAGGTTTATACTACTTAAAAAATGTTTATCCAGCAAAGAAAACTGAGTTTATTGAATGCAACATGCTGTAATAGATGAGTTGGTATAGAAATTAAACTTGAATTATAAACAATTGTTCATTTTCCATTAAATTCTGTTTTCCAATAATTAGTGCATCCTTCTGATGTAACAAGTGTAAAACACTTCCTACTTCAAAAATATTATAATCATTATCTATACTACTATATCAATGTATGTGCATGTGTCTTTCTGAGGATCACAGCCTAATGAAAAATCTTGTGGACCTAATTTTTTGCATGGACATAGACCTGATCTCAGGTTGCAACAAACTACATGATATTGATCTCAGATCATAAATGACAAAATATGCCATTCCAAGCAAAATGTAGTAAGATAGAAACTTTGGTATAAAAGTAGAAATATGTTTTGTGACTTCATAAATGAAGAAAAAGATCAAATCAGTTTTTCAGATTTATAAGTTGGATGTTCATAAATAGCAAAAAAGCACTCTACATATTTGCAAAAGATTAAAAAAAACTAAAGAATATTGTGTACAAAAAGGTGCTCCAAACTAATCAAAATTTTCTTAGACTCTTGAAACAATACTTATTAAAGAAAAACAACCCACAATCAATAAAATAATTTCTGGTTAATGAGGAGGCATTTAGAAGTGGCTCAGTACATAGAAGTGACATTTGACACAATATATAATTAAAAGATTTAAAATTAATGTCTACAATCACCAGTACTGAAATATTTGACTAAAACTTTGCCTTATTTTTTTCTGAACATAATGAACTTTGGGTAGTTCTTATATAATTCTGATCTCATACTGAAACATATACCATAAATTACAGCATATAAGTTGACCTTTTAAGTCCAGAGAAAAAAAAATCTCCACAAAGCTAGAAGTTTACTTATATACAGGGCTAAAATCCAAATCTTTACTACAGAGTGGTCAACCAGTGTTAAAAGTTTGGATTTTAGCCCAGCCATAAAAGTTAATCTCTAGTTTTGTAGATATTTTTAGATTTAAAAGGTAATCTTACACACTGCAAACTACGGAAATTCAAAAACAAGAGAAGCTTATTAAAAAGTATAATAGACTTGTCTGTTATCTTTAATAAAATATGCCTACAAGGAAAACTGCTGTCTAAGTGCCCATTATATATATATATATATATATATATATATATATATATAATAGTTCTTGCAAATATACCTACTCAAATCAAATCCCTGTTGTATAGCCCGAAGTAGGTACAGGAGGCATTGGCCTCCATGTGAATGCAGACTAAATGGAATATATGTGTTTTAATCCAGAAGTCGACATCTCCACTCTAAATAGTGGTTCTATGAAATTCACATACCTTGACAGCAGGGTCTCATCTACTGAAAGTGATATCAATATGTGCCTAGTGAAGGTGTGGACTGCTATCAATAGACTTGATCATATGGAAGTCTGATCTATCCAATAAATTAAAATGGAATTTCTTCCAAACAGCAATTGTGTCAATACTACTGTACGGATGGACGCTGACAAAATGTAGAGAAAAAGCAAGACAGAAAATGCATAAGAATGCTACAAGCTATATTGAACAAATCCTGGAAGTGACACTCCACAAAACTACAGCTGTATGGTAACTTACCTTCCATCTCAAAAACCATTCTAATAAGACAAACAAAACATGCAAGACACTGCTGGAGAAGCAAGGATAAACTCACAAGTGATGTTTTCCAGTGAATGTGCCAGTGTTGGCCAACAAACAAGAACTTATCTACAACAGATCTGTGCAGACACAGGATTGTGACGCAAAAAATTTACTTTTATCCCAGAACGGGGTTTTATTTTTCGCACGTGTGAAGACAGGGCAGGTTGGCACTTGATCCCTTGTAGAATAAGTCCTCGTTCAGAGTTTTTTTCTCAGGCATATAAGAACTGGCATATTATGTGGGGGATCAATTTAGGGCTATACTGACCGCCGCTGGCAAGGGGTTCCAATTTTCACACTATACACACACCCACCAAGGCCGCTAGTCTTCCTCCCCTAGAACAATGGAAGATATGGACCTCTAGGTTTAGACGTAATAATATTATATTGTAGTAGCCGGCAACTCCGGTTCCCCGTATAAGAATTTGAAGGAATTTATAGGACCATTTTAAGCGAGCATATCATAAGGCGAATAGAAGCTGAAAAAGAAACATGATATAACAAATTCGTAGCAGACGCTGCAAATAACAACTTCAAGCACGTGGGAACATTAAAATATATCAATCTTTTTTACTACACATTTTCAACGTGTCAAATATATCATACATGAATAGTGCATGAACACAAATGTCTTTCTTCTTTTCTTTTCTTTTGTTTTCCGTCTTTCTTCAAATTGAGAGAGAGAGAGAGAGAGAGAGAGTATATAAAATTGGGTATAAGGAGAAACAGTCCCAAAGTTACTTATCTTATTTAGATGGATTCCTGTGGAGAATCTTTCTTCTTTTACGGGCTGACAGACTTTATCTTATTTTTTTTAGTACTGGCTAGAAGATATTTTTCGTCTTCTTTTACCCGGAGTTCTTGGCTTTAGTTCCGTCCGCCACGAACCCTGTCCAACAACTCACTTTCTTATTATCTATTTCCGCTGACGGGAAGGTGTCTCCACTTCCGTTTTGGAGTCCCAGCCAATCATTCGGCTTCTCTCTTCTTCCCCCTTGTCAGGCGATTTCTTAGGGGTACTAGATGCCACCCAAGTCAGGTTACTGAGTACAGATAGCTTGACCAAATTTACTATCATGCCTTAACGGTCATTCTCTGATGGCTTGCCAATTCAAACACGAGGATAGTAGTAATCTTATTTCTATCGTCTCAGCGGGACACCACGTGACAGGATGTAATCTAGAGAACTGACCAGGAGTGGTAGATGATAGGGAGAGAGGGAGTCAGGGAAATCTGTGCTAGCAGCATGACATGATGAGGATGACACACACATACACAATTCAAATAGGTAAACTCACAATTAGATAAGATCTAAAACAGTCATAAAACTAGCTAAATTATTACAGAATTCAAGATACTCAAATGCAGAACAAATATTACAATAATAGAATATTTTAAGAGATTATATATAACAACTCACGACTGAGTTTTACATAATCTTTTGGGGTGTATTCTCAAACACTGTGGCCATCTAGCATCTCTACCAAGAGGCTTAAAGGTAGCAACATTTATCTGCTCAGTTCCAGGCAATCTCTTCCCAGGCAGGACCAGCCCACTTGTTCAAATGGCTATGGTCTGAGTTTATTGCCTGAGGTGCCCTTTAAAGGAATAATAATTGAACTTAAGCTATTTTTGGAACAACTTCACAAGAGACTTGCTTCCTGTAGAGTCTCTATATTAAACCACCCATGTGTAATATCTCAATATTGGGGTGGGAGTTAACTAAATAGTTAAAAATTTAACTTTCCACTATTTGTCAATAATCAAAAGTACTTTAAAATCCATATATTATCAACCTTTGGCAGTTCTTACATAACTGATCCTATTCTAAAACACCTAATCAAAAAATAGGAGAAGCTTATTAAAAAGTGTAATAGACTTTCTATTATCTTAAACACACTCAATACAACTACCAGTGTACTGTGCTATATTTTTTGTTAGTGTGAACTGACCCACCAGTGGGTTGATACCAAAAAATATAGCACAAACCACCAATGGGTCATATTGTATTGACATGTTAATAAAAACATGTCTAGAAAAAAAATATTGCCTTAACACACATTATTCAAAATATTTGTGTTTTTTTTCCTATATGTCATATTTCTGTATAAACAGAATTTTTCTAAGATATATATTAAAATTATTTAAAACATTTTTTGTCTCTTAGGTTCATGCCCCCAGAACCATTGTCAGGAACCCCTACTAATAAAATCCTGTTATTTACACATTGTATTTAAAGCAAACAAGTGAACCGAAGCTGTCATACCTTTCCATTAACTTTATGATCTGATGAAGATCCATGAATAATTCGAGTAAACTTTGTTTCTTTGTGGCTCTCACTGTCAATATAGACAGCAGACACAACTGCTTTGTTGGATGCCGGTTTACCAATAGGAGCACCATGGATTAAATCCTGCAGTCAAAATAAAAAATACATAATTAAAAATAGCAAAAGATAACAAAAATTTTCAAAGTTTTTGGCCTGGAATAACGTAACAGGATGGCATTCACCATTTGTAAGTTTATACATGTTTTAATACAGGCTTGTATTAATCTCTGATAAAATAAGGAAATTCTTTCAAGCTGTAGCAGTGTCAGCACTACTGTATGGTTGCACCACTCAAACTATTACGAAATGCTGGGAGAAAAAGCTAGATGGTAACTACACAAGAATGCTGCATACTGTTTTAAACAAATCCTGGAAGCAGCACCCTACAAAGCAACAGTTGTATGGCCACTTAACTTCCATTTGACAAGCCAATCAAGCAAGATATGCTGGATGTAAGGATGAATTTATAAGCAACATTCTCCTATGGACTCCTACACAGGGACACAACAGTGTGGGCAGACCAGCAAAAACTTACATTCATAAGTTCAGTGCAGACACTGGATGCCATTTAGAGGACTTACCAAGAGAATGGCTCATAGAAACAGATAGCAAGAGAGCCAAGGAAATCTGTGTAGTTAGCATGCCTTGATGATCAATGCCCAAGAAGAATATAGTGTATTAATAGAGGGTTTGAGTACTATTGATATACCTCTTATAGTGGAAATGTATTGATCAGTACATGCGATCCAGCTATACTACCAGTACATTTAATCTAGAGTAATTGAACCATATTTTCGGGATGGTGCAATTTTATTTTGTCAAGAAAATAAGTCAGCATTTACTATGCATATATACCATATATAATTGTCTATATATAACAGACTTTTTAAGACTAATTTTTCATCTCAAAAACAAAAAGGTCTGCTACATGAGATATTTTTGAAATGAAGAAGTTTACCTTATTTCTAGGCCTAACCTTGCCATAACTTCAATCCAAAGGTTTGTTTGGTTTTATGGCATATCAACCTTTGTAGGTTATTTAATGCCAAATCCATTTTTATGTAAATAATCTGTTCTATTGAAAACAGTTCAGTTTAGCATAAGTACACAGTTTAATTGTCAAAAACATTTCCATTTCAAACTATTTAAGCAGTTATATGTAATAATTCAGTTAAGTGTAAATACAGTTTTAATGTCGAAAAACAGTTCTATTTGAAATAATTCAGTTAAGCATAAGCACGCAGTTTAAGTGTAAGTACGGTTTAATTGTCAAAAACGTTTCTATTTCAAGCTATTCAGTTTACTCAATTCATTTTAGCATAAGTATGCTATTAGTTCTATCTAACCCATAGATAGGGCCCTATCAGATGCTACCACTCCGGGCCAGAGTGGACCTGGGAGCGATGGCAATGAAGGGGTACTCCGCATTCCCCAAAGCTCCAGCACTGCTGGAATCTCACCATCAGATTGTTTAGTGTCATATGCAGGACACTCGTAGGGGGGAGGTCTTACCCCTCTGCAGAGGTGCAGTCAATGTATTCTACAGCCCCAGCTGACTGGGCAATACACAGATTTAAATGTCAGACAGTTTTATTTCAGATAATTCAGTTCAGCATAAGTACACAGTTTAGATGTAAAAAAACAGTTCTATTTCGAGCAATTCAGTTCAGCACTAGTACGCAGTTCCAATGTCAAAACAGTTCTATCTTAAACAATTCAGTTTAGCATAAATACGCAGTTTAAATGCAAAAATCAGTATAGTGAAACATGCACAGTTTTGTTCTATTTAACACATAGATAGGACCCTTATCAGGTGCTACCAATCCGGGCCAGAGTGGACCTGGGAGCGATGGCAATGAAGGGGTACTCCGCATTCCCCAAAGCTCCAGCATTGCTGGAACCTCACCATCAGATTATTTAGTGTCATATCCAGGACACCCGTTGGGGGAAGGGTCTTACCCCTCTGCAGAGAAGCAGTCAGTGTATTCTACAGCCCCAGCCGACTGGGCAATTCAATCCAAAGTGTTCCCACATAATAACCTATGTTTACATATAGGCTAAGATAATAAAGGTTTTACTTGTTTACTATTTATAACACCTGTATATATATGTATTAATATAAATAGTAAAAAGTTACATAAAATCTTAATTACCTTAACTAAAAGCCTTTATTCTAAGACAATATATAGATATATGTGTGTGTCTCTTGTACCTAATTACATACATGATTAACATATTAATGTTATTGTGTATCATTAGTGAAGTTTTATGTTTGGAATATCCAAATAAACATGATAGGCTACATCAACTTCAAAACTACATTATTTATAGTAGTGCATTGATTTTGATTGTATTAAAGTAGTTCTGCAAGTATAAATAAGTGTTTAAATTTTTTCTCTGTATGCCACTGGATGTTGAATTAACTTTTATTTTTAGAGCCAGGGTATATCGAATAAGAGGCACTTTCAGGGTTATATCACATAAGATCCATAGTTAAGGGTACTTCCTTATTGGTAATATATGATAAAAATAGCTTTTTTTGTGGCTGAAAATTAGAGGTTGTTTATTATTAGAGTATATACTGAGATTAAAACTTTTCATAACATAAATATTTTCACAATGATAATAACACATCACTCAATAAGTCCCGGGCCTAACTAATCAAACAACTTTTAGGCAAAATTCGTCTTTATTCATCAACTGTTTCCTGGGTGATACACCGATTCCAACGCTTCTTTAACAATTTGATGCCTTTTTGTAGAAAGATTTGTTTTTGGCCTCAAAAAATACACCTCAGTTTCTGATATCTCTTCTTCATTGGAGTCAAATCTTAACCTGGAGCATTCTTTAAAGGTCTGCAAACAGCCAGTAGTTGCTAGGGCCAGATCTGGAGAATAGTGTGGGTACAGAAGTAATTCAAAGTGCAATTCATGTAGTTTTGTCATCGTTGCGATCAACTTGTGACAAGGTGCATTGTCTTGGTGAAAGAGTACTTTTTCTTCTTCATTTGTAGCCATTTTTTGGCGATTTCTTCCTTCAAATGCACCAATAATGCTATATAATATTCGCTTATTGAGGGTTCTTCCTTTCTCAAGGTTATTGTTGAACAAAATACCTTGTAGCATCCCAAAATATGGAGGCCAAAACCTTGCTTGCTGATGTTTGCATCTTTGGTTGCTTTGGACAGCTTTTACCTGCTGCTGTCCACTCAGCCGACTGCCAATTTGACTCAGGAGTAAAGTGGTGGATCAATGTTTCATCCATTGTCACATATTTATGCAAAAACTCCTTTTTATTGCATTAAAACAGTTGCAAACAACGCTCTGAATCGTCGATGCGTTATTGATCAACTGTGAGCAAACATAGCTTTCTTATTGACAAATATTCATGAAAAATGGTGAATACACTGCCTTCTGATATTATCAACTCCTCTGCTATCTCTCACAACTTCAATTTATGATTGGCCAAAATAAGTTTGTGGAGTTTTTGGTGTTTTCTAGGACAACTGCTGAATTTGGGCGATCTGAGCATTCAGCATCATTTGTCTGTATGACCGTGTTTAATGTCAGCATACCACCTCTTAACCACTGTTTCCGACAGAGCAGAGTCCAAATAACACTTATCAAGTCATTGCTTTGCTAGAACAGTATTTTTTCCTATCAGAAAGCAATGCTTTATCAATACATGAAATTCAGATTTTTCTATCGTTTTGAAAATTAGCTTCACTTAAATAACTGTAATTTGTAAAATAATAATCCGATAGAGCTCAAATTTTGACACGTGCAATTTGAAGGTTAGTACTTTATAAAAATCATATGGATTATTTTTTTTAATTAGGAGAGCCATCTATATGTCAGGTATGGGACTTATTGAGTGATGTGTTAAAATAATAAAATATAAATGAATAGTAAATAGCAATAAAAATATTTCAAAACTTGCTAGATTAATTTTTAAAAAGAATATAAAAAGTAGAAAAATAATAGGTTAGTCAGTAACAAAAAGCAAACATTACAAAAATGACTTGTAGTGTGTAATATCACAGAATATTTTATGACTACTACCTCATCCAATATAGAAAAAAAGTGTAAATTATAGATTATAAAAGAAAAATTCTATATTTTACCTGGGACAAATTGTTTAATTCTAAGAGTTCTATATTGTAAGACATTTTTACACAACCAAAAATTCTATATTTTACCTGGGACAAATTGTTTAATTCTAAGAGTTCTATATTGTAAGACATTTTTACACAACCAAAAATTTGGACTTTCTAGATGATTTTAACCACTTGTAACTGGAATATCTTTACGATTTCACACCAGCAAAATATCTCATTGATCAAGTGGGTTTGAGTTTTGTTTAACGGCATATCAACCTGTGGGTCATTTAATGCCAAAAAGGTTATTTTGAATTTCAGTCAGTAAAATAGCGATTCTATAGAGATGTTTGGTTATATCTTGCTGAAAAAGTTGCTTTTTTTTTTTTTTTTTTTTTTTTTTTTTTTAGAAAATTAAAAATGTTTTCAGGGTTTGTATTCTTAAAGATGTCCCTCAGGTTTCTTGCTTGATAGTACTTAGTAGCAGATATGTTTAAGGTTGTTACAATTTAGAAGGATATGTTTGGTTGTGAGTTGTACTTTGCATGTTGGGCACACTGGGGCATCCTCCCCTTTTAACAGGTGTGAATGAGTAATGTGGGTGTGCCCAATACGCAATCTGGAAAGTATTACTTCTTCTCTTCTGTGGCCTGTCAGTCACTCTCCAATAGCTTCTTGTATTTCATGGAGTTTGTTTTGGGTCTGATTGTCCCATGATTTCTGCCATTTGTCTGATATAAATTTCTTTATGGTTGGTTTCAGATCTGTATATGGAATTTTTGATTTGCACATATCAATTTGAAGAGCTTTTTTTGCAGCTTTGTCTGCTTTTTCATTTCCTTGGATGCCAATGTGACTTGGTATCCAGGTGAATATAATGTTATTATTTTTAGAGAGGGTGTTTAGTTTGTTTAGGAGCTTTGTAATCAAGGGGGATGATGTGTCTCTGTTCTGTAGTGCTAGCAGGACTGATTTAGAGTGTGTATATAATAAATTTGGAAGCTTTATGATTTGCTATGATATTCATAGCTAGATCAATGGCTGTGGTTTCTGCACTGTAGATTGAAGCTTCATTAGGTAGGCGTTTTAGGGATTCTTTTTTTTTTTTGAGAAATAGCAGCACAACCAACTTTTTTTTCCTTGTTTGGATCCATCTGTATAGATGCGATAGTGGTCTGGGAACTTATTTTGTATTATGAGCTTCTCTTGATAAGTGATGGGGGTGTGTTTTTGTTTTAGGTAACTTAGTCAGTTCGAAGTTTATAGTTGGTTGCCTTATGGTCCATGGTGCCATTTTGGAGAGTATGGTATGGTGTACTATTTTAGTGTTGATCTTGATTTCGTTGAGGAGGTCACTTATTCTTAAGCTAGAAGGTCTGATTTTTGGGGGGTTATTTTGATACAGGTTTTTGTATTTTGTTTTGATGGTGTAGTCATAAGCAGGATTTGGTGGACAGGAGATGAGTTTGATGTAGTACTGTAGTGCTAATTTTTGTCTTCTTAAATCGAGAGGGGGTTCGTTTGCTTCTATGTACAGACTTTCCTTTAGGGAAGTATTAAAGGCTCCTAAAGTGAGGTGAAGTCCTTGGTGGTGTATGATTTTCAGTCATTGTAAGTAGGATTTTCTGGCTGATCCGTATATGAAGCAGCCGTAATCAAGTTTTGATCTTATTAGAGATCTATATAGCTTGATAAGGGTCTTTCTATCAGCACCCTAGTTTGTGTGGGCTATGGCTCTCAATAGTTGCATGGCTTGATTGCATTTTATTCTTAGCTTTTTTATATGTGGGATAAATGATAATTTAGAGTCAAAGATAATGCCAAGGAATTTATGTTCATCTGTTATGGGTATTTCAGTGTTATTTAATGTAAGTTTAGGGTGGTTGTGCATCTTGTGGATTTGACTGAAGTGTACACATTTTATTTTACTATTTGAAATTGTAAATCCATTTTCTGTGGTCCATTTTTGGATTTTATTTATGCATTGTTGTATTTTCCTTTCTATGGTTGTCATGTTTTTGGAGTTATAGCAGATAAGGAAGTCATCTACATATAATGACCCTTTGATTTTTGGAGGGAGGCAGGATGTTATACTGTTCATTTTTATTATAAATAGGGATACTGATAAAATACTGCCCTGAGGAACTCCCACCTCTTGTGGCTTCGGATCAGAGTATGTGCTGTCAATCAGTGTCCTGAAAGACCGGTCTTCAAGAAAATTTTGGATGAAGATGGGAAGTCTACCTTGTAACCCAAAGTTTTTAAGGTCTTTGAGAATTCCGTATGGCCATGTTGTCATAGGCCTTTTCAAGATCAAAAAAGACGGCCACCAGATGTTCCTTTTTTATGTATGTTTCTCTGATTAGGGTTTCTATATGAACCACCTGGTCCATTGTGCTTCTTTTTGTTCTGAAATCTGCTTGTAGGTTCGAGAGTAGTTTATTTGATTTGTGAAACCATATTAGTCTTTGGTTTATCATTCTTTCTAAAGTTTTGCATGCACAACTAGTTAGGGCTATGGGCCTATAGCTGGTGGGATTTGTGGGGTCTTTTTGTTTTTTGAGGATGGGGATGATTGTAGCTTGCTTCCATAAAGTAGGGATATTGCCTGAGATCCAAATATTGTTATATATGTTTAGGAGATATTTCTGGGAAATAGTAGGTAATTCTTTAAGAAATGTGTAGTGAATTTCATCTGGACTGGCAGCTGAGTTATTGGATTTGGATAATGAATTTTGGAGTTCATCTAGGGTGAAAAGTTGGTTGTAGCATTTAGTATCGTCAGAGGTGAACTTTATTTTGTTCTTTTCTTCTTTGATTCTGATTGAGTTGAATTTCTTGGAATATTTTTTGGTAGATGATGCTTGGGCAAAGTTTTCTGCCATCAGATTAGCTATTTGTTTTTCACTCAAGGCTTTTGTGTTTTCTAGGGAGAGATGATTTATAGGAGTGTGGATAGTTTTATTTGATATTTTCTTTACAAAGTTCCAAATTGTTTTGAGATTAGTATTTGAGTTTATTTTTGCGGTGAAGTTTCTCCAAGAGGACCTTTTAGCTTCTTTAATTGTGCGTCTAGTTTTAGCTCTTTGTTGTCTATATTTATCTAGATTTTTATGTTTTAGGTATGGTTTTGTTTGCAATATTGATTAGGGAGTTCGTAAAATGTATTATAGGTTCTTCTTGGTTTGTATTTGTTTCTGGGATTAGGGTGTCAAGGCATAGTTTTTTGTAGGCTTGCCAGTTTGCTTTTTGAAGTTCCATCGTGGGGTTTTTGAGACTGTTTGTGGGTCTGATTTTCCTGGTTTAGTATTTTCTATTATGATAGGAAAGTGGTCACTGCCGCAGGAATCTTCATGTACCCTCCAGTTATATTCTATAAAGGTGGTTGGATCGCTGAGTGTTAGATCTATAGCAGAGAATGTACCTGAGGATGAGCTTAGGTGGGTCTGAGCTTTCCAATTGTGGAGACATAGGTTGTTGTTATTAATGATTTTTTCAAGGGTCTGACCTCTATTGTTTTTTGTCCTGCTTCCCCACAAAATGTTGTGGCTTTTGAAATCTTCCATCAATATATATGGTTTAGGGAGTTGATTTATTAGGTTATTTAGCTCTTCTTCGTTTATAGGGTCTTGAGGTGGAATATATAGAGAGCAGATGGTAGTGGGTTCGTGTAAAGTTGCTGAAATTGCTATTGCTTGTAGTGGGGTGTTGATGTTGATTTTGCTTAGGGGAATGTTTTTCCTTATTAGGATTGATACACCACCCGAAGCTCTTAGTCCCGTGTCATGTATGTAGTCATATTGCTCATAATTTTTCATGTTTGTTTTATCATTGCTTTTTTTGAATTTTTCTTGGAGACATAATGGTAGGATTTTGTTCAGTTATTAACAGCTGGAGTTCGTTGTAATTTGCCTTGTAGCCACGACAGTTCCATTGGATTATCTTGTGGGTATTTTGGTATTTGGCTATAACTGTTTATGTAGTGTGTGTCTTGGGTTTGGGGTGTATTATTTAATTTTCGTATTTTCAATTTTAGGTATTGAGTCCATTTTGGTTTCCATACTTTCTATGTTTCTGGATTTATTTTTGGTTTTTGTAGGGGTGTGTTGAGTAGGTTTTGTCATCCTTCAGGTGTCCATATTTCTGACAGTTATGACATCTTCTAGGATTAGGGATATATGTTTCAACTTTAACCACTGTATAGCCTATTTTTTATTTCTAAAGGGTTTTTTTTTTTTATTACTGAAGGTTAAAATGTAGGTATTGGTTTCAATTATTTCATTTTGTTTTTTGATTGTTATCCTTTTAATGTCTACTACAATTTGTTTTTTAGTTCATTTTTAATTTTCATTATTGAGCATAATGATAGCTCTCCATTTCTTATCACCCCTTTAGAGGTGTTTAAGCTTTTATGTCTATGTTGTGGATTTTTTTTTTTTGCTTTAATATTATTTCAGCTTGTTTTTTTCTGTTACCTTTATAAGGAGGGTTCCATTTTTCAAGTTTTTTTTACGGTTTTGGGTGTTATTAAAGCTGAAATACTTTTTTCTATAATGAAGGGAGATGTTTTTGTCAATGGTGGTTGTTCTTTTGATTCTAGAATGATGAACCTTGGATATGGCTCATCATTGTCTGAATCACATTCAATATGGGGTCTTTTGCTTGGGTTTTTGTTTTCCCGGAAGCCATAAAAGTGTTGGATGAGTTTCATTGAACAGGCTCCCCACCCACCTCGGAGCCCCGTATAGGGATGTGCCTAGGGGAAAACCCATTCGCCTAGCAACATCAGGGCTACATGTTCAGTATACTCATGCTGGTGATAGACAAATTAATTTTTTGTCCCAAGATACCTACTTCCCCAGGGACAGAAAGGACTACAAGTCTTTCCACAGCATGATTGACCCTACAGCCATCGTCCTCATTTAGATTAAAAAAAAAAAAAGTCTAAGCGAGTACTGTCATGACCAGCCGATTGATCGGATTGGGCCTCTCCAACCACCTGTCTAGCCCAGTAAGGGCCAAAGTGGTGTGTTGCAAGAGACATGACCACTCGATTTTCAGGCCACGTACTGCCCAACCACCAGGATCCCATCCTTAAGCATCATGGGTCGCCACCCACGGCCAACAGGTAGCCTCGTTTGGGGGGGGGTACCCCTCTGCAGAGGTGCAGTCAGTGTATTCTACAGCCCCAGCTGACAGGGCGATTGATCAAGTGGGTTCACACTATAATTTCAAGTGTCATGGGTTAATCCAAGAGCCCATATCCATAACAGCAAAATCTAAAAAAAAAAGTTATTATTCTGTATTTGGAGACATATTTAAAGGCATACGGTATTAAAAATTGGAAACTACCAGAACTTTACAGCTGTTACCTTTAAAGTTTGAGCACTATATACAGTTGAAGTAAAAAGGCTGTTTACAAGGACTGGAAAACTAGAAAGTTATAATGTTCCAAGATAATATTTGCCCACACAATATAAAAAACAAAACAAAATGAACAATGGAATTTAAATGAAAAATTCTTCCTCACACAGCATATTATTAGACTTGGCAGCTGCCATCATTTATTTAAATTGATTCAACATTCCTTATCCAACTAAAAAAAAAAAAAAAAAAAATTTTTTTTTTTTCAAATGTTCAAATTTTTATTAATAACTTGTGTTGAAACCATTGTAAGATTATACAAAGCCAAAAATACTTATATATATTACAGAGAGAGAGAGAGAGAGAGAGAGAGAAGTTATTTCAAAATTTTGATTTAAAAATATTGGAAATTTTCATACACTTAATGTTTTATAAGTAGGTAAAGTTGGTGACCATAGTTGAGGGCGACCAGAAGGCTCTCTTTTCGATAGCTACAACACCAAAGTGTAGGGGAGGGCACTACTCCTTTCCCTGGATTGCTCCACTTTACCCTTGATATGTACCTTATATTGCTGAATGTTAAGCAAGGAGGCATCAAGTACCATTTTTAAAGTCTTTGGTATGACGCGACCTGGGATTGAACCCAGGTCTCCCAGATCATTGGCAATACCCTACCCATTAGGCCAATGATGTTTTATAAACTAGTATAATAGACATAAATGGACTTGGTAATGAGAGTTCAAATCCTGAACAAAGCTATTTGTGTTTCACTTCATGCTAATGCTCTCAGAAAAGGTATGAATCCACCTCTTCTCCCTCCAGCGATGATTAAGTAGTAGGGCAGACTGACTTTTTTAGCCTTAGTAAGACATCCAGTCTAAAAGGAAAACACTGAATTCAAAACAATATAAAAGAAGGAAAAACTGAATCCAAAACTAGGGGTGTGGATGCTAACTAACAACTATTAGAAAAAAAAACCCTACTTGCTATGGAAACTACAATCCCATTACTGACAGGGTATGATTGTGGCCTCTGCTTAAGGATTTTTTTCAGTTTGTTTAATGGCATACCAATCTTTGTGGATTATTTAAAGCCAAAACCATTCTTGCAGAAGAATAGAAATGGTACTAATTAACCCATAGCTAGAGATATAAGAGAATTCATACCTTTTCCAGAGATATTCATCAGAAACTAGAGTTCAAACTTGCTACAATGTCACAGTCTAGCATGTTAGCCACTATGCCAGACACTCCCTCACTTAAGAAAATCTTTACAACATTGGCAACATTCTTTTAATGTATCTCAAAAATAATTTCAGCTTCATTAGAAACTGTCAACAAGGCAACTTCACCAACCCTGTTTTGTGGATGGAGAAAACACCAAGGTGGTCACAGTTAAAGACCTGGTTAGTCACTGTGAAATCAAACTTGGAGATCATGTCTTTACAGTGTCTGGCAATGGAACCATCAATGACTGGACAATGAGAGAGTTGATATTGCCAATTGTCAAATATGGAACACAGTGATCTGAGATGACATCAATCCAAAGTGTGGAGATGGCTTAACTCACACCGAGTTAATCCCATCACTCTCTCTCTCTCACACACACACACACATACACACACAAGCAATCTGCTTAATATTATTTCTTTCTTTACCGCATAATGGTCATATCAAACTTGTGTATGAAAGGATAAGCAAAGCTATTGGCTTAATCACTTAAGCACATTGTTCTAAAAATTACTTTGCACAATATTTTCTTATTTCAACTTACTTCCAAGTTATCTTAGAACATAGTTGCCTGGATGAATACAACAAAAAACTTACACAAGCCAAATATTTATTTTGCAAAAGTGCACTCTTTGGCTGATGCATTTTGTTAACTATATGCACAATGGGTCTAATAATATTGTACCTGCTAATATTGTTAATTTATTTACTCCTTATCATCCATCCCTATAGCACAAGATCATCTTCTAGGTGATAATCAAATGAAATTTTCAAGATGACAAGAGAAAACACAAATGGAATCTTTTTCTAAAATAGTTTAATTGGATGGTAGGGTTTTATGGCCTATCAGTCATTGTAGGTTATTTAATGCTAAATCCTCTTAATATATATATATATATATATATATATATATATATATATATATATATATATATATATATATGTGTGTGTGATTTCAAAACAGATTTTGTTCCTTATATTCTTAAATGAGCCTGAGCTCTTTTTCTCACTCAAGTGGTTTCAAGCATTTCTATCTAACACTAATAATTCTATTTATTAATCATTTGTTTGCGCACAGTGAAGTGGTTACCAGTATTGTTATTCAATACTAATTATTCTATTCAATATTACTCATTTGTTTGCACACTGTTAAATAGTTCCAAGTATTGCTATGTATCACTAACAATTCAATTAAATATCAGTCATTTGTTTACACAGTTAAATGATCAAACAGTTCTATTTCTAACAATTTAATTTAGCATGTCATTTGCTTGCACAGTTTAAATGTCAAACAGTTCTATTTGACCCATAGATAGGACCCTATCAGGTGTTACCACTCTGGGTCAGAATGGAGCTGGGAGCAATGGCAATGAACAGGTACTCCATGTTCCTCAAGGCTCCAAGACTGGAGCCTCACCATCAGATTGTTTAATGTCGTATCCAGGACACTCATTGGAGGAAGCTTAGACCTCTGCAGAGATGCAGTTGGTGTATTCTACAGCCCCAACTGATTGGGCTTTTAAAATGGGTGTAAAAATTTGGAATCATTTTTTATTTAAATCTTTTCATAATTTTCTTAGGTTGATGAGTATACTAACCCATCAAAATAAGAAAATTATGCAAACAATATTTTAAGAAAAAAAAAAAGAAAAGAAAAAAGTCTCTGATAATGATGAATACCCTCAAATATAAATTTTGATCAATGTCATGTGCTATTTAGTTATAAAAACATGTTTGTATTCTAAATCTCAAATTATACCATGTTCCACCAACTGCCTCCTATCTATCTTTCAAGAACTTTATTTTTTTGTTTCTTATTATCTATCCCTCTAATTTAATAAACAATTGTACATCTTTTTTGTGGCAAATTTACGACTTATACTCTTCTCCAATTTCTGCCTGCACTGAATAGCATTTGCTATCTACAGACAGTATAAACTGTAAATATTTAGATAGAAGTTGATTTGATAGATGCCAGAGGTCAAGACAGAAACTTTTCAAATGGCAAGAAATTTTGGCTTTTTCTCTTCAAGAATAAATAATTTGCTCTTTTATTGTTACTGCTTTTATAGCTGCTAACTAACCATGTATGATTAAATGCCAAAAGAAAAATAAATTATACTTACACTGAGTTTTTTCACTCGAAGATTACTTGTTTTTTCTCCCAACACAAAACTGATTGCATCCATCAAGTTGGATTTTCCTAAAAAAAAAAAGTGAAAATAAAGTAAAATTCATGATAAAATCATTAACCATTTTGGTGCAGTGTATTTGACCACAAATTTAATGATTGGAATCCACTTTCAATCATATAAAAATATCTAAAAAATAAAACAACTTGTAAATAAAGGTTATTGGAGTTTCACAACAAAAATACATTCTGAAGAGCAATTAAAACATTGAAAGGGAAAAATTTGGATCTTATGCGACAAGGAGTATATATGGCACAAGTGTTTATAAGAAAATTTCTTTTATTCACAGATACTTCTAAAAATTACCATTTTACCAAGGTTTCAGAAGTAATAAAGTATTTCTTGCTTTTTTTAATTTCTTATTTTTAGGGCCAGGGTATATCGAAGGCACTTTCAAGGGTATATCATATAAGATCCAAAATTTTAAAGTAATGTAGACTGAAGTTCCATTTCACCAGCACACAGTAAATATATTTGGGCAACTAGAGTTGCTATCTACACCAAAAGGATTAATAAAAATACAGATAGACTACCAATTTTCTTGGCACCAAGATTATACATGTAGCCAGATTCAGAGGTTGCACAATAGATCTATTATACAATTGACAAATTTTTAGACATGACCACTTGCCTCCCATCTCACAAACCATCCAAGTAAGACAAATAAGATATGGTGGGCACTGCTGGTGAAGTAAAGATGAACTCATAAGCAATGTCCTCCCAAGACCTCCTACACATGGACACACAAATGTTGCCCAACAAGCAAAAACTTATATCAGCTCCAGGGAGATACATGTGGTGTAATGATTACTGTCATAGGAAATGGACATAGTGACCGGAGTTCAAATCCTGAATGAATCTGTTAGCATTTCACATAGCACTAATGCCTTTGGGAAAGATGAATTCAACAGTTCTCCCTCCAGCTAGGGTTAATATAGTAGGGCAGACTTGGCTTTTTCACCTTGATATAGCAACTGGTCTAAGAGAAGGAAAACTGAATTAAAAACCTGTTAAACTCTGCATACAAAATTGACCTAGTGTCACATCCTGCTCATGCTGAGGAGTTGGTAAATACATACATTAGCTCTGCAGATACTGCAGGACTTACCAAGAAAGGTGACAGATAGGAATGGATGGTGTGATAAAGTCAAGTAAATCCATTCTATAGGCATAACTTGATGATTATGAAAATTAAGATTAGAAACTTAAATGTAACAAATATTTCTCATAAATAAAATTATACAATTGTTATTGAAAAAACAGAAGTACCACGAACTAAGTCTTCATCAGATGATGAGCCTGAAGTCAGCCATGGTTTCAGAGCCAAAGTATCATTATCACTAATCTGGGGCACCCAAGCAGTACCTCACAATACCACCAGGTTTTGTTGGTTTTATGTCACAGTGCAGGAGTACAAGATTCATACAGATGCAGCTTCTGCATGATCTTGAAGTTTCTTGATATAGGTTTTTTTCTGCTGTTAGCAGATCAAATTTAGTCAGATATGTGGATGTCGAATCAGCAATAAAATTTTAGCATCTGACTTTAATTTGTTAGTTCTAAAATTTAAACTGCTCAAGTGATTATAAGTTAGGAATAATAGCTAACTCTCAAGAAAAAAAAAAAAAAAAAGAAAAAAAGAAATCAACACATGCACATTTCCAGCAATTATACTTTTAAAATACAAAATGCTTAAAATTTCACAGTAAAAGATTTCATAGCTTTGTAATATCACTAGATTAAAATTCTAAAAACATTTTTACATACATAAAACTAAAGTAACACTTATAAACACATCCTTTACTTCATTTTTCTGTCAGCATTATGTTTGTTATTGTTTTTATATATTAGTAGCATTAATAGTATATCTCTTTTTTCAGATGAAAAACTATCAATACTTAAGGCTTTACAGAAAAGTATTTCATATCTTTGTAATATCATTCAATTAAAATTTCAAAATACAATTTTTACATATACAGAACTACAGTAACACCGATAAACCCATCCTTTACTTACTCTTTCAATCTGCAAGTGCTATTTTGTTATTGTTTTATACACTAGTAGCGTTTGTAGTATATTTTATTTTCATTTTTCAAATGAAGCACCATCAATCATCACCATTAATCTTTACTGGTATTTTTCATTTCATTTTTTTTTACATAAAATATTGCAACTCATTCAGGTTGTAATTCTTACTATTTCAGTGATTTAGGATTCTACAATCCCAATGGTTCTCCGAGTTGGTAAATCAGTTAGTACGGATAACTGTGTTCCCAAGAGGAAAAAAAAGAATAAAAGTTTAAATATCACAGAGAACTAACCCTTTTATTAAACTGATATGCATGGTTCCTTGATTTAAGAATAATGACCAAAGTGAGTTACAACACAATAGTAACTAAAGAAAAAAAAGAAAATAGCAGTCAAAACAAATGGTGATGATTAACATTTACAACAATTTCACAAGTTTTATAAAAACAATTTTGTTGCTTTGGTAAAAATCAATATTTAAAACAGTATAACAGATAAAGGATCTGTTTGAAAAAGCTCTGCCAAGCCCTAATAGGGCCTTTCCCCAACACTTTATAAACAGTAGTTCACCTAATGTATTTCTATTAATATCATAACAAATGGCACAACACATTGGAAGGGGTCTTTAAAAAAGCCAACCCCCTCCTCAAATATAAAATTATATCCTAAAGTTGCTTCAAAGAAAAATATTTGAACATTTGGGCTGTTTTTAAGTACTAAATGAAAAATTGTTTTAGCATAATTCAATAAGTTTGATAATAATGCCTGAAATTACCTCTAATTTTTCAAAGTTTTCTTTAAATACATTTAAAATAGTTAAATGATTGTGTAGTTAAATTCCATGCTGGGAAAATACATTAAACAAAGTAATGAGAATAGCTCTCTACATTCTTGGGGAATTAGGTCATCATAGTATCTTCAATTGTGTAAGACGATGCAAGTCAAAATGAAATGCCAGCCAATCAGTTAAATGCATACTAACTTGATTCACATTTTATAGTAATTACAGTAACAGAGTTTTTCAGTTATTTAAAACAGAAAATTACATTAAAAAAAAAGTTTTAAAATAGTTCTTAGACTTGGTATATGAAGTTTATATGCAAATGTAACAACTATTATGGGATGCTCATAAAATTGAATTTGTTTAAATTAGAGTTAATTTCCATAAGCATGCCTAGTAGATGTCAAGCAGCTACTCATTTTATTGTAGATCCAAATAAAATACTTATTGTACTGCAGATAATCAATCAAAAGCATATGATTATGATACTGGCTTGATCCATGTCAAATTCATGGACTTATATTGAGTGGTGTGCTTGACATGGATTGATAAAAAAATTCTCTGATGTGCCAAATGTTTGTTGGCTGGTAGTATTTTACATATCAACCTTTGTAGGTTATTTAATGCCAAATCTTGCTTATACATATATATTAAATATAGGATTTGTAAACAAATAGTTTGTAGGTAACAATTTCTAATCAACCCAAGGCTCATTTGTTAGCACAGTTAAATGATTTCAAGTATTTTTATCTAATACTGATAGTTTTATCTGCTGCAGTTAAATGGTTTCCAGTATAGTAATTGATTAAACTGTTTAACTTGACCCAAAGAGGGACCCTAACAGGTACTAATACTCCAGGTGAGAATAGAGATGGGAGTAATGGTAATGAAGGGGCACTCTACATTCCCTAAAGCTCCAGGACTGGAGCCTTGCCATCAGATGGTTTATTGTCATATCCAGGATACTCAGAGATGCAGTCGACATATTCTACACCTGCTTCCAACCAACTGGGTTACATGTAAAACATGCAACGTAGAGCGTAAACCAATGAATGAAGGAGATATTGATGATGGTAAAATATTTTCCCTCGATTTTTACTAGCTGTTTAGTGTGTACCATTTTTAATTTTGCAAGATTTTACTGAAATAAACTTTTTAGTTTGCTTTGAAATTGTTTTGCTTTTACAAATATAAAATATGAAATTACCCAGAGGGAGTATTGTTTAAAAACGCAGCTTATAATTAATAGAAAAGTTTTCACCAAAAAACAATTCATCTTACATTTTCGTGGTTTATAATTTTATAAGGGATTTTAATAATGTTATGGTACCTACCTTACAGACTATAATGAACTCTTCTTATTACTATGAATACTGGAAGAACATTCATCTCGATGTTAAGTTAACTCCAGCCTAACACTTTGGCAGTCAGACTGACGTTCAACACTCTTTTACCTATGCTGTATTTATACTTTCGTTCAATATACTTGTTTTACATAATCCTGAGTTCATGTCTTTCTTCCGGACCTTTTACTGGTCCACAACAAATAACGACTTAAATTAGCACTGTAGTCTATGGTCACTAACATTCATTTATTGATGAAACAGATGAACAAACACAAAGCATTAAATAATATTAAATAAATTGTAAAAAAAAAGTTTTTTTAAAAACATATTTACATATAAAATTCTCAAAATGCAGTAAACTATCTTAAACAATCTTTACTTGATGGAATTAATACTGGTTAGATTTAGTTTCTTCAACCATCATGGATTAATTAATACCAAAGTCATCCTTGTAGAAGAACAGTAGTGATACTATTTAATCCATAGCAGGAAGGATAAGGGGGTTCACACCTTTCCACAAGAGTATAAGTCCAAAAGTAAATATAATAGCACGACTGAAGTTTAAACTCACTTCAAGGCTGCAATTGAGCACTACAGATATACATCATGGGGCCTTCTCAGATGGTATTAATAAGAAATTATTATGCACTCATATAATGAGTTGTTTATAACTTTTGAATTGCATAATTTTAAAAAGAAAGATATCCATATAATTTGAATACAATCAAATTGTAGGTATGAGATAAATGTAAAGGTGCTCATAGTTATCATCATGGGAAATGGACATGACAACCTGAGTTCAAATCCTGGACAAAGTAGTCTGGATTTCACATAGCACTAATACTCTTAGGAAAAGTATGAATCCAAGAATTCTTTTTCCAGCCATGAGTAAATAGTACTCTTAACCAGTGACCTTGTGTTGCATTCTACTTGTGTGAAGGGATTGATTTGGTTTGGTTTCTTTGATGGCATATCAGCCTTTGTAGGTTATTTAATGCCAAAGCCATCCTTCTAGAAGAACAGTGGTGGTACTATTCATATTTACAGCTGGGAGGATAAGGAGTTCATACCTTTCCCAAAGGTATTTGTCAGAAAGTGAACATAATAGTGCAATTGGAGTTTGAACTTGCTTACTATGATTCCACAGGCCATACTTTATGGGAAAAAATATTTTAATAAACATAGATTTTGCAAAACAGAAACTTGCTCGAAAACAATCCCTCTAAGATAAGGTTTCCTAAGTTAGGGTAAATTTTTCACCTGGATTCATATTTCTTTAAATCATAATTTTAGAAAATTTTAAGTAGTGAAGAACATTTTTCTTCTCTTTTTAAACATTTCAGAAGCCCCTTTGTGAGGCTTTAACATAAACTTCAAAAGATGCAAAGTTCTTTTCATATGCTTGCTTGTTATTCATCAATTCCCAGACTAATGGACCAATCTTGACAAAATTGTTATGTGAACCCTTTTCACCTCAAGGAAATTTGTTTGTTTTGTTTAATGGCATATCAACCTCAATAGGTCATTTAATGTTGAATAAGTTTCTGAAATAGATTGGTGACAGTATTTCATTTTTTATGTACATTTTTTTTAAAAACATTTTCTTTTGTAAATGTATTTTTTTATGTACGTTTTTTTTTAAACATTTTATAAAAACATATTTTTGTATAAACACACACACACACACACATATATATATATATATATATATATATATATATATATATATATATATTTTTTTTAATACATTTTTTTTTTTTAAATTTTTAAATTTTGTTGTAGATGTGAGCTTCCTTTATGTATCCGAGTAATTTTTTTTGGTTCATTTGGTAGAATATTTGTTTTAAGTTTGTTGTTTGGTAATGTTTTTGTAGCATTTGTTTCAGATCAATACATTCTGTTAGTATGAGTTTAACTGTATAGGGTTTCTAGCATGATATGCAATATGGGGCCTCTTCTTTTTTGAGGAGGCATGAATGGGTAATGTGTGAATGTCCTATTTTTAGTCTTGATAATGTCACTTCTTTTATGGACATTTTGGTTTAATTTTTTTGTGATTTTCCTATTTGTGACATTATTTCATATAGTTTATTGTTTTGGATCACAATAATTCAGCTATTTTTGATTAGCATAAATGTTTATAGTTCTTTTTAAGTCTGTAAAAGGGATTTTAAAGTGTGTATCGAGTGGATTATTCTAAGCTATTTTTGCTGCCAAGTCCGCCATTTTGTTTCCCTGGATTCCAATGTGACTTGGTATCTAGCAGAATATGATTCCTTTTTGGTTGTTGAGATTGTTTAATTTGGCGAGCAATTTTGCTATTAGTAGGTTGTTTCATTTTTTGTTCTCAATTGCTACTATGGCAGGTTGGGAGCCAGAAAATACGTGTTTAGGGTTCCGGCTCTTGGTGATCAAGTCTAGTGCCATGTCTATTGCGTAGACCTTTGCATTGAAAATCAAGGTTTCTCTTGGGAGATGTTTTATAATTTGAACTTTTCTATAGACGATGGCTGCACTAGTTGTTGCATTATTTTGTTTAGATCCATCTGTGAAGATATGGGTATAATTGGAAAATTTTTCTTTGATTTTTGGGAATTTTTCTTGAAATGTTATTGGGTGGGCGCTTTTTTTGTTATATTTACAAAGACTAAAGTCTGTTGGGGGGGGGGGTGTCATGATTTTCCAGGCGGGGTATGTGTGTGTATGAATAAAGTTGTTTTGTGAATTTTAGTTATTAGTAAGGCTGCTTCCCTGTAGAGAGGTTCCATTCTGAGTCCAAAAGTTTTGACTGATCTTTCATTTTGTTGGAAAAGATCTTTATATTTGGGATGAAAGGTGCTGTTGTGTGCAGGATTGTCAAGGTCAGCTTTTAATTTTGTGTAGTTTTTAGTACCAAGTTGTGGCATCTGAGCTCTGGGGGGAGTTTCATTTGCTTTGGCATGTAGACACTCTCCTGGAGTTGTTTTGAAAGCACCAAGTGCCAGTCTTAGTCCAATGTAATAAATAGGATTTAAAGATTTTAAGTAAGATTTTCTTGCAGATTAGTAAATGAAGCTGTCCCAGTCTATTTTGAATTGAACTGAGGATCCGTATAATTTTGATCATGTGTTTTTGTCAGTTCCCCAGTTTGTATGGGCTATAACACGAAGGAGTTGTAATGCTTTATTGCATTTTGCTTTTATGTAGTTGATGTGTGGAATGAAGTTCACTTTTGTCAAGGTGTTTATGCTGGTCTACAAATGGGATATTTTCTTCAATATTAAGTGTTGGATTGTAGTGCAGTTTTCGTTGGTTACAGAAATGATGCATTTTGTTTTAGTTTTTGAGAATTTGAAACCATTTTCTGTTGCTCATTTGCTGATTCTATTAATGTTGTGTTGAAGTTTTCTTTCAAGAGTAGGGATATATTTGGATATATAGCAGATTGAGCAGTCATCAATATATAGGGAACCATATATGTCAGGTGAGAGTTCTCTTATTATATTGTTTATTTTAAAATTTAAGAGGTGTAGTCAGTATATTCTACTGCCCCAGTTGACAGGGCGGTGTAATTTTTTGATAAGGGCACTTCAACATGATCGCCATTATTGTTGATATATTTTAAATCTGCAGTAGAAGTTTATGAACACCCTGATTAATTCCCCCAAAGACAATGCTAGGTTCTTCTGCTAAAAAATAAAATTACAATTGTTAAATTAAGTAAAGGAAGTTAAATATACATTATCATTGTATTGTGATTATATTTCATTTTGAATTTCCTTTTTGGCTATTTTGCTAAAAAATACTAACTCATTTTTATCTTTAACAAGAAAATAAAAACTGTAAAAAAAGGTTTTTAAATATCTAAAGTACAAAAAATTATATATATTTATTTATTTGTAAGCACATAGTCTGTAGGTAACATTTTTAAATGAGACAGAGCTCATTTGTTTGCACACAGTTAAATGGTTTCGATTACTGTTATCCAATAATAATCATTCTATTTAATATTAATTGTTTGCATACAGCTAAATAGTTTCAATTATTGCTAACACTAATAATTCTATTTAATAATAATCCCTAATAAAAGATTGAACAGTTCTATTTTACCCATAGATGGGACATAAACAGGTACTACCACTCCAGGTCAGAGTGGACCTGAGAGTAATGATAATGAAGGGGTATTACACATTCCTCAAACTCCAAGACTGGAGCCTCATCATAAGATGAAGTTTAATGTCCTACAGGATACTAAATAGTATTGCTGACACTAATAATTCATTCAACATTATTTATTTGCACAGTTAAATGGTTTCAAGTACTGCTATCTAATACTAATAATTCAATAGTAATCATTTGTCAGCATACAGTTGTTTCAACTCAAGTAAATGATTAAATAGTTCTATTTGACTCATAGATGGAACTCTAACAAGTACTACCACTCTGAAGAGGTACTTCTCATTCCCCAAAGTTCCAGAACTGAAGCCTTACCATCAGATGGTTTAGAGTCTTATCCAGGACACTTGTTGGAGGGTGGTATCTCAGCAGAGATGCAATCAAGGCAATGAGTATACTTAAAACCAGGAATGGGCAACCTTTTTCAAGAAGCAGGCCACATGAGACATTGCTCATCATCCACTATGCATAAGTATTGCCTTAGAAATAGGGAAAAAGTTGATCTTTTTTCCTCTTCGATAAAAAGATCTTTTCTACATATATTAAACAATTGAAGTTTTGGTATATTATTGCTGATATCAATGTGATTAACAAACATTGCTGTCATGTATCAACATGACAGAATTACAAGAAAAAAAATTAATACTTTAACAAGCAATGTCTTCAATATAAATATGATCTGTGTATCGAAGAAAAAATTAAATACTTTCGTAATCTGTGAATCAAAATCTTATTAAAACTATCTTTAAATTACAGGTGCATATTTTAATAAACTTTATTTTCCTCATGAAATTAGCAGGCAGCAGTTAGCCCATAACTGCTTTAAACTAATATTTATAGAAACTTGTGGTTGCTCATTTAAAATTATCTGGTCAGAGATCTTACCCTGCAGGTGATAATGTAACGAGGTTAGCTGTGACAGAGAAGAGATGGGCACCCCCAAATATGCCCAAAAGATGAAATGAAGAGAAATACTCAGTATAACACCTGGACTATGGAGGAAACAACCATTCATCCAAGTTTGAGTTTTAAACTTTTATAATCCTAAAGAGGAATCTCTTAATTTACTGAAGAAAAAATAAATAAATAAATAAAAATTTTTTTTTTTCATTTCTTCTGCGTCCAAAATAATTTCTTTGCAGCCATAGGGTGAAGGCAGACAAAGAAATGTAAATTTTCTTCAATAGAATTAAAATTATATGGAGGAAAGGAAATAATTTCAAATTAACTACTAAAAATAAAATATTTGGTTCCCGGTATATTAAAAGCCCAATGATTTTTTTCGCTTACGAAATAATGCTAAAAAGTACTCTTCTTTTTTTTAATGCCTCCTTACTAGAGTAACACCTGATGATCCTTAGTAGTAATTTACGAAGCGTTTTCCTTAGATGTGGCACAAGGCTTAATGAATGGGGCACTCAATGAGACTCGAACTTACTCTTACAGGTTTGTAAGTCAAGCTTGTTAACCATTACACTACGCGAGGCGCCCAAATGATGATTCTAAGTAGAAGTAGAACTTACTTCATCATCGTCAAAATTAAATATAAAATTCCCGCCATTTGAAGAGGAATTATAACGAAGCTAAAGACACACATTCACAGAGACTCATAACAGAAAAAGTAGATGAAGATGGTTGTTTTAAAACTAACATTTATTAAATACTAACAACATTCCGTTTTAAATTAAGTTATGATAATTTTTTAAATAACTTACAAAAAGAAAAAAAATTCAAGTAAGGAAGATTATATCGATAAAGCAGTGTTTTTCATTTCGAGGCTTGCTCTATTAAAATCATTTTACTGGACAAATATATATATATATATATATATATATATATATTAGAACAGAACTTAAAATATTACAAAAGAAAAGTAAATAAAAAGTGAGGTTATTTTTACAAGAATAAAGGGTCTAAACAAGAGGTTTTTTATCGGGCGCGCTAAATACGGGAATACCTCTTAAGCAAGCAGTAGCGAGAAAACAATTGACCTCTTTTTCAGGTTACGGATAGCCAGACGGACAACGATGCTAAAAACAAAACAAATAATTGTATAGCAATACAAAATCTGAGTACTCCTCCCATTAATGAATAAAAAAATATATATATTGCATCGAAATTGTAATATAATAGTGACAAAAAGCGGGGAGTTGTGAAAAGACTAAATTTACAGAATTTATTTTTTCCTTTTTCAAGGTCGCGAGGGAAAAAAAAGTGATAAATTTTAAATAGAGAAATGAAATGTTATGAATATTGGTAATTTCCGTGCATAGCAATCACTAGTAGGCTAGTTTCAGAGTGGTCACGAATCAAAATACTATTTCTGTATCATCCTTTACTTGTTAAATCTTTTAAGTCTTTAGATCCCGATTGATTTTAAAAGAAAGCCTTCACCGAATTCTAAAATACTAAAAAAAAAAATTCTAATTATTGTAAGACACAACCTTTTTATTAGTTTTATCACTCAAAACTGTAAATTAAGTTTAGTTTAGTCCAGCAATTTATTTCAACTCCCTATTTCCATTTTTTATAAGTACACAAAGTGCCATATCACTGCTATTATTTTCTTTTTTTAATTCAAAAATAAATTCTTTATCTATTTAATTCATTGAATTATTTATTACTGAAAATTAAAAATACCATTTTCCAATCATTATTCATCTAAGCTAGCAATAGTGATAATGGCCAGCGAGATGTGTTTACAACTTATTTTTAAAAATCTACAAAGTTAATAAATAAATAAAATAAATTTACTTTGAATTTTGTGTAATTCTATTGAATTATGTATTCATTTTATATATATTTTTACACAAAATTTATCAGCACCAAACATTACAAGAGAAATCATTTTCAAGTGGAGAGAAAATGTAAAATATTTTCCTTTTTCCAAAAATAAATTTAGAAAAAACAAAACACAATATTTGTAAAACACAGTTCCAAAAATAGTGAGCCGATATTTCAAATTTACCTCCAAAAGTTGTACACACTCAAACTCACTTTTTTTATATCAATATAAAACAAGAAAAACATTCATTGATTTTATTTGGTAATACTAATTCCATGCTTACCCCCTTTTAACCTTTTAAAATATTTCATGTTGATTTAAATATCTATGACATTCAATCAAAATGAATAATCACAAAAATAATTTTTAGAAATGGCTGACTCTAAATAGTTTGAGAGGAAAAGAAAAAAAGAAAGAAATGGAGGTGCTTGTCCAGAATAGAACATAGAATTTTTATTGTTTCTGTAACAATGTGCCAAAATATTATTTAGAAATGTAATGTTTACAGTTAACATACGGTTAAGAGTAAATTTCGGATATCTGCTTCATTTATTCACTGATGAGTTACATTTAAGTCCACTAAATGATATGCCAGCTATCCCCTATAAGTTGACATCCTTGTGATTAGAAGTAAAGGAATGCAGAGAAATATGGCCAAGTGGTGAATTGTAGCCAGTTGAAGACGAAACTTTTAAATGTGACTATTAATGTTCAGTAAAAATTGAAGCAAATGACTCAAACATAACGAAAATTTGGTGTTTTGTCCAATTTTCAACAAACACCTTTTTACTAGAAAGAATAATGAGAGGTGACTTAATTGAAACTTTTAATGTAATTAATGAAATTTTTAATCATAGTAGACAATTTTTAAAAAATATTTCACTGTGGACTGGGAAATTATTGTCATGGGAGACTTCAAAAACTAAGTCTATTAACCAATTGGGTTTGTTTGTTTGTTTTTTTTGCTAATAGAGTAATGTGTTTTTGGAACGAATTATTAAACCAGATTAAAAACAGTAATAACAAAAAAAATTAAGATTAAATTTTAGGTGATTTCAGAAAAATAAAAAAAAAAAGATTTTAAGAAGGCATTTTTGTGAACTATTAAATGAATTACTTAACAGAATTTGATTTGTATATAGATATTGTATCAATATTGTATATGTTCTGTACGAAATTTTTTTCTTTATTGTTGATTGTGAGAAAATAATAAAAAGGGTGATGCCCAAGGAGTCATAAACAGATAAATTTCCACGTGTCATGTAAAAACAGATTTTTGTAAAAATCCTGTTTTGATGTAAAAGAAAACCCAATTTGTTTTGTATTTTTATCATTCACGGTCGTTACACACACACACACACACACATATACATGGTATATATATATATATATATATATATATATATAGCCTTTAAAAATTACTCATATCTTTTTATAATAATATTAATTTAGCAGACCCTATATTTTTTAAATGTTAGATCTGCATTTTCAGACAACTTTTTCGATTAAAAAATTTTTTTTAAAATACCCCCTCCCAGTTCCCAATTTGAAAAAAAAAATCGTTGATTTTATGATTAGTTTTTTAAAACCGAAAGATTAATACATTTATCAACTTAAATTAAGTTTTAAATAAGAGAAAAAGCACGAAGACATAAAAAATTATGTCCTTTTAGACATTAAATTAGAATAAGTAAATCAAAATAAATTAAAAAAAGTCATTTATGATAAACATTTCTTCGTGTTATTACAGACCGCGAACATTCAAAATCGACCGTATTTCCAAAATTAGTTTACAACTATGAACTTTTCCAGGAGTGAATTTGATAATTTATTTAAACACTTATTTTAATAAACTTATTAAGAAAAACAAGGCAGGAAAAATTAACTAATAGTTAACTGATTCCCTGAATATTTACATTCTAGGCGACTCCTAAAAATACTGGAGAGAAACAAATTAATAATATTTACACTCAAGTTGTTTTTTTCTGTCTGTTTAACTAACTAAATAAATACCAACTTTAATTTCTAATTTGATTAATGTGTAATATTTTAGCATTGTTGGACATCCATACTTAAGAATCCCTAAGGTTTTTTCCTTCTTCCTGTAAAGTTCAAGAGCAAAATATGTGGCTATTAAAAATTTTTTTTTAATTAACTTTCCTTTTTGCGTATCTATTAATGTTTAAATTCAGAAACAAATAAATTTTTAAGTAACTGCAACAAAGAACAATTAAACCACAGGGGATATTTTAAGACAAATAAAACGAAAACGTTGGTACATATCTTGATTATTCAATGGGGCAAATATTGAAAAGCAAGATTTAAATACAAAATTCTAGCTTTATGTTGTTTAATGTTTACAAACGAGTTGCATTTTTTTTTCTTTTAAGTTTGAAGACCACTGAAGAGGGAAAAGTAATGCATGAATATTTCTGAACATGATCGGTTGTCGCATATTTTTTTAAAACAAGAAAAGACGATAAGGATACAAAATAATGATAATCTTTTTTTAATATACGATACAAGAACGTGTTCCATTTCGTAAAGAAAGGATAATAACAAAATCATGTTTAACTATCTTACCTGATCCATTAGGGCCGATGATAGCAGTAAACTTCTTAAACGGTCCGATTAGCTGTTTCCCTCGGTAAGATTTAAAGTTCTCAACTTCGATATATTTTAAATGACCCGGCATTTTGAGAAAAACTTGATTCTTTTTCAATGCAATAATGTATCAGAAAAGATGATTCCAACTTCCCATCTCTAACACGCAGCCATTATGGGTGACAATTTTTACCGCGAAGATTGTCGAGAAAATTCAGGACTCTGATTCGATAATAATTTACATTTGTAAAAAAATTCTTATTTACATATTCAAAATTTTAATTTAATAAAATAATTTATTTATTTGGGTAAAATATGATAGTTGGCTTTAAAATATTTTTATCGTTTTTCAACGAATCATATTGATTGTTTAATTCAGTACATGCGGTTGCTGGGCAACGTTGTCGCTAAAGCTTTTTTGCGGCTTTCGCAACGAAAGGCAGCTTTTCTTTTGTTATTTTAAGAGAAATTTTTGAAAAAAATCTAATAAAATGTACAAACTTGACTTACCGATCGACTATAAGGAAGCTGCAGCTATTGAGCGCCGTCAAAATTTGGAGAAACAACGTCAAAGCCGAATTTTTAATGCCAAAGTCCGGACAATTGGTGTAAGAAAAAAGTTTTTAGTTGTTCAAGTTAATAAGTTTTATAGTTTTATTTTGTTTTTTTAATCATGCTATTTTTTTGCTTTATTTTTTAAAAATGAATTTGAAAATCTCAAGATATTAAGATCAGTCGTATATGTATGTATATATGTTTCAGTCTTTTGAATTTTAAATTAAATTATTCATGGATGGAGGCAGTGCTGCAGCCCCGAGGTACCAAAGGCTAGACGGGTCTTCAAAGGCCCTCTAATTTGACCCCCTGATAAAACTTTAAAAAAATTAAAGATATAAAAACAGCGGAGACTTGTTTATTTTAAAATTTAATAGGCTACGTTGAACTAATTTGAAACACTTAAATGGGTCCCTCTAGTTGAAGTAGATCTTACACCAATAAAACATCATTTATTTTTTTAATTTTATTGTATTGAATTGATTTAGCCCTCTGAATTAATTCAATACAATAAAATAGAATAATTTCTTCAATACTTCAAGCAAATTACAAAATACTTTTATCTATTTTTTATATAGACCCAATGCGCTGAAGGGATAAACATGCATAATGAATTTTAAGGTCTAAATCCGGTTTTGGATGGGAGCATGAATCGAAAGTTTAAAGATCGATCATATGGATTATTGCAATATTTTTATCAATTTTTAAGTTTTGTTTTCTTTTGAAAAATAAATTGATAATTGAATAATTTATTTCCACGTTAATTTTACAACTAATTCATGCATTATTCAATTATTGCTTTATTGTGGATTAAAAACCAAACGTTGCCATGTCAACAACATAACAATAATATTACATTAGAAGTAACTTGAATTGAGCTCGAAGCTGATTACTGTTTGAATATTGAAACATTCAATGTGTGAAGAAAGATTTAAAACACTTTTCGGAAAATCAATTAATTGGGAAGTTAAAAGATTGTTAACTTGTTCTGATGAATAAACTTATGCTTTTTGTTTGTAGTTTATTTGTTTGTTTACCATACAACCTTTCAGCCGATCTATTCTACGGTCTTCTTCACATGTACAATTTCTTTTCTTTTTTTTATTATCATTATCATTTATTTATTTATTTGGCATGTCCACCCTTTCTGGATTATTTCATGCCGAATCTTCTCTGTTTCTATCTGTGTCTGTCTGTTAGTCTGTCTCTCTTTCTCTCTCTCTCTCTCACCAGCTGAACTTAATTTATTTATAGTTTTCAAAAAATTCACAACAGCTACAAATAAGATCAAAGTGAAGTACAAAAGAATGTTAATTGTTATTAGAATATTTCTGATCGTTAAATTCTTAATCGTATTTTTTTTTCATCGCAGTAAAGAAAAAAACTATATATATATATATATATATATATATATATATATATATATATATATATATATATATATATATATATATATATATATTCCTATTTTTATGTAAATGCCGATTGCTTTCAGATGTACTTCTTTTATATATCTGCTAAATTGAGGTTTGCAATTATGTTGTCAGTTTTGATATCCATACTTTCTACACAATAGGATCTTTTTTAGGGATTTGGTTGATCCTTGGGCATTGCATTATTTTTATTTGTATGGTCTTTATTAATTCCTTTCGGTGATTTTATTATTGATATTGAAGAATATCTATCGAGTTTGATTGGGAGTAAGTTTGATTGCGTTTTGGTTGTTAATTGTTCGCTTTGTTATTGATATGGGGTTTTCTAGATTGATCAATGAGAGCTTCTGCTTATTTGTTTGATTGGTTCTGGGAGATAAGTCACTCTTTGATGTTTTTTAGTGGACGGATTGGATATCTATGTGAGTTTTATTTTGTAGGGCTTACTTTTGAAGAAGATTTTGTAATTTTTGGAGGATTGGTTTGTGTTTGAGGAGATTTTGTGTATGTTTTTCCTTTATTGATTATTTCGATTGTTTCATTGGATTTTTGTTTGTTTGTTTGTTATAAGTTCTTTTAGTTTAATTCATGTTTCTGTTTGATGGATTTCGGCTGAGTGTAGGCTTTTAGCTGTTCCTGAAACTTTGTCGAATCATTTAGATCTAATTGGATTAATTTATCAATGAGAGCTATGTAATCGTCTGGTTGATTGCTGATGTCGATTGAGTTCGTCCTCCGGACCACAGTAGCGAAAGTGTTTTTCTCCATGTAGGACTCCATTATTTTCCTAACTTAAGAAAATAGTTTTGTTTATATTTGATTTCTATTATTTCCCTCACTTTTTTGTAAATTTCTCAAAATCTTGAAAATGCGGGATAGTTTTCCTGACAGTTTGGGCATTTGGTTATCTTGGAACAATCTTCCCCCCTGTGGTCTGAGTCCCTTTGGCCATACCTTCCACATATCGGATGTTTTCTGCAACTCTGGTGTCCGTATTTGTGACATTTAAAGCACTTCAAGGGTGCGGGGATGTACTGTTCTACTCATTCGAAGCAGTATCCAATTTTAACTTCTTTAGGAATTACTGTTTTATTAAATGTAATAATGTATGTTTACATTCCTATATTTTTAGACCAGTCAGTGAAGAACATGGGGAGTGGAAAATTCTGGAAAAATAGGATTCAAAACTCACTTGATCCCGAAACAAAAATAGTTAGGTACCAAAATGAAATAAATAGTTTTGGGAACCTGATTGTATAGATTGCCGTTCTTTTCAACAACGTCCGCGTGTTTGGAATCCCAAAGGAACTTGTCCCATGCAAACATAAATCTTGCGTTTGGTGCTGTTCATGTGACTAGGAAACATTTATATTTCATACTTTCAACAGAAACTTTCTCTCTCACTCTCAGCTCTCCCTGCTAGCCACTCACAGCTCAAGACAACTTGACAGCTTTTTATTCTCACTTTCTCTCCAGTCTCAGACATTCACCACATACAGCTCCAGGCAACCTGACAGTGTCATGCAGCTGAGCATGGGAGATCTTACAGCTAGCGAAAATCCGCTCATAGTCCTAATGAAATTAGTATACTTACTATCTATCAATATACTATTCTCATGGACTTAAGCATTGCTGACCTCATGTTCACACCCACCTTCAGTCAGCTGGCTGACTCATACTCCTCTGCTATTTACTTTTTAGTTTGCACGTGTACACACACACACACACACATACACACACATGCAAGTATGACTTGGTCATTCTTACTTCTTCAGTCTGAATGACAAACCCATGTACACACAGATATTTCAAACAACATTCACTACCATTCAGCTAACGTATTCGTATTATATACACCCACACACATATATACATAAAAAACATATTCAGACATTGCTACCTTGTATTAACTTTTCCTCGCTTGTTTTGTTTTATAAAAAATATTTCTTTTGGCATTCTCATTGTTTGTGACATTTCTTTCATCTAAGTTGTTCATATTCTTAGTGTTGTAAATTGTGGCAGCAACACTCAGAGTTTTGCTTCTAACAAAATTTCGAGAACAAACCATCCTCCATACATGTGTGTTTGCATTTTTTTGCTATCCTTTCTGATGGTTTTATTCTTATAGTTAATGACTCCTTGCTTTCCAAAGGCTGTTTCTATTTTTTCTAGTGTAAGTAAGTAAAGTTGGCAACCTTAATCGAGGGTGACCTGAAGGCTCCCTTTTCAATAACTACCACACTGAAGTGTAAGGGAGGGTGGTGCTCCATTCCCTGGATTGCTCCACCTTACTCTTGATCCTTACCTTATAATGTTGAGTGTTAAGTAAGGCAACATCAAGTACCATTTTTTGAGTCTTTGGTATGACTCGACCTGGGATTGAACCCCAGTCTCCCAGACCATTAATGAACACTCTACTGATTAGGCCAATGTCCCAATTAAGGATAATTCTCTGATCTTATTACTCCTTTTCAGGTATTGAGTCTATCATGCATGTAAGCTTTGCAGTTGTAGGGATTAAATAAGAAATAAAAAACATAACATGAAAAAATAAAATAAACACAAAATGAAATAAATAAAAACAAAAATAACAAGCTTCAGATAGGAAGCCAAATCGGCACATGTCTAAAAAAAGAGACACTTCTTGTTGCCAAAGAGAAATTCTTTCTCAGTTCCCTTGACACACCTTGACTGGACTGACACACCTTTTTCTCTTGACAGCCAGTTGAAGCACATGTGTTCTAAGGCCCCTGGCCTTACCAGTGTATTGTGTCTCTTGCTTATAGCAGCCTCAGCTGAACATACCGTCTAAACACAGACACCCATAGTGGACCCTCAAATTCACAATTTGCCAAAATGATTCTTGATATTCCTCTAACATCTCTATAGCAGAAGGAATTTTTGTATTTTTGTTTGGTGCGTAATTTAATTCGACGCATAATTTCAACCAATCAGGATGACTTATCCTATTCAACCCAGACCACCTTCTGGGCAGCACAAACTCGGGAAAAGCCGTCAAACACTCTTTATGGCAGAACCACTCAGTTCTGTACAGACGTCCCATCTGTCTGCTCTTAAATAGCAGCAGCAGCAGCATAGACACAATGAGGGAACCTATTTAATTTATGGATCCTTGCGTCTATTTCTCTTAGACCTAGGGATCCCAGTTGAATATGAATTAGATAAATTCAATATGCCACACACAGGAACAACTTTATTTCACCCCCAAAATTGGCTATGTCGATTGCGATGTCTAATTCCGCTCCGGCACCTAGCGACTTCTTCACCTCTGGGCAACATTTTCTAGAGACATTCCGCTTCTCCCTGAAACAACCAGAAACACAGACTCACGGTGACTCCAAAGTTTATTTCCTCCAACCGCAAACATGACTTTCGCTACATACTGCGAACATACCTCCCTTGCACATCCAACAACACACACTGCTATCTCAACTCTTAACAATCTTAACTCCATTTCGTCTCTTTACTTCTTTCCTTTCCCACGAGGCTTGCAGCACAAACGCAAACTTTTTATTCCATGCTGCCATTAAAAACTATTCCTAAAAACATTTCGACATCTTGGAACTTCTCTCCTTTATTTACTTTTAAAACTTAGCGAGGAAGTAACCAAACATACACACGCACATTACAACCTTTCCTCACTAAAAATAAACACAATATCACTCCTACATCTCGACCAAGAAGCACAATAATTTCTGCTAGTTCAAGAAAACATTCCTCACCACAAAATAATCATAAACCCTGAAAATAAAAATTGAGTTTAAAAGTATGCCTGTCTTTTTTCCTTCTGCCCTTAATTTCTTTGCAGCTTCAACAAACAAAAATAAAATAACAGGTGAATGGGAGATAAGAAGAAAAGGCCAGTTACAAACCTCAAAATTTTCCAACAACAACACTCCACTACCCAAAAGCTTTCTTATACCCCATACATTTTACATTGTGGAAAATGTTTATTTTGATTAAGTTTTTGGCATGTTTTTTGTTGTCCACTTCCACTGGTAAATTGCTGTTTCTTATCTTTTTAAGAGTTTGAGGCTTTCCTCTGCTGGAGATCATATTTTTTCTATAGAGGATGGGAACAATTTAGTTTATTAAGTTTCTTCCAATGATTCTAGTACAATAAATCTTGGAAATTCTGAGATTCAGAGAGATTTTGAAATTTATTTTTTGTTTGTATTTGCCCGATGTAGTGTTTGTTTTTTGTTGGTCTTGTGCTCCACCACCCACTCAGAATCCAATTTTGTTGGGAATTTATCAAGAAGGAAACCCATTCACCTTGTTTGTAACAGGAATACTTATTCTTATTCTTATTTTTAGTAGTAATAGTAGATTCTTTTATAAACTGACCAACTAATAATGATTCTTTTCAGAATTAGACAAAAATGAATATTTAGAGTAGTAAAAAAAACTAGGACTTTCTTTTGGATTCCTTTTTTAGAATACTTATCTAACATTTCTTGATTTGGAAAAATATCTTATTTCAAATTTAATATAACTATATATATATATATATATATATATATATATAAATGTATCGTAATGTTCCCTAAAAGAGCTGAGGTTTTGTTTTTTAATTATTGCTATCCATTCTTTCATCTTCAGATTTAATTTAAAGTGTAATTTTTAATTTTACCTTCAAAAGAAAAGAAAAGGAGATTCAGTCTTATTTTTCATGAATAAAAGACTAATTATTGTTGATATTAAAGAATAAATCTTGATTATTTGAACAATAAATTTAACCATATTTTTGTTGTTACTATGACAATTTGATCAGTATATTCTCCTGTATTTTTCAGCTGTAGTATGCATCTTAGTCTGATGATTGCATTGGCTAAAACTGACAGTCTCCAAGCGCCATTGAGTCTCGTCTTCACTATTTTAACTTAGATATATATGCACTGTCACTGATATTGAGCACAATATATAAATAGAGTAAACTACATTATTAGTTATATATGTTTACCATCCTTCAGAAGAGAAAGTTTCAGTGATTTTCTTCCATTATTTTATGTAACAGTTCATTATATTTAAATCCCAAAATATATATATATATATATATTGGCAATCAGTCATAAGTAATCCATTTCTTGGATGTGTCTCGGGGAGAATAAAATTATACCAACCTGATCAATTCCATACAAAGTAATCTCTCAATTTGATCCTCAATCCAGTTATTAAAAAATAATCCCAAACAATGTTGACATATCATTATAATGAAATAAAAGTTTTAACTAAATAAAAGTATAAATATAGATATTGAATGTATGTTATTCCTTACCCTCTAGGCATAAAATAATTCCAGACAGGTTGACATACCATTAAAATCAATCAATTAATCATGGTTATGGAAAGGAATGACGAAAGAACAAAGGTAGATTGTTGAGTTCAAGATGCAATTTTTACATGTAACAATAAAATGTTCAATAAAAAAAAAAGAGGCAAAACTTACTTTTATTTGGATGGTGAATATAAGAATTACATTTCTCTTTTTTGTTTTTTGTAATAAATAATACCTAATAATATCTGTTTTGATTGTATGATATTCCAGTCAAAATAATCAATTCCTGGTCTCTTTGGTTTAGTTGGAAGTGCATGGTGTAACGGTTATTATCTTAAGAAATAGAGTCAGCAAAGCAGGTTCAAATCCTGGATGAAGTTGTTTGTGTTTCACTTCATACTAATTCCCTTATGAAAGGCAGGAATCTATTTCTTCTCCCTCAGCCATGGGTGAATCATTACGTAGACTAGACTTTTTAGCCTTCATAAGGCAAACTGGTATAAGAGAAGGAAAAACTGAATTCAGAAACAAGGAGCATAGAGCTAGCAGCACCACCCCAACAAAAACCCATCACTGGTTTGACTGTGACCGTGTGCTTCTAAAGAGCTCAGAACATTTGCATGTCTTTTGTTTAGAAGAAAATTAACTTTTTATAAAAATTGGTAAGGGTGTACTTATTTATAAGCAATATTGTATTTACAAAGCTTAATCTGGCGCATAATTACCCAGAGCTGATCTTAGGAGATGCGGGGCCCGATTGGGAACATATATATTGTTATGTGTTGTTGTGTGTACTTGATGACCCTAGAGTAAATTACATTTTAGTGTGGGGTTTCCTTAAGTGCAGAGCTCAATTGGGAGCAATTGGTCCAATCGGCTAAAGGCCAGTTCTGTGGTCACTTATTTATGGGCAATACTTTGTATGTTCCTTCTCATTTGTTTACCTATTAAATGTTATTGTTCTTCAAACCTATTATTTACTGTGTATACTTTATATATTGTCATACATACAATGCTAACCCAATGCTCACAATATACCTGAAGCCATATGGTAACAAAGAACTTGTTTGACTTCCAGGTTTTCCAGTGGCTTCTACTCACAAGATTTAAAAAACCCATTGAGCATGCATGTATTTATTTAACCCCTCCACTAAGTGTAGGATGTGACACAAGGTCAATTTTTTAAGTGGAGTACATTCAGAGTTTTTCTTCTCCTAGACTGGTTGCTTAGATAAGGTTAAAGAACCCTGTCTGCCCTAACATAGTTGGGACATTTGTATTTACCTAACCTCTCCAACATGAGCAGGATATGACACAAGGTCAATTTTTAAGTAGAGTACAGCTGGTTTGAATTCAGAATTTTTTTCTCCTAGATTGCTTCCCTTCCAAGGTTAAAGAACCCAGTCTGCTCTACTATTTACCCATAGCTGAAGGGAGAACAGATAGAGTCATGCCTTTCTGCCGGAAATTAACATGAATGGTAACACAAACAGCTTTGCCCAGGGTTTGAACTTAGGTTGCTGATTCCATATTCTTCAACAATGTTACACTTAGTATGCCTCATTGACAAATGATAAACTTTGCTCTATCAAACCAATCCTAGGAGAATGGAGAAAAAGTAATAATATCTCAACTAAGCATAGGTCACACATTTTTCATCCATTCATTCTTACTTAAAAGAGAAGATCACCCAATGGGATCAATATGCCAAGCTGCACTCATCGCTAAACACATTTTAATTGAATGCACATACTTAACCCTTGTAAGATATGAATACTATAAAGAAAATAATATAAAGAAACTATTTGAAACTGTTGAAATCGACAAAATAATCTTCTATCTCACAGCAGTAAATGTATATAAAAAAATAGAGAGATAAACCTATAAAACAAGATCATTTACTAAGCCTATGTCTATGAAGAAAAATCATCAGATAACTTTTTTAACATTAACAACTCCTTGATAAACAAAAATATTTACCAACAAACTATTTGCTTACAAGTCACACATACAAAAAGATTTGGCATTAGATAATCCACAAAGGATGATATGCCATTGAACCAAATAGCCAAACCAAATTATTGAGCCTGTGTGGGACATATTGTTGGTCTCACTAAATTCCCTACAGCCACACCCAACTCAGTTATTTGCATTGAGCAATATACCCATGCAACAACTCTAGTACCTTATAGACAATATGGCATGTTTTGTGACCACTATTATTTAAGCAAAGGTAGGAGCTACATGTTTCTAAGTAACCATCTTGCATTTCAGTTTATCTACTTGACCGAAAAGAAATTTGTGAGATATCGTTTAAATGAATATTTTCCCTTTCTGTCATTTCCTATTCATTTTATCATTTGGACATCAATAAAAACAGATGATAAATGTTGTATATGTTTTTATTAATTTAGATTGATGTGTCAGCCATTGACCAGCAGAAAAAAGAGAAGCAACTTATTAAAGATCATGAAAAAAAAAGAAATGATGCCTTTGGTTTGTATGCATTTCATCTTTGTACTTTAAACATATTTGTCTTCTTGTTTCCATGTACTGTTTGCTTTATATTTGATTGTAATTTTTAATTACAATCAAATATAAAGCAACATGTAGAATATCAGAATTTTGGGGGTCATTACCAAAATTCGACTTTAAAACAAATTAACAAAAAAAAAAAAAATACTGGACATAAAGGTTCCAATGCTAAAAATAAATGTCGGAGCTAAAAAACAAAGCAAATGAGACACTTATTCCACAAGTTACAAATGCTTTATTCCATAAAGTGGACAAAAACAAGCTACAGCTAGGGTTGCATAAAGTTTCTTATGCAGGAAAAAATTCATTAACAAAATATACATAAAACAAAGGTAACATTAAGAATATTAGCAAAAAATGGTACTTGATACCACCTTGCTTAACACTCAGCATTATAAAGTAAGGATCAAGGGTAAAGTGGAGCAATCTAAGGAATGGAGTTGTGCCCTCCTCTACACCTTGGTGTGGTAGCTATCAAAAAGAGATCCTTAGTGTTACCCTCAACTAAGGTTGCCAACTTTACTTTTACTTTACATATCTCTTACTTCCCTGTAAGTGTTGCCCAGTCGGCTGGGGCAGTAGAATACACTGACTGCACCTCTGCAGAGGGGTAAGACCCCCCCCACGAGTGTCCTGGATATGACACTAAACAATCTGATGGTGAGGTTCCTTAATAAAGGTGTATTCCGCATTCCCCAAAGCTCCAGCATTACTGGAACCTCACTATCAGACTGTTTAGTGTCATATCCAGGACACTCGTTGGTGGGGGTATTCTACAGTCCCAACCATATTAGTAGTAGAGTTTTAAAATCTTTTTTCAGCATGCTTCTAAAACTTACTGAAAGTTTGAAATCAGATAAAAAATATCAGAACCTTAGCTGTATGTACAGATAAACATTTAGTAAATTATAATAAGACTGGGGTTAGTGCAAATTTAGACTTCACACTATTATTAAGTTCTATATTGGATCAGAAATTGATTTATTCTTTAAGAGCATTTAAATACTTACTGTTAGATACATCATCATCATCATCATCATGTGGTGCCGCCAGCACGGATATCCCTGACCCTCTCTCGCCACTTTTCCCTATCGTTCATCGCCTCTGGCAGGTCTTCAGGGTGACAACACATATTCTCACAGAGCTGCAGTATATATGTTCGAGCTGGTCATCCTGCTTTTGAACGGCCATATGTGGGGGTCCATAGGAGTATATCACTTATGAGCTTGTCCCTGCTTTTCCAGCAGTGTCCTGCATGTCTAGTTCATCTAACTTGGATAGTTTTCGTGATGGGAGGTAGGTGGCCGTATAGTTGGTGCTTTGTTGGATGTTGCCTCCGGGACTTGTTCAATATTGCTCGCAGCTGTGTAATTGCCGCCAAGCTTTTTCTCCAGCCATTTTGTTAGCGTCCAGGTAGTGCATCCATATGGCAGTATCGATACGACCGCAGCTTGGAAGAAACAGAGTCTTCTAGGAGTTCACTCTGACTTGGAACCAATCTTGACAATCCGTCAGCATGACCGATTTGTCTAGAAGGGAGATATTCTAACTTAAAATTGTAATTAAGTAAGATGGTTCCCCACCTTAGTAATCTGTTTGCTGTATATACGGGTAGTCCTTTTTTTTATCCGAAGATGGTTAGGAGCGGTTTATGGTCAGTTTGCAATTTAAAAAATCTTCCATACAGGTAACGGTGGAATTTTGTTACTGCAAAAATTATTGCAAGGGCTTCCTTCTCGATCTGCGAGTAATGCTTCTCTGAGGGCAATAGGGAACGTGAAGCGTATACTACTGTTTTTTTTACTTCCATCCGGCATTTTATGTAATATGCAAGCGCCTATGCCATGGGAGCTCGCATCACTGGCCACTACAATGTCTGATTCTAGATTGTTGTGCGCGAGGGACAGATCTGACGTCAGTATATTCTTGATTTTGTTGAATGCCTCCTGGCATTACGGTGTCCATTTCCATGTACTGTCTTTTTTCAAAAGCGCATTAAGTGGGGTCCGTAGGTTATGCATGTTGGGAATAAATGACTGGTAATAGTTTGCTAAACCTAAGAATCTTTGCAATTCGGTGATGTTCCCGGGAACTGGCATGTTTTTTTTATTGCTATTGCCCTATCAGGGTCTGGTCTCCTGCCGTCCTTGTCTATTATATGACCCAGGTATTTGATTTCTTCTAAGAAGAATTCGCACTTTTCTTCCTTAACTTTAAAACCGAACTCCTGTATCCGCGAGAATACTCTGCGTACATGTTCTCGGTGTTGCTCTTTGGATTTGCTGAGGATAATTATATCGTCTAGGTACGCGATTGCAAAATCAAGGCCGTCCAACATGGTATCCATTACCTCTTGGGAAATGGCCGGCGCGATCTTGATCCTGAACGGTAACCTTTTGAATTTGAATAAATCCCTGTCGGTGTTTATACAAAGCAACTTCAAGCTATTTTCCTTGACAGGAATCTGAAGATATGCATCACTCAGGTCGACCTTGGAGAAGATCTTTCCTCCATTTAGCTTTGTGAAGACCTCTTCAGGACTAGGAAGTGGGTAGTGGTAGTCTCTTAATACTGCGTTTAACTCAGTTGAAAAGTCGACGCAAACGCGTATTTCTTTAGACTTCTTTTTGGCGTAGACAGTAGGGGCTGCCCATTGGCTGAACTCCACTTTTGATAAGATGCCGGTCTTGACTAGTCTGTCAAGTTCTTTGTTTATTTTCTTTAGCGAAGCGAACGGCACGTTTTTTTTTTCTTAAATACCGGTTGTGTGTTGTCTATAAGTTTGAATTTGGCTGCTGTTTTTGTACATTTTCCCAGACTAGCTGCGAAAATTTCGGAAAAAGTCTTTTTTAGTTCTGTCTTAAGACTTTGTTTCTCCGTCGTTAAGGATTCCACTTTTTGACAAAAAGTGTTAATGGGTAAATCCCACAAGTTAAATCCCTGTATCCAGTCAGTACCAAATAAGTTCTCAGTATTCTTTAGCACAAGTAGTTTTAATTTTTTTGTCGTACCGTTAAAAGTAACCTTTGTAATTAACTCTCCCTCGAATTTGATTTTCGTCCCAGCAACTGTCTTAGCAGTTTTAGACGTTTTTTTGCACTGTCGGCTTATTCAATTTTCTCCATGTATGCAAATTGATTATGGTTAAGTCTGATCCAGAATCTAATTGTAACTTAACTTCCTTGTTTAAGATTTTAACCAGCACATATTTACGAATATTATTTTTGTATTTTTGATTTGGTATTGCTTGACGAACCCGGTTTTTATTATTTTGTGATTTACAGTGTGAACTTTTATGTCCTACTTTCTCGCAATTTAGGCATTTTTTAGTGCGAAATGGGTAATCACTCGACCAATGAAAATTTCCACAACGAAAACAAGGTGTCGAAGGGGTCTGGTTAACTTGTTTTTCCAGTTTGTGAGGGGGATAGTATCCTCTCTTTGTTGTTTTTTTTCGGTGAGTAATGAGTAGTTTTTTTTATGTAAGTTTCTGACGTGTGTGACTCTGGATTCCTCAATGTCTCTGGAATCCTTCTTTACACTAATTATCCTTTGACAATCTTCTGCTAATTTTTTCAAAGTTAAATTCGGTTCACTCTCCAATTTGTTTAAAATTCGTCGTCGGATTTCGGTGTCTTTTGTTGAGACAAGTCCCTGGACAAAAATGAGGCACTTAAAATCATCGGCACTCAGATCTGCCAGCTTGAATTCGTCACAATGCTTATTGACGACTGAAGAAAACGTCAAGTAATCCTCATCGTCTTTTTTTGTTAGGTTTAAGCATTTCCACTGTTTGTGGAATAACGATGTTTTGGGACTAAACAGTTCTGTTAATAGTTTAACAGTTTCCGTAAATGTCAGGTCACGAGTTTTCTGGGGTAAAATGTTATCCACGAATTTGTCATGCTCCGCGGCCCCTAGTTTGCTGAGTAATAGGTGGATCTTTTTTTGATCTAACCAATTGCTGTAGTCAATATTATATAGATATTCGTACCTTCTGAAGTACATGGCAAATGTTTGATTTGACTCGGGGCAATAAATAAAATCATTTAGAGTATTTAGAACTGTACTCTGTGGGAAATCTACGTTGCTCTCAAGGGTTTGGTCCCTACTTATTAAAGCTTGGAGTAGTGATTCAGTTTTCTGCATTCTCTCATCTGCTTTCTGTTGTTGGAGGAGGAACATTTCCTCGGCTCTCTTTTGTTGGTCCAATTGTAATTTTTGTTGGTCCAATTGAAACTCTTTTAGGCATTATCATCTTTTAAGTCTTTCATGTTTTGTCCCTTTTTTTTTCTCTTTTTTACCAAGAGAAAGAAAAATATTTTTTCTTTTTAAGGGAGTGTTTTATTTTCTCTTTAGACAAGCAAGAAAAAAAAAACTGGGTGTCCTCGTGGTGTAATGGTTAAAGCGATGAACTGCGGAATCGTAGTACGCGAGTTCGTACTCCAGTCGCGCTATTACGTTCACTTTCGGGCAAATACCCTTGGGAAAGGTATGAACCCCCTTATTCTCCCTCCAGCTATGGGTAAATAGTAGGACGGACTAGGTTCTTCAGCCTTGGTGAGGCAACTAGTCTAGGAGAAGGAAAACTCTGAATTCAAACCTGTTAAACTCCGCTTAAAAATCGACCTTGTGTCATATCCTGCCCGAGCGGAGGGTTTGGTAAATAGTACCTTTCTTCAGCAATGTGATCACGCCCTTAGTAACGCAACCAGGGATCACTCCCTGGGCGAACCAATGGTTGAACACATCCGTCAGAATAGGGACAAACATGTGCGACATCCTCAAGTACACTTCGTAGGGCAAACCATCTAGTCCCGGCGACTTGTTGAGGCCGACCTGCTTCAACGCATCACGGACTTCGCATTCAGTAACCACACCCTCGCAGCTAGCCGCTTCAGCCACCCCAAGGCGGGGGAAGTCGGCAAGATAGCTACGAAACTCCCGGATCGGGAGATCAGGGCAGCGGACAAAGCGATCCCGAAAGGCATCACGCATCTCACGACCTGATCGCAGCAGTCGCCCGTCCGCGGTCTTGACAGACGCGATGTACCGATCGGGGAACCTTCGCACTTCTTCTTCACGCGCAGTCGCGTTCGATTTCACAGCTTCGTTGAGAACTCTATTTAGCCTAGATCTAACTACGAATCCCTTGTAGCGCTCGCTACTCTCACGCTCAAGGTCCCTCCTAGCTAGCTCTACACCTAGGGAGTTCCCCCCAGCCACCGCCCGGGAAAGTCTATCTTCTATAGACTTCGCCTCCTTGGCCTTATCTAGGCTGAGCTGTTGACCGTATTTGGTGGCGAAGTCTCTAATCCTATATTTGAGAGAAACCCACCACCTATTCCCGGTAACCGCCCCCACTAACGCCCGCTGAATTAGGGATTCTAGCCGGTCCCGGAAGTCCCGTATCTTCAGTAAGGTATTGAACTTCCAGTAGCCGGCTAGACTAGGTCTATTGGCTAACCGCAGACTGACCCTAACAAGCTTATGGTCAGTCCACGCTATCAGGTGGAACGTGGGACAACTAACGAAATCAATGTCAGCTCGTCTAACACTCTGTCCAAGTAGGAACCTACTTTGGCAGAGGGCGAGCTATCTAGCCACGTCCACATCTCCCGCCCTGGGTGATCAAGACGAAACCTGTCGACGAGACCGTGACGAGTCACGAAGCCGACAAGGCTGCTATCACACCTTCCCGCACGCCTAGCTCCCCGACCGACCTTATCTATCTTGGGATCAAGGATCGCATTCCAATCACCCATTAAGACTAGCCGCTTTGTATCTTCCAGGAACGGCGCCAACCGACGAAAAAAGGAAACCCTCTCCGCAGCGATATTGGACGCATAAACCGCAACCAGACGAAACTTGAAACTTTTCACTGCAACATCGGCCACAACCAGCCGGCCCCCGTCACCTGCAAAAACAACGTCAACATCAGCATCAAGGCTGCGTCCAACTAGCAAAGAGACCCCAGCGCTGATGCAGCTGCCGTATGCTGAGAAAACGTTAAAGTCGCTTTCCAGCACCCGACAGTCGACATCGCAAGTGAAGTGGGTCTCTTGCACTGCAGCAACATTCACTCCGAGGTTCTTGAGTTCACCAAGCAAGCGCGCACACTTGCTTGAATCCCTCAGTCCCCTCACATTCAAACTGGCAACGTTTAAAGCCATCAATCTCACTTACCTTACTCAGTGTCGACTACGGGCCGGAAATCCTTGGGTGTGAGGATGCCGACAGCCTGACGCAGGGAACCGGTGCCGAGTTCAGTTGTCACCCGGTTGTCCCTGGTGATTCCGCCGACATCTATGGGGAACCGCAGCTTTAGGGACCTTTAAAGGGACGGGTGAACCAAAATAGGGACCCTACCCGAGCAATATGGGATGCATTTTTTCAATGAGGAGTGCTCCAATTCCGCCAGCTTTATGCCCGTATCAGTCTGACAGACCGTACTCAAGAACTTCCATACGCCCTTGGTATGGTCGCCAGCTGACCGGACAAAAGTGGTCACCATGGCTGCACTCCTGAAATTCACGGGGTTAGAAACATTTAAATTTTTTATCTTGTCCAGACTCAGCAGCGGCTTTAGTGCCTTTCGAAGCTGGAAGTCACCGACTGCTTCCAGCTCTACTGAGCACAAAGCCGCTGCCTGCTGTATTTGCATGATTGTCAGTTCTTGTTCGCCCTCCTGCCGATTTATTTTTTTACTGGCAGGAGGGTCTAGTTTCTGTCTGGCCGGAAAGAGCTCCTGAGACACTATTGATGAGGGGCTCAGTGATGGAAGGGAATGCGTCCTGGTCAGGTTCAGGGGCTGGGACCGGTCAGCTGATTGGGACCTTGGCAGTGGGATTTGATAGGGTCGGTGATATTTTTTGAGGCAATGTTCTTGTTGGGGTGAGAGGGTGACAATTTGACGAGGGGGTTGTGTGGTTTGTAGGATCTGAGGGGGGGGAGGGTGGTGGAGGTAGAGGTGGAGGAGTTTGTTGTTTTTGTGGTTGAGAGGAGGGACCTGCCTGGGATTGTTCGGGGCATATTTTTTTTGCGGTCCCCTCCCCGCTGTCCCTTCTCCTCTTCAAATTAACGTTGATTTCCATCTCTTCCGGGGCGTTTACTTTGTTTTTCTTTTTGTGTTTTTTGGGAGATGTCTTTGGTGTTGTTGCTGCAGGTCTGGGTGATGCTGCTGGTGCCGATGTTACTGGTGCGGGCGTTGCTGGAGTCGGTGTTGCTGGTGTTGCTGATGCCGGAGTTACAGGTGGTTCTGGTGTTGCTTTTGCTGCTACTACTGCTACTGCTGCTGCTGCTGCTTGGGCCTTTTTTTGAGGAGGGGATGAGCTTTTTTCCCCCTGCTTAGGGGACCCCTTCCTCTTTCTGGCCACTTCCGTCCAGCCCTCTTGATTAGTTGATTTGGGCTGGGCTGGACCCGGGCCCTTGGCCTCCGCTTCTTTGTTGATTGTGGTGGTGGTGGCCGCTGCATCCCCCTTTGTTGTTGTTGTTGTTAACGTGGCTTTTTCTCTGTTTTCAGGTCGCTGGAGGCAAAACTTGGCGATATGGCCAATTTACACCCCCAGCACCTGGGGCGTCTTCCCTCCACCATCACAATCATCTGCCGATCCCCGCAAATTAACGTCTCCGGGATGGCTTTGAAGCCATCCCTTGTCAGGCACAGCCGGAAGGCATAGTCCCCGTAGGCTGTCCCGGCCGGGGATCTGAGGAGGTTAAAATCCTCAACCTGGCCATATGCACTTAAATATGCCGCCAGGACCTCCCCAGTAATAATGGCCGGGACATTACAGACCGTGACGCGGAGCCTACGGGTGCCTTGATATTCCGGCTGTAGCCTGAAGTTATTATGTCCTTTTCAGCTGTTTTGGCCGCTTGTTGTTCTGTGGGAAGCAGGACATCCCATGTGGCAAAACTTTTTCTACAGAAGTACTGGCATGGGATGCCTGACTTCCTCAACAGCTCTTCAAATAAGTCTTTATTAAGCCCCACCAGCCTTTTAGTTTTAAGGTCGGAAACGACCAGCGAGAGGACTCTTGGTGTTATTTTCTCTGCTATTTCCGGGATGGGCAGTATCTCATTGCCCTTAAAGTATTGGGCATATCTGCCCACCCGGTCCTTTTCATAATCGTCCGGTCCTCTCTGCTGGCCCTTCCAAGCTGTGGGGCTTTTCTGTGCCGGCGGTATCGGACTGTCTTGACTTTGTGTATCAGCGGGGATCGGCAGCGAAGGCCAATTTGCCCCTATTAGGCTCTGACTTATTGGTTCGTCACTTTTTTTGGGGGTCGAATTTGTCGGGGTCGTTGTTGCCCCCTCCATGGCTGCGGTAAATTTCGCAGCCAGGAGGGTAAAATCAACCTCCACCTAAAGCTAGTATGGAGGGGGGGTTCTACTCTTGACTGAAAAGATTTAGAATTTTTTAAATAAAAGAAAAAATACAAGTGTAACAAGAAGACACTACACACAATAAAAAATAGGTAGAACCCCTGGGAAGGCAACAAAACCAAAATGCAAATAATATATTCCGACGTTAAAACAATAAAACAGAAAGTCGGATAACAAGTGACAAAAACAAGTAAAGAAAACAAGTTAGTCACAATCAAGGAATTCTCGATAAGACTTCCAAAAAATTCTACAAAAAAACAAAGTCTTACCGAGATAACAATTTTAGTCAGTTGTAACAAGTAGTCCAACAATAATAACAAAGTAGATTACCACTTTTCGTAAAAAATAGAGAAGTTATCTTCCCCGAGCGAGTTAGCTCGCAGAATATGTTTAGGTTGGACGAGTCCATCTTTGGGGTATGGTAGGATATGTCCCCATAACACTAACATTGGTAGGGCTGTAGCAGGAGATGATTGTTGCTCTGGGATTGCCATTAAAAGTAGCCATCATCATCCTAGGTTGTATTCTCTCAATGCTATTAAGTGATTTTAATGCTCTTGGTCCTATAAGTATGCCTACACCACCTACTGTGGCATTGACCGAGTTTTTCCATGCTGATACAGTGGCTAGCGTCCATCCATTGCCAGTATTGTGATATTTGATATCCTTGTTGTGTGTGTATCTGTGTTCTTGTATGCATATTATGTCTATCTTATGTTCTACGGCTGATGCAGTCAGCTCTGGTAGTTGACCTATTCTATTTAAGGTTCTAACGTTAAATGTCGCTATTTGTATTGTTTGTATTTTAGTAGTTTTTGTTGTTTGAGCTCTGTAGCTGATTTTTCGAACGCTGAGGCCAGGGCTCCAGCCTCAGCAGGACGCGCCCCTTTTTTACCCATACGAAGAGCAATGCGGTTTATGTATGTGGTTTGAGTGTGGGTCATGGTTATCTTTTGATGGCTGTTTTTATTCTCAATCTATAGAAGCCACTCTTAGAGATGAGCAGTAGTAGTTCCCCAATCGAACTGACAATCCTGAGCGTTGAGCCACGAGACTAACGTCCAGGACCAGGTTAGGCATTGCATTTGGCTGTCAGAGGGTTTATTCGCATACCTTTATGTCCATAGTGCTGCTTCCCATGTGTAAAAAAAAAAAGGCCTTTCTTTTCCAGTAAGTTTTAACTTAGTTAAAGTCCAAGACTAATGTATATCTATAAGAGTTTTTTTTTGGTATATTTTCACCTGTCTTCTGATATTGGCCTTAACATGTTTTGTTTTGTTTATTTGCTTTGGGGGACTTTCGGGGGTGGGGTCTAAACTACTAGGTGGGGATTCTAAGCTTTTAGAAAAGACTCTTCCCTGTACTGAACATGCTAGCACCTTTGACCACAGTCATATATTAAATTTGGATTTACGCAAAGTTGTCTTTACATTTAAAACACACTGTACAAGCAGCATTTTACAAAGAAAGCAGCATACAATTTTGTAAAATTTTTTGGCATTTTAAATTATTAGAACTTAAAGACAATATAATGATCACTTTGGATCATTTGTTTCTGGCAGCACATGGATAGTTCTTCAATTCTGGCGTTCTCCTCTGCTGTTTAGTCATTAGTGGATTTAAATAAAATTTGGGTAGACCTACTACTTGGGGAGGGGGACAATAGTCATTTTGGGTTTTTTTTGTGGCATTGGGACTTGCTTTACTTAGGCTGTTTTTGTTTTTTGTTTTTTTCTAAACTACTATGGGGGATTCTAAGCTTTTAGAAAAGACTCTTCCATGTACCAAGCATGCTAGCACCTTTGACCAGGGTCATATATTAAATTTGGATTTACAGTAAAGTTGTCTTTACATTTAAAACACACTGTACAAGTGGCATTTTACAGAAAAAACAACATACAAAATTGTAACTGTTAGATACAGTATCATGTATAAATAAATACACTGCAACATATTTTTTATATAAAGTTAATCTTCTCAATCAAAGTTACTTGAATTTTATTATTTCTAGTCAAATATTATACAGTCAAACTGGATATTATTAGATATCATTGATTACCAAATTGGAACCTAATGTATCTATAAGTTGTCTAATATATATGTAAAGTCACATTGTGATTTGTATTTATTTAGAGTTAAATTTGATTAGTTAGTTTGTTGGGTTTTATGACATATCAAACCTTGTTGGTTATTTAATGCCAAATCCTGTTTATACATATATATGATTTGTTAACACATTGATAACACTTTTAAATGAGCCTGAGATCATTTTTTACACTCAGTTAAATGGTTTCAAGAATTTCCATCTAATTGGAATCATTCTATTTACTATTAATCATTTATTTGCACACAGTTAAATGGTTCCAAGTATTGCTATGTAAAACTAATAATTTAACATCAGTGATTTGTTTACCCACATTTAAATAGACCTACATATATGATTTATAACTGAATAGTTTGTCTGTAATTTCATTTGTAAATGAGTTAGAACTAATTTGTTTGCTCAATAGCATTGCTATTGTTTCTACACAGTAAAATGGTTTCAGTTATTACTATCTAACAGTGTATTCAATATTAATTATGTATTATCAGACTGTGAAGTGCTTACAAGTATTGCTATTTAACACTAATTGTTCCATTTAACACTATTCATTCATTTGCACATGTTATAATGTCTATTTCATTAAACAAGAAAATAAAAATTAGTTTTCTTGGTGGTAATAAATCAAACGCAGAACAGCAATCAGGTTGTATTCAATAAATGGTGTTTGTCCAAATCCGGTCTACCAATCTTAATTTATTAACTATATATATACGCATTGGAATAACACATTTTAATACAACAGGAGATACAGGTTTACCTCCACAACATCTCCCTCTGAGCTAAATTTCCTTCGGAAATTAGCTAATATCTTTTCCTTTTAGGATCTGGACTAAAAGGTTCCACTCCCTTCCTTTTCCTTTTGCTGGTTTGCCTTTCAAATATGGGAATTGGTGGAGTGGGTATATCGAATACATCGTAAAGTACCTCTATTGGAACTTCTTGTTTTTTAATGACATTCTCAGTGTGTCTGGGTCTCAACTGATTTATATGTCTTTGGTGTTCATATTTCTTACCCTTTAACATTTACATCATCCATCCAACTCTTTTACTTATTACACCTTCTTCGCAGAATTCTTTTGCACCACAATATATTTTAAAAAAACACCTTGTCTCCAGGCCTGAAATACTTTGGAGTATATTTTGTGTTTTTAAAATTTTTGTTATTTGAGTAAATTTTTTTCTTTTTCCTAACTGGCAAAAGTCTGTCAAACACAGATCAAATTTTCTGTGAAAACATTAATTTAGCAGGTGTTTTACCTGGAATTGTGTTTGGATTGGGTGTAATTCTATATACACTCAGGAACTGCTGAATGCTACTTTCTTCTGTATCTAAGCCATTATTTTTCTTTAATGCTCTTTTAAATGTATCTACAATCATCTCGGCTTGTTCATTTGACCTTGAATGGTATGGAAGGGTAGTAACATGTTCAACTGACAATGATCTACAAAAATTTCTAACTTCACTTCCCATAAACTCAGTTCCGTTATCACTGACAATTTTTTCTGGCACTCTTTTAATGCATGGATTCTAGTAGTTGCAGTGGGTTTCTGACACTTAAAAATTTCAGACCATTTTGTGTAACCGTTCACCACTACCAGAGAATAAAATCCATTTAGAGGTCCAGCAGAGTCTATATGTATTCTAGACAATAGAAGGTCCATTTGGGGCCATGGTTTGTATCTTATCAGTGGTGCCTTAGCTGCCAGTTTTCAACCTCTACAGGTTTTCACTACTCTTTCGATATTTTCATCCATTCTAAGCCAATAAGTATAACTTTACATCAATCTCTTCATCTGTGAAATTCCTGGATGCTCAATATGAAACTCCTTCAAAATTTTCTTCATAAATTTGTGACACAGTTTCAAACTCGAGTTACAATCACAAAAGCTTTTTTAAAAAAACAAGCACATAATAATGCTTTTTCTAAAGTCGCACAATATTTCTTTACATTGACTCATTTCTATCTAAAAGAAACCAAACCTTTTTTTTTTAACTTGCCTTACTTGGATGACGTGAAAAAGAAATTCTAGTTGTACCTGTAGTTGACTGTAATTCTTTATTTTTAGTTAAAACCAGGTTTTAACACTTATTCCTAAATTGCCCATTTGTTAAAGGTCCATTCACTTTTAGGGAATATCCCCATTGGCAATTTGTTATGTGTATTTCGTTAAATAAGAAAATAAGGAGTAGTTTTCTTGGTGGTAATAAATCAAATACAGAACAGTAGTTAGGTTGTATTTGATAAACAATGTCCATCCAAATCTGGTCCACCAATTTTAATTTATTAACTATATATATACATTTGAATAACACATTTTTAATACAACGGAAAATACAGGTTTACCTCCACAACAGCTCAGTTAAATGGTTCCAAGTATTCCACACTAATAGTTTTATTTGCACACAATTAAATGGTCAAACAGTTCTATTTCACCCATAGATAGAGGACCCTATCAGGTGCTAACACTCCGATTAGAGTGGACCTGAGAGCAATGGCCATAAAGTGGTACTCCATATTCCCCAAAGTTCCAGGGCTAGGACTTCACCATCAGATGGCTTAATGTCATATCCAGGACACTTGTTGGTGGGTGGAGAGGGTCTTGCCCCACTGCAGAGATGCAGTCAGTGTATTCTAAAGCCCCAGTTAACTGGGCTGGTTAAGTTTGGGTTAACTTAGAATTAAAATCTACTTTGCAGGGAATTATTAACCTGTTTGATGTTTTATTTTGTATTTTGTCTCCTTATTTTCTCAAAGATGCTGATGCCTTAAGGAATGCCAAAATTGGTGAGTTATTGGATTTGAGACAAAAGAATGATGTGAAAGAAATGAACAAAAACTTGAACGAATTTCGACAACTGTATCAGCAGCCATTCAACCGTCGGGAATTTGATCTCTGTGATCCCGAGGGTTTGAGAAAAGACAAACCCTCTCGGGTAACAGATGATGACCCTCGATGTACCATCTCGGGCTTGCAGAGATTTGACGGTGAAGACCTGAATAATGAAGCCAGAATTGAATTCCAAAAAGAACAAATGCGTGAATGGCTTCAACAGCAAATGGATGAGAAGAATAAAGCCAAAAATAATCTTACTGAGGCTAATCGGCTACATGATTTAAAACGAATAGAACTGGATGAACGAGCTCTGGCCCTGGTTAAAGCAGAAAAAGATTGTCAAAGGAATATTAAATTGGCTACAAGCAACTATAATTTGGCTCTGGTAAGTTTCATATAGTTAATTACATTTTAAGCTATTTTGCACTCTAATATATAGTCACATTTATTTAAAGACTATACAAGATGTTAGTTTAAGATCAGTGGTACTGTAAACAAAGTAATTAGAGGGAGGTACTGGGGTTTGAATTGATAAATTCTTTAAAAAAAGCCAGCAGCTGGAGGAAGAGCAGGTTGACAAAAGTCAACATCTCATCTGGTAGGCTAGGTGTGATAAGACATACTTGATCTGTATTGAAAACAAAACTTAACCAGGACTTACTGAGATCACCAGATTTGGTTGGCCATCAAAGTGGTGGTGGTGGTGGTGGTGGGCATATCTGGAAAATAGTGCCCACCCACACAAGGAAAAAGTAAGGGTTAGGAGTTTTGTGGAGCCCAATAAAAGTTTCCTCAATTCTCTCTCTCTCTTTTCATGGCTTGGGTAAAAGAAGACAACTGCTTATGCATACAGAGAGTAAATGAACCTTTCAAAGATACTACTTCCTACTAGAATGAAGAAGCTACCCAACTCATTGTGTCTATTATGCATTTCCTCCTACTTCCACAGTCTCAGAAACTGAACAGAGAGAATAAAACAACTGAAGTAAATTGTGTATTTATGTTTCTAATCTTCTATCTGTGAATTAGCCACCACTAACATAGCAGTCACCAGAGACTATGTTACATAGTTATTAAAGCTGAAAGTTTGTTATAGCTGATGGTTGCCTCTTGTTTGATAAACAAGAAGTAAATTTGGTAATTTTCCACATTTCTACGATGTAACATTTTTTTCTTACAACTCTTTCTTACATTATCATGGTTAATGCTACAACTTTAAAGTAGAAACTTTTTCTCTTTAATTTTTCTCACCTGTTCTTTGCTAGTCATGAATTTGTTATGATAATGTTTTCTTTTTACTTTAGTTTGAATCTCATTCAGAAACAGATATTTAAATATACTACTTTGCTTCCATTAATATTTTACTGGCAAATTGAAGTGGCAATTTCGTTAATTCATTTTATATCAAGGTTAGATGAACACTATCAATCTTGGTATATAGCTGTAAATACAATCAATTTTTGTATGAGTTCAGTCAGTAAATCAGAAAAAAATTTATATGGTTCATATGTTCACTACATTTATCAAATTTAATTTGGTAAATCCAAAGTTAGTTCAAATGGATCTATGTTAGAGCATTCATCCGATTTTCAAATCAGATTATTTCTTTCTTATGACTGAATTATTTTTGAGACGTCAAGTCTTAACATAGTTCTGTTTTATGACTAAACCTTACCTAGAAGTAAAGCATCAGTTTTTGATACTATTACTGATTTTAATTGACCAATTGAATTGTATCTCTCTCCAATAATATCTAATTCTCGTAATAGATTATACTTGTTAATTTGTATATCTCATCAGCTATTGTGTTTTCAATGAAAACCACCAGATGGTAGCACTGGTATCAGCCATATTGAAATCCATGTGGTTCCAGTATAAAAGCTACTATGTTACCATAAAAGAAGAATGGTAATTGCAGGGAAGAGTCCCTATGACATTATGGCTCAAGAGCTGGACTGTGGCCTCAAAGTAAGCAAGTTCAAACTTCAGTCTTGCTATTACATTCACTTTTGGACTAGTACCATTGGTAAAGGTATGACCCTCCTTATTCCCCTTGCTATAGGGTTAAATAGTATCACTGCTGTTCTTCTACAAGGATAACTTTGGCATTAAATAACCTACAAAGGTTGATACGCTTTTAAAAAGAAAACAAAAAACAAAGAATGGTAATGCTGTGGAGAAGATAAGGAGAGAAGAAAAAAGGGGTAATTCATTGTCCAGCAAGCAAAACACTGTATCACCCAACATTTGTGGTGTAGTGATAAAGTAATCATATTTACCAACCCCTCCGCTCGGGCAGGATATGACACAAGGTCAATTTTTAAGCGGAGTTTAACAGGTTTGAATTCAGAGTTTTCCTTCTCCTAGACTAGTTGCCTCACCAAGGCTGAAGAACCTAGTCTGCCCTACTATTTACCCATAGCTGGGGGGAGAATATTTGGGTTCATACCTTTCCCAAGGGTATTAGTGCGATGTGAAATGCAATCAGTCAGGTCCAAGATTTGAACTCGTGTCGCCGTGTCCATATCCTGCGACGATAACCATTACACCACGGGCACCTCCCAATGTAGTGATAAAGTAATGGATTACAAACAGCAGGGGTTAAAGACAAAGAAAAGGTGCATTCATAAATCTATGGAAAAGCAATTTATATCATCAGAGAATCTGTTCGATGAAGGGTTCTATTTGGATGATGTTTACGTTTGTACAGTAACAAAACAAAAGAGAAGTTTGTCACTCAGAGCTTCATGTTGGTGTGGTAGGATAGTTATACCAGTTTCTTTGGTGACATTGTAATTGTTGGATGAACAAGTGTTTTTTTGGGGGGGTTGCACAAGTGGTTTGGACAAGCATTCTCTTTTTGCAGATAGAGCCATAATGAGGGGTCAGATTTGACATGTGGGAGCATTGATGAGGATGTTGCATGGAATATGACCATATGAAGGTCTCTTGTGCTGCACGTGTTTACATGGGACAAGGGGAGCTAAGGGAGAGGTCTTTATGCTTCATCTTCTGCAATTGATGATACCTATGAAGTCACTGTGTTGTGTGTTTATACTATCAGGACTATAGTGTAGAGCTCTATCAGTTAATGAGCTGAAAAGTTTGAGAATCGACATACAGTAGCGTCCAAAACTAAGGGACAAAATTTTAAAACCTAATATTTGTTAGAAATAACAACTGTGAAAAGCTGAAATTTTGACAACTGGTAGTCGTTATTATCCATAATAACATACTAAAATTTGAATCATTTGCAAAGGATAGAAAAAGAATTATAACAATTATTTATTTATTTTCAAAATAGGATTGTCCAAAAGTAAGGGACAAAATTGAGAAAAACAATGTAAACAGTATGCTATTTTCAAATTTTTTGATTTCCTCTAAAGAATAAGTCTTACTTAGTCATTTGTAAACGTTGCATCAGCCGGCACCATGGCGAAACACCAAAAACTTGATTACTCTGTGAGACAAGCTATTGTGAAGCTACACAAGGAAAAGCACACCATTAGAGAGATTTCAGAGAAAGTGAAACGTCCCAAGAGTGTTGTAGGCAGGGTTGTTAAATCCTACAATGATACTGGCAAAATAGTTAGTGCTTTTAAAACCGGCAGACCCCGCAAAACTTCAGCAAGAGAAGATCGAATAATGCAGCGTATGTCATTAAAGGACCGTTTTAAGTCTTGCACAGAAATTAAAAGGGTTATGAATAGTACCTCATGTGTTAATGTGTCAAGACAGACTGTTTCTAGACGACTGCAAGAAATAGGGCTGTTTAATCGAACCCCAAGGAAGAAACCACTTGTTAGTTCGAAGAATAAGAAGAAGAGATTAGAGTTTGCAAACAGGTATGTAATTTGGACATATGAAAATTGGGCAAAAGTATTTTTCAGTGATGAAAGCAAGTTTAATTTATTTGGAAATGATGGAAAAAACAATGTAAAGAGACGTATTGGTGAAAGATTAAGTACAAAGTGTACTAAGAAAACTGTCAAGTTTGGGGGCGGAAGCGTCATGGTATTTGGAATGTTTTCTAGCCAAGGTACAATGCCTCTTGTCTGGTTACAAACTCATGTAAACATGCAGATCTATAAAAACATTGTTCAAGATCATGTTGTGCCAATCAGAGAGAATTCAGGTTTCGATAGGGCTACCTTTATGCAAGATAATGCTCCATGTCACAAGGCAAAGGTGGTAATGAGTTACCTTAGCGAGCAAGATTTCGAAATTATGGATTGGCCACCGCAAAGTCCTGACTTAAATCCAATAGAAAATCTTTGGAAGACCTTAGGAGTGAAAGTTATGGAAAGAAATCCCACTAACACAGAGGATTTGTGGGTGACGCTTCAAGAAGAATGGTCTAAAATTTGTGTCGAGGATTGTCAAGAACTGATTCGTTCTTGTAGTTGAAGATGTGCAGCTGTCATTGAGAGCAAGGGCTCATTTACTAAATATTGATTGTACATGTATTTTTAATGTTTTTTGGCTGTTTACATTGTTTTTCTTTAGTATGTTATTATGGATGATAACGACTACCAGTTGTCAAAATTTCAGCTTTTCACAGTTGTTATTTCTAACAAATATTAGGTTTTAAAATTTTTTCCCTTAGTTTTGGACACTACTGTATGTGTGCTAACTGATGGTGATGTGTGTGAAGGTTCCATAAATGGTTTGATTAAATATCCATCCTGTGCATCAGTGGTCAGTTGGTGTGTTTAGCTGACTCTGCTATGAGAAAGATAACTAACTGCTGAGAGAAAAGAAAGTGCTAATAGGGAATTCCAGTGTATTTACATGCTTTAGAAGCCCTGCTTGTGTATAAGCCATAAGCAGTTTCTGATCTGATATATATAACAATTTGATCTTTCATTCTGGGAAGGGTGTATCTTCCAATTAATATAAAATGCTGGATGAGTGACAGACATTTTGATTCAAAATTTGCATACAGGAAAGATCTATCTCATGGACTGTCTGTAAATGCTGAACAATGAATATTGACCTGAGACGTTGATGAACCAAAAAGTTTATTCTCTGTATTACCTTTAAATATGTCAAACTTATTAACAGTTAATAATACAGAGAATAAACTTTTTAAACTCACAAATAGTTCATCAATGTCTAGGGTCAATATCCATATTTGTGGTGCCTTCTTAATTAGTCAGAAGGGGTCGTTAGATCTGTCCTCGCACCATGTCAATAAAGTGAGCAATTAGCTCTTGTTTTGAGTAGGCATGTCTTATTTTTTTTACTAAACAACCTCATGAAACATGTCAAGATTTGACTTACAATATAACTGTCAAATTGAGATAGGAAACTACATTCAACAATACTAATTATTCTTGCCAAAATTTATTTTCCTCGTGTTTTGATAATTCTCATCTAAAAATCTTTTCTATGCAAGCATAAAATCATCATCATCATCATCATCATCATCAAGTTGTTCTGATAGCATGAATTTCCTTGATTCTCTCTTGCCATCCATCCCTACCAATCATTGCTCTTAGCAAGTCCTCAACTGAGTCTTGCAAAGAGATACATTAGCACCATTTCTATTTATAATCTGTATAGATTACAATCTACAAATGTTGATTGCTCTAATGAAAGTAAATGGTCTCACATTAAAAAAGCAAGAAGCAGATAAAATCCTGCAGAAACTATTATAGATGCTGACTATTTAGTGCTTCTTGCAAATACACCAGATGAAGCCAAATCTCCTTAGCATAGCCTAGAGCAAGCAGCAAGAGGCATTGGTCTCTATATGCAAGATAAAATAGAATTCATGTTTTAAACTAGATGGAGTCATCTCCACATTAATCATAAAATACTTGATGTAAATTCTCATCTTACAATGTATTTTGGGGGAATAAATAAAAATATTAGTCCCCATCATGCATTTGGCAGAGGTTTTCTTTACCTTTTTGTTCTTATATGGGTGTAAGCTATATAATTTAATGCACCTGTGGGGGTGACTTAAAGTAGGTAATTTGTTTTTGATTCTTTGTTTTTATTCTTTGGAGCTTGTTACCCCATTGAAAGATTATTTTTTTCTGAAAATTAATGGTTAACATTCCAGAGGGCCTTTTCCCCAGGCAGCACCTGTTCCCTTACCTAAAAGAGGTAAGGATTGGGTTGATTGCTCCATACTTGAAGCACACCTAGAGGGGAATGCCAACAAAACTGAGTAATTTTTGCACCTACCCTGCAGGAGGCTTGTTTCCTGCAGGGCACCCCACACAAAATTGACCTTCTATTGTATTATCATGGGTGGGGGTTAAATACCAAGAAGGAAATTGATTTTTTTAAAGGTTAAAGAAACTTGAGAAACAATGGGCCAAATGTATTAAACTGTTGGATTAATATGGGGAATATCATGTGTTTCATGATTCAAGGTCAATTCTGTCTTGATCAGACTAAGAACTTTTCAGCATCTTCTCATTGTTGAGAAAGAAAATACATAAAACTATTAATTTTTTGTTTCATTAACACTTTTTCTCAGGACAAAGAAAGAAAAGACAGAGAACGGTTGGCTAAGAGACAGGAGCAAGATGACAATAGCACTGAAATTGCCAACTGTATCTATGGTGACATTCTTACTGAGAATCCAGCTGTGGCTCAAAGTGCTTTTGGCCCTCATAGAGTGATTCCTGATCGGTGGAAAGGAATGACCTCAGAACAGAGGACTAATATCCAAAAGAAACAAGAGGAACAACGCCTGGAAAATGAGGTAAGTAAAAACACTCAGTTTTATATTGTCATTTTTTAATATTTGTTAAGCTTGACTGAAGTCTATGCCAGTTAAGACATTAAAACTTCAACCATAGCTAAATTGACAATTTTTGTTGTTAAGTCAAAATGTTCACTAATTGATCAATTATAATTACAATTAAATGTACATTAAATGTTAATTATAACATCTATATATTACTCAAATTATCATTGTGTGTGTGCATGTGTATATATATATGTATGTATATATATATATAGAGAGAGAGAGAGAGAGAAACAAAAGTGATGAGACAAATGAGAATATTTCTTTGTTATTTATTTTAAAAAATTTTCTCAACTAGTTTCAAACTTAGGTCATCAAGAGTAAAGTTTTTGTGAAGAAAGTTAAAATCGTTTTTAAAAGAGTTGATATGCTACAAAAGAAGTGATGAAAAATGAACTCATAACAGAGCATATCCATTGAAAACTGAGGAAGCTCAGAAGATACAACAGCCAAAATGTTGTGATTAAAACAACCAAGATGAGGACAACAGTCCATGATTAATGCAAATAATAACAACCACTCATCTCAGGAATTTTGGTAGTTACTACTTTGGATTTGTCATAAGAAGGCAACAATTTCTCCTAATCATATTAAATACTTCATGTCAGGCAGGATGTGACACAAGATCAATTTTTTAACAGTGTACTACAGGTTTGAATTCATAGTTTTTCATCTCTTAGACTAAATAACTCAGGCTGCTCTACTTTTTTCTCATAGCTGAGGGAGTAGATGAGATGGATTTGTGTCTTTCTCAAGGGTATTAGCATGAAGTGAATTGAAAACAGCCTTGTCCAGGTTTTGAACTCGGGTTGCGGATTTCATTTCCTACAATGATAACTATTAAACTAAGTTCACCTCTTATTTAGTCCTTTTGTTACTGATAGAAACTATAAAAAAAATCTTTAATCATCATTTAATTTTTCAGAGAAAGCGAGAAGAAGAAAGAAAACTGAATGAAGAGTGGGACAGGCAGAGGATTGCCCAGGCTAAATCAGGCATATTGATTGAGCGAGAATTTAGTCGCTGTCAGAAAGATAGTATGAAGAGGTTGTTGGATGAGAATAGAAGGCTTGCTCAAGAACAAAAGGCCTATCAAGATTTCTTAAAAAAAGAATTATACACGAATTCACCAACTGCTGCCTATTTCACACAGTTTAACACCACCACACGATAAAAAAAAAAGCATTTTGGACTGATTGATGCCACTTTAGTTTTATTCCAAGGAATAATTATAACTCTGAAATTTACTGTTTGTTGTTATTCACTCCTCAAGGGAACATTAAATAATTTTAAGCATAAATTATAACATTCAGTTAAGTATAAAGGATTGATTAATACCACACAAACCAAATGGTACCAATGCTTTTTCTCAGGTGATAAGGAAAATTGTAGAATTAAGCTTGAAATTAACTCAGTTAACTTCAGTGGCTTCCACTCAATGGCAAATTACTTCCTATTTATAGAATCCATAATATAATTATTTTCAAATGTTAATTTTCATAAGGTTTTATTATTATTGTTATTAATGATTAAAGTAGCATTACTAGTATGTCATTATGATTGACAAAAAAGAATACAGGATTTTTCTCTGCTTATTTTTTTTCTTAATAAAACTTATTGAAATAACTCTGTAACTAGCAATTAATTGACCTGGAGTTGTCTTCCTTGGACAGACATTTTTTTTGTCAATTTATACTTAGAGATTTTTTGGAAACTAATTGGACAGAAAATTTGTATTCTTTTGAGCATTTTAATCAAGAATAGGAATATTTAGCAGTCCTAATTTTATTTCTAGTTAGAGTTTATGGTGTAGAGTTTGGTAATAAATAATACCTAATAATGTCCCTTTTGATTGTATAATGTTTCATTAGAAATAATAAACTTCTAGTATTTTTGGTTTAGAAGAAAAATTTTAATGAGGTTGTCTAGTAACAATATATTTGAATTTTTTCCACTGTTTGTAATGAAGTTACTGGTCATGATTTTATGATTGTAAGGATAAACCCCAAGATAACAGCAGATTGTAAATGTTCAGTTTCAACTGCTGCAATTTCTTTCTCTTTTGCATTAATAATAATGATAAGATAAATAAGAAAAGAAAAGCTATAAACTTTCATTGCCACTTTATCCTTATGGTTATACACATATTGTTTGTGGTAAACTGTGTAAATCAAGTCCTGGATTAAAAAGCCAAATGAAGATAAATGGAAATAATATTCAACAGTAGGATCTCATTAACCATATACAGAATTCAGGTTTTGTTTTTTAATTAGTTATTAATCAGGATGCTTGAGTTATGATTTTGGTGGTAAAGATGGCTATCATCTATCAAGATGTGGCAGTCATATGTATATATACATACATTTTTTACTTACACGATAAAGCAGTTTGGTTTCTTGAGCTTGTCCATGGTTTGATAAGATGAATATATTTTGACCACAGGTCAAGTGTTTCAGCCTTTTTTTGCTGAAATATGATTCAACAGCTTGTTACATCTTGGACCTGAGAAGGAATGAAGTTAGAGTTTTTTTTTGGTGTCAGCTGCTTTTAAATTGCAACTGATTTTAATTTCCAATGTAAGTCTTCATAAGTGGCAAAGAAATTTGTTCAAGGGCTGATAATTGAATATCTCATAAGTAATAATATAGTTCAATAATTGCTAAATTAAAATCTTAATAGCTAGCATACAGCATATTTTTATTGTCCAAGGAAGCTGATTTTAAGGAAATTAGTTAAACAACTTAAAATCAGATGTGATGCATTTCCCATGGCAACACTTGCTATCCTATTACACTGCTCAACACGCTTCTTGGTGCCAAGAAACAAAAAACAAATTTGATAGTGCTGATTCTGAAAATGGTTTATGGTGTAGAGTTTGGTAATAAATAATACCTAATAATATCCCTTTTGATTGTGTTTCATTAGAAATAATAAACTTCTAGTATCTTTGGTTTAGAAGAAAGTACTGTTTTCGCAGTACAGTAATTGTATTGTTTTGGGTAAAAAGATCAATTTACAATTTTAGCTGATTGCAAAATTTAGTTAATAAAGGTCATAAAAGCCCATCAATTTTCAAGTAGGCTAAGCAATTTATGTTAGCCACCTGAAGTAAACAATTTTTATAAGAAAAAAGTGTTTTTGAGTCAAAAAATTTTAAATACAAGTCCCAAAATTTTCCAATTTATTGCCAAAATTCAAATTAACTGATAAAATTTATCAGTAATAAATAATTAAGGTGACATAAAAAAAATGAAACCCGAAAATTTTCTGTTTGATATCTATAAATTTATCCCATCACTTTCGTCCCTTTACTATGGAAGGAAACCAAACACATTTAGAGCTTTTGTTTTCACAGTTGCAACGAAAAATATCCCAATTAAATGCACCTATTCCATTGTACATGATGAACATCAGGGAAATGGTTTCACCATAACATCAGGAAACTCATTAACGGTGATGAATTTGTAATTCAATGAAGGACTTGGAATTATGCGCTTGGACCTTATTGATGTGGTGAAAAACTTCTTAGGCAATCACCAGGCTGCAAACTACAAGGAGTTAGTGGAAAAGCTGTTGAAAAGTCTACAGGACATAAGCGCTAATATGTGTATTAGAATTCATTTTTTACATAACCATCTAGATAAATTTTCAGATAATTGTGACAATGTGAGTGATGAGTATGAAGAATGATTCCATCAGGATATCAAAACAATGGAAGAGCCCTACCAAGGATGGTGGAACAAACCAATCATGGCTGATTACTGCTGGAATATCAAAAGGGACTTAAATAACATTGAACATGACAATCAAGAAAGAGATCATTTTTACCATAGTTCTTATGTTCATGAAGGTTTTATTTCTGCTATTAGCTTATTAAATGATTTCATGAAAATACTTGTTGGTCTTGGTATATTCAATCATGTTATTTTTAAAGACTTAGGATCTGATTGCTATTGCAAAAATGGTATTTCTCAATAAGCAGACCAATATTTGTTGATTTAAATACAAACTGAGAGGTTTCTGTTGTTTTACTTTGAGAAATATTGCCATTGGTCAATATAATATATACAAAAAAAAAAACAAAAACTAAAAACAAATGAAAAAAATGCTTTTTTTTCCAAATATGAGGCATTTCTGTACAGCAAAAATGGTAGCTAAACAAGAAAAAGTAAGGTCATTTTCAGATTCAGTGCCCTCAAATTAGCTAAAAAAGATGTTTGTTGCTTCAAAACCATTTCAAAAATATTTTTTGTTGACCAAATGTTATCAGAGAAATATTGCCTGAAAATGATTATTTGATCTTAATACATGAAATTAAGGAAAAAGAAATTCAGGAAATTCATGCACAGAAAACAAAAGGCATCTGAGATTTATTTAAATTTTTTTTATTTCCGCAAAATTTTTCAATTTTTTAACGTTTTTAAATGTAATGTGTTTATAAGAATATTGTGTTGAATTTGTAGAAAGTTTTTCTTACTGCATACAGTTCAGAAAAATTATGAAACAGCTCAAGTTGTGCTCACAAAGCATATAAAAAATATGGAATGTTGGCATCATCTTTTATTAGGCAGATTATAAATGACACAAGGTACAAAGAAAGCTTCTTTTTCTATATAATTTTTGATAAGCAAATATAATTATCATAAGAAATAAAGATCAATGTTTAAATATTATTGTATTGTAAAATGGTTTTTGTCTATAAATTTGAGAAGAGTCAGTGACATTCTATTTTTTTCAGACAATTGAATATCTTCTTAGTATTTTTGATATTGTCAACATATTTTATCCAATATATTCTCTTTCCATATAAGTAATATACCTGTAGAAGGCTGAAGAATAGATTGACTGAAATATCATGTTGACAATATAAAAAATACAAGAGATTCAGTTGTAAAAAAAAAAAAAAAAAAAAAAAAAAATTAAATTATATATTATTTTTTTGAATTTTAAAAAATTGGAACAAAGATTTGTTTTAAAGAAAATTGTTTTTATTATCAGAAAGACAATTCAAATAATCCTCAGCATTATTATTATTATTATTATTATTATCATCATCATCATCATCAATTTTTGCTAGTATGTTCTTTCAACTGTTAATTTTTATTTTATTTTATTTTGACTCACTCAAATCATCATTTTTTACAAGGAACAAAATTAATCAGACAAGAATAAAAAAATAACCTCTTGGTGAAAATCAAATTCATATCACCTTTTGTTTTGTAGAAGCTTGGTTATCCAAGCTGCTTTCCCAACTAAGCTAATAGTAAAAACTATAACAATAAGCATAATTCCGAGAAGATTGAGATATGGTAAAAGATAGGTTATAGTTTGAATGCTTCCAAAAATAAAAATAAAAAATAAATAAAAGATAAAAATAAAAAATAAAACAGATTCTTGGAGCTCAGTTAATAAAGAGCTGCTAGTAAAGATAACCAGGCTCTTCCAAAGGCAAAAAGGGAGTCATGTTCAATTCATCAAGGGATTATCTTATGACAAGAAGATAATCCCTTGATGAATACTCATAACATAATTGTTTGCTTTGGCCATTACTTTGATTCAGAGGTCTCGTTTTTTTATATGTATATATCTCTACCATGCTATTGTAGAAATTATAAAAATAAAACAGTTAAAAATCTAAAGATTATAAGTGTTTTTGTTATAAGAAAGACAATTCGAATAATCTTAAACATTATTATTATTCATTATTTTCTTTGATCTTTTAATTTTTACTTGTTTTATCTTTATTTTGATTCATTCTGGTTTCATTTTTACAAGGAACAGAACTAATCAAAGACAATAATATAATCTCTAGGTGAGATTCAAATTCACATCACCTGTTGCTTTGGGGAAACTTAGTAATCTATAACAGCTGCTTTCCCAACTAAAAGCTAGTAGTGTGTAAAAACGATAATGTGCTGACCAAGAGACATAGTAAAGGATAGGTTATAGGCTGAATATGAGCTCCTGCAAAACTGATGTCTCTTGGATCTTAGTTGATAAAGCTGCTGTTATTGATAACAAGGTTTCCCCCAATGCTCAAAGGTGAATTTGAGTCTCATCAAGAGATGATGTATTTCTGTACCTTGATATTGCAAAAATGATAGTTTGATTGAGTCGTAATGAAAATAAAGCAATTACAAATTAAAAGCTTAAAGAAAATACTAGTTGAAATTAATAATAACAATAATAGTTAATGCTTCACCTGAAAATTTTCTGAAACTAAAAAAAACCTAACATGGTTTTAAAAAAAAAGAAACAAACATGATTTTTTGATTATAGAATCAAAAATGATTAACTTTATTCCTACAAGAATCAACTACTTGGTTAAAATGTTATGGTTTTTAAAAGTTTGGTTTATATAGTTTTGCTGTTTTTAAAGAAAAAAAAGTTTTTTTATGTTTTCAATTGATAAGTCTTTCGTATTCTCAGATATGTTAGTTCTAAAAGATATTAACTTTTTTAGGCTTTAAGTGGATGTCTGTGTTCAATATTAGAGTCAAATAAACCCTCATTTTCTGTCCATCTTATGAAATTATATCAGTAAAATTAAAATTCATTTCCTTTTAATACTTATTCTTTTTCTTATGCATTTTTTCTCACTTTTTTTGATATTTTGAATTTTGGCGAATAATGATTTACTGTAAGGCCTTACGTAAGGATGAAAAATTAGATAAAAATATTAATTAATTTTTAGCTTAAACCCTAAAGTTAATAATAACAGTAATAAGAAGATGATGAAAGTATTAATTTATTAATATTCTAATCCATATTTGAATAAATTTTGAAATATCAATTTTTAGCCTAAATTTAATAATAGTAATAAGATGACGACAAAAGCAATAAAGATAGTAACTGAATACTTTGTTTTAAAACATGGATAGAAAATAAGGGTTCACTTTACTAGAGCATTTTATTGTAAATTGAACCCCTCTCTTAAAAAAACTATTAAAAAAATCTGTCAAAACTAACAAATATCTGGAGAATAGATTAGTAATTAAAAAATTACCCGAAATTCAAATAATCATAAACATGATTAAAAGAGAGAAATAAAATTGATGATTCATATTTTTTATTTATTCATTTTTAGATGAAGCTTTGTCAGTCATTATTATCAATACTTTTAACTAGTATTTATCATTTATCTTCATTCTAGTAATTTTTTATTTCAACTCACTCAAAAAGGGATGTAAGTTTGAGTCTCACTGGGAGCTTAGTCTTTATTTTTGTTTCCAGTGCATGAGGTCATTTGTTATGGAAATGATGACTCAAGTGAGTTACAATAAAAAGCAACTAAAATTAAGATGAAGGATAGTACTAGTTAAAATTATCAATAATAAAAACATTGATGGTCTTTTTAATTTATTTTAACTACTATTTTCTTTTCATTTTTTTTTTAAACAATAAAAAGATTTTAAAAAATGAAAAGAAAATCTAGTCAAAATTTATCTTATTGTAATGGAGATAATGTGTCTGTCTTCTGTAAACTAAACTACATCACTACTAATGTCTCAATTCCTTTAGTTATTTACATTACATTTTCGATGATTATTATTTAATTATTATTATTTAGCATCTCATCTGTTAACAATCTCTCTATTAAAATCTAACCAAGTTAGATTTGCCTTAAAACAGATGATGTTATAAATGCATTTAAAATCCTGCAATGTGTTATATAATCACTAAGAAATAAAGGTTGACATAGTAAATGATGTAGATAATTTGCATACTGGTTTTAACAAAACTGGATATAATAAATAATTATTTGGTATTAGTGATTTTTAATTTTATTGTTTTATTATCAAATGTATTAAAAGCAATTCTATGTATAATTATATGGAGAAATAAATAAAAATAAGTAACCTTTTCATATACACTTTTATTTAGTTTTGTTAGTATTTCTAATATAATATTTTATTACATTAAAAATTTGAATACTTGCACTTGGGCGGTACATATTTTTCTTAGTAATAAAAATGATTGACAAAACTTCATCAAAAAAATAAATAAATAAACAAAGCAAGTAAAATTAAAAAGATGAAAAAAAAAAAAAAAGTCTAATCAAAATGAATACAATTGAACTTTTTTTTTGTTATAGGATCAAAGGGATTGATTTTGTTTATAAGATTCAAACACATGATAAAATGTTGCTGTTTTAAAAGTTGCTGTCAAAGAAAAAAAAAAGATCTGAAAACAATACTAGAACATTTTCTACTTTTGGTTGTAACTTGATATTTTTACAAAGAAAGTAAAAAAAACCCACTTTTCTATAATACAATAATATTTAAAAATCCAATAAAAGTTCTTAACATCAACAAGACCCACATGGAAATACATACATCTTTGATGACAGCTTGGTTTCTTTCATGTTGACAACTCGACAAAAAATGAAAAACTGAATCCTTTTTTATCATTGCCACAAATTTTAATGAAACTTCAATGGCTTAAACATTCATAGAAAGTGATTATTTTTCTTGATTATTGTTATCAAAGTTCTCTTATTTGTAGCAAAAAGTCATAATTTTCTAAAAAGAAAATTCACAGAAATACCAAAAAATAAGAAATTTTCCTAGATTTGATATCCTAGTTTGTGGTTGGTCCTTTGCTGATGGCAGATAAGCAGTTTGAATTATGAAAAAAAAAAGGGGGGGGGCAAATTGTAGCATACAATGATTGCAGACTGTCACTTCACAATATTGCAAAAAAATTGCATTGCCATCTGATGTTTTCCCTCAAAATTATAAGAAAACTGGAAATTATCATCAAAAGTAAACTGTGGCCACAAGTGAAAAATCACTGCATCTGAAGATATAAAGATTGTAAGGAAACTTAGACAACAATAATCAAGGAAAATAATCACTTCATATGCATGTCTAGGCCATTGAAGTTTTATCAAAATTTGTGGCAATAATAAAAAAAGGGTTCAATTTTTTCTCTGTCTGCTTTTTTGTCTAATATTGAAAGTATAAATATTGTAGATTTTACTAGTATTAAGTTCATCTAAATCTCTGTGATGAAGATCGATAATTGTTATAAGAATATTTGAACTATTGACCTCATCTTTATTGTTATACACACAACATTTTGGCTGATATGTCCTTCGGCCTTCTTCAGATGTTTCATGTTGAACTCAGGAGTCCATACAGAATCTCGACTACCGAGTTCAACATGAAACACCTGAAGAAGGCCAAAGGACATATTGGCCGAAATGTTGTGAGTATAACAATAAAAATGATATCAATAGTCCAAATATTCTAAGTAATAAGTACTAAACTGATATCATTATCTGCATTTAAAAACAGAATTTTTTCCTTTAACTACCTGAGCTTTTGATAACAGGTATTATTACTCTGGTAGTGAATTGCACTTAGCCCATAACTATTTGATTCAAACAATGTATATTCATTCTGAAATCTAAACATTACTAAATTTTTTTATTGTATATGTATATATGTATGTATGTATGTAATCATAATTAGGCAAAAACAGCATAGCAAGATTTTTTTCAAGCAATTAGAGAATAAAGCAATTTCCAGTCTAGTCTACGACTGAAAAGTAATTTTGCAGGATCTGCATTCTTACTGAACATCATTTTTAGTCATCCAAATATCAACATAACTGATAACTATGAAATGCTGATTAAAATCTTTTTCTCTTTCCTAAATAGAAGCATCAGTATCATCACGGACTGAGGTTACAATGAAAAGTCAATGATTTCACAGTTCATTAGTAATTAATCATATTAATTAGTTTAGAACTCAACCAGCAATTTAAGTTAGTAACACATAACTATATTTTTGAGGACTTGTAAGTTAATAAACATTGTTGAGAGATTAACATGATTCATACAATAAATGTAAACACAACACAATTTTTAAAAAATTCTTTACTATCCATGGACTGGAAAACAGTCATGGAGAAAAGAAAGCATACTTTGTTTGAAAACTTTTCTGTGACCCAATTTCAGTCTATTTATCATTGCTATCTACTGTTTTTTTATTACTTTTAATGGACTAATCCATTATGAATTTTAGGTTATAACAGGTGTTGGGTTATTTTCTTGGTATAAGCCAAAAAACAACTTGCTTGAAATAAATAACCAACATTGCATTCTGGGAAAAATTAATCTTCTAATTACTATAAAATGTGACATCATCTGAAATGAAAAAGACATCTTGCCAGTGTTGGATTTGCCTATTTGGAACTTTGCCCTTTCTGAATTTCATGCTGAACTAGATTGTGTAATCATCAATGACACAGGATTTGATATTGATCATTTGTGAGTTAACTGAAACTAAACCCTTTTCACAAGTTCATTTTCTGTATTATCATTTAATATGTTATACCTTACAACAACAGGAGTCAAATCAGATAGCATACAACCATATATAAGAATATATATGTAAATAGGTTATTTAGTTTTTTACTAAACATCATTTCATAGAAAATCAAATATATTGGTGAATTTGTGTTCATAATTGAAAATGCTTCTTTTTAATAATAAGATTCAAGGTAAGATTGCTACTAATACTACTAGTGTGTGTGGTTAATAAATCATGAGTTAATAATTGAAAATGCTTCTTCTAATAATAAACTTCAAGATAATATTACTACTAATATTACTAGTGTATGTGCTTAAGAAATTTTACTGAAAATGAAAACCAAGTTGTTAAAATTAACAATTTATTCCTCTTAAATATTTTTTCTAATAAAATTGTTCATTTTAGCTACTTGGTTTTGGTTTTTCAGTCATATTTAACCACATTGTTGCTTATCATTATTAGAATTATATCTTATACAACTAATGTATAAAAACAAAACATCAAAAGATGGCAGCACCAAGCATTTGAGAAAAATAACGAATAAAACTATATGACTAGATTTGATTTTCTGCAACTTTTGGACTTGGATAGCTCAAGCAGTAGAGCATAGCGGCTTTGAATTAAGGATTCTCTTGAAAAGAAAAAAATATAGGGCCTTCCAAGATAGTGCAATAGAAAGCAACTGAAATCAAAATGAAAGAAATATAAGTCAAAAATGAATTATAATAAATAATAATTAACAATGTTTCCTGTAATATTAAAATTCAAGAAAAATATGAATGCTACTCATATATGTTAACAAAACATCTAAGATAACTGTGCAAAGTGTTCAGTGAAAATAAAGAGTAAGGCTCTATGGATAGATTTGATTTTCTGCAATTGTTGGCTTTTCATAACTCAAGCTGTAGAGCAGCTCACATACAAAGACTTCCCAAAGAAAAAGGGATACAACTTTAAATCCTACTGAAAGCTATTTTTTTTTTTGATTTGTGATGTTTGTTAACAGTTGTGGAATGACTGAGTAGATTTGATGGAAAGTGACTGAAATTAAGATGGAAAAAAATAACAATAAAAAAGAATTATAATGCATTCACTAATTAAAATAATATGCAAGTTGGAAAAGAAAAAAATCCAGGTTGTCACAAAATAATTGTATTTCCATATTAGTTAATATCATCAAAAAATTGTTTATAAAATGAACAAAAAAAAAAAATTTAAAAAAAAATCATCATACATCTGTACAATGATCAAATACAATAAATTTTGATAACTGCCTTTAATACTGGGATATTTTTCAAGGATATTAGAATAACATGCTACAAATACAGTATAAAGTACTGTATATATTTTTAAAAATTTTTAGATGACACAATGTCAATTGTTAACATTAATAATTTTGACTAGTATTTTCTTTCATTTTTTATTTTTAAATGCATTTTTTAAAAATCAGAACTTATTTGGGTCTTCAATCAATGACAACAAGAAACAGCATAAATCAAAAATGATAAAAACTAATCGGGTTTCTCTAAAAGTAAAGAAATCAAATCTCACTGAGAGCTTATTCTTTATTTTTAATCCAAGTTTTTCACTATCAGAGATTGACGACCTGAGCAAGTTATGTTAAAAATAAAAAGCATCTAAAAATTAAAGATGAAAGAAAATAGTAACCAATAATAATAATAGTATCAATATTAATAATAATACCGTGGTACTTATTTAGAATAGCACTCTAGGAAAATGGCTGTGGTAATATTAAAAAAATAGTGATATAGAAATATAGTATTTATATTTAAAATCCAGTTCAGAATAAGTTTCAGCCATTGCCTTTTTATTTATGAAATATAAACAAAATCCTATTTTAAAAGCAGCCATACTGATTTCCCCAATCATTCCTACTACTTACCTAACCATGATGAAATCTCAGGACCAAAATGTTTTTAAGGTGGCATAAATTTCTTACCCTTACTCTAATTCATCATTTAAACATTTTTTTTTTAAAAATCACCACTTTCTAGATAAAGGATTGTTTCATTTCTTGAAAAATCAATCTGGCTGCACCTTTTTCTTTTTTGAATGTGTAAATGCTCATAAAAAAAAAACAAAAGACAATGACTGAAACTAATTTTAATTTGGATTCTGAATGTAAGTAATAAATTACTAAATAATGTTTTAAAAGCATTACAACAACCTATTTTCCCAGTGTACCTAATAATGCATTTTCAATCATTATCAGATATGATTAATATAATACATAATTTTTCAATTAATTTTCTTGGTCATATTATGATTGGCTCAAGCTTCAGTCAGTAAAATATTTTTTCAAAGTGTTTTATGCAATTTCTTGCACTTTCATATTTTTGTATATTTTTTCAATCACAAAATTCAGTGATTAAGTTTTAATAGAAACAATGATTTTTTTTTTTTTTTTTAACTTATAAGTTGAAAGATTTTTGAAAGCAGAAATTCAAGAAAAATAAAACCCAAATGACAAATTTTAATGAAAAGTAATTTTCAAAAAATTACAACATGATAAATCTATTACTGCCTCTGTCCTATAATTGTTGGTGCATTTGATATGAAATCAGAATACAAATATAACAGCTATTATGGGACTGATGTAGCTTTACATAAATTCAGCAGAAGAGCATAGTTAGTTAACTGCTGTACGGCATAAAAATATAGCATAAACCGGTATGAGCAAACAGTTGTAATACTGTAGAAATTGTTGCTAGTATAGTGTGGTATGCCATTTTACCCATAGTTTACTAGATTATAGCTTATAATCTACTGAGGCCCCAACCTGATTTAATCAGCAGACTTTACTTTGTTTCTGACATGACCTAGTTTCCATATTGTAATGTCAGCCTACTGAAGCCCCCAATGTGATATAATCACCAGACCCTATCTTGTTTCTGACCTGACCAAGTTTCCAGTATGGTAATGTCAGCCTACTGAGATCCCCACCTAACTCAACAACTTGACCCAGACCTGACTGAGTTGACTTCAAATCCTAAACCAGGCTGTTTGCATTTTACTTCATGATAATGTCCTGGAGACAGACAACCAGTCTAAGAGAAGGAAAACTCTGAATTCAAACCAGCTGTAAGTAAAGTTGGCGACTTTAGTTGAGGGTGACCCAAAGGCTCACTCTTCAATAGCTACTATACAGAGGTGTTAGGGAGGGCACTACTCCATTCTCTGGATTGCTCCACTTTACCCTTGATCCTTACCTCATAATGCTGAGAGTAAAGTGAGGCAGCATCAAGTACCCTTTTTTGAGTCTTTGGTATGACTCAACCTGAGATTAAACCCCAGTCTTCCGGACCATTGATGAACACTCTACTCATTAGGCCAATTTTGTGTCATACACAACCTACCTGGGAGTAGAAGCTGGGTAAAAAATATACATACACCCAATTCAATCCCTAGATCCTACCTAAACTTGACCTAAAATTGTTATTTACAAACCACATGAGCCAGAGGTTGCTTACTTTACTTGCTGTCCTTAAGTGGTCCCCACCAAGAACATCAATTTTACACTCTTCACAATGCTATTAAAAGATTTCTGTTCATATCCAAAAACTGGTAAGTCATAGATTGTCTTTTTACTAAATTGTCATTTAAAATGCATGTATGATTTTATTTAATTTTTTCATTGTAAAATCAGTCCTGTATACTATCTATGTCTTAAATGAAAGTACAATTTTACTGTAAATCCAAATTAAAATTTGAACCTATTCAAAAGAAGCTAATACTATTGGACTTATTAGAACCCAAAAACCAAAGTAGACGTAAAATAGAATGACTATAAGGATGCTAAGAAACAATAAAAAATTTTTTAAAAAGTAATCTAATGGATTTAAAAAAGTCGTGGACTTCAACTAAGTTAAAACTTAATGAAAAATGGAGGAATATAAGTTTTTTTTTCTTCTTGAAAGCCATGTTAAGCAGCATGGTGGACATAAAAGCAAGTGGATAAACCCTCTCATGACTCAACACAATGCCTAATCTGGTCCTGGGTGTATGAATCCTACAGTTCAATGGCCAGAATCAATTAGTTCGATTGGGGAACTACTGCTCCTCATTTATAAGGGTGGCTTTTGTAGATGAGAATAAAAACAGCCATTGAAAGATAACCATGACCCACATTCAAACCACATGTCCAAGCTGGGGCACGTCCTGCTGAGGTTGGAGCTCTGGCCTCAGTGTTCAAAAAAATCAGCTACAGAGCTCAAACAAAAATTACTAAAATGCAAATGAACAATACAAATAGGGACATTAAACATTAGAACCTTAAATAAAATAGGACAACTACTGGAGCTAACTGCATTGGCCATAGATCATAACATAGACATAATATGCATTCAAGAACACAGATACACTCGTGGCGAGGATATTAAATATCATGATACTGACAATGGATGGATGCTAGCCATTGCATCAGCATGGAAAAACTCTATCAATGCCACGATAGGAGGTGAAGGTATGCTTATAGGACCACGAGCCCTAAAATCACAACATAGCATAGAGAAAATACAACCTAGGATGATGGGAGCAACTTTTAATGGCAACCCCAGCGCAACAATAATCTCCTGCTACAGCCCTACCAATGTTAGTGAAGAAACTGAACTCATCACCTTCAATGACGAGTTATCCTCTCTTGTCTGGAATGAGCCACTGCAGGCATCAGCCTTCATATCAATGCACACGAAATGGAATATATGTGCTTTAATCAAACAGGCGACATCTCCACACTAAACAGTAGCTCTCTGAAACTAGTTAACGAGTTCACCATCCTAGGAAACAGTGTCTCATCAACCGAGACAAACATCAACACACGACTAGCAAAGGCATGGACAGCTATAGATAAGCTATCAATCATATGGAAGTCAGACCTGACCGATAAAATGAAGCGCGGTTTCTTCCAAGCAGTGGTTGAGTTGATACTGCTATATGGATACACTACATTGATGCTAATTAAACGGATGGAGAAAAAGCTTGACGGCAACTACACAAAAATGCTGAAAGCAATGTTGAACAAGTCCTGAAGGCAACACCCCACAAAGTAGCAGTTGTATGGCCACCTACCACCCATCACGAAAACTATCAAAATTAGACAAACCAGACATGCAGGACAAGCTCATAAGTGATGTACTTCTGTGGACCCCTTCACATGGACAAGCAAAGGCAGGACGACCTACATACAGCAGTTCTGTGCCGATACGGTATATAGCCCTAAAGACCTACCGGAAGCAATGGACGACAAGGAGGGATGGCGAGAGAGGGTCAGGGATATCTATGCTGATAGCGTAACATGATGATGATGAAATATATCAGGTCAGCTGATACATTATTTAAGATCTTATGCAAAAAAGATGGGATATGAAAAGTATGTATTTAGCAAACTCCTCCAGCCCCATCACCGGCAGAATGTGACACAAAGTCAATTTTTAAGCAGAGAACAGCTGGTTTGAATTCAAAGTTTTCCTTCTCATAGACTGGTTGCCTTACCAAAGCAAAAGAACTCAGTCTACTCTATTTACCCATAGCTGGAGAGTGAAGAGATGGATTCATGCCTTTCCCAAGGGTATTAGCATGAAGTAAAACAATCAGTTTTGTCCAGGATTTGAACTCTGGGTCACAGATTCCATTTCCTATGAAAACCATTACATTAAGCATGCCTCTTGTATGTATGTGATATGAAGTTTATGTCATTAATATTAGACTATTATTCACTATCTTTATATTTTAGTTTGTTTGATTATCAGTAATAAATTGATAAGTAAAAATCTGTTTTTTTTCATCATTCTGCAAGTGAAAATATCCCAGTAGGTCAAACACTATATTCAAATGGCACTCGAAACTTGGTATTAATGCAAGTCATTAATATTAATGAGACAACAATCTCTACTAAATACAAGTAAATCAATATTGAAAGTAAATACAATTATCTTAATTATGTTTTCATTATTTTCTGTTGATAATTATCAGCCTGATTTTCTGATATTTTATTTGATAGATATAAATGCTCTCAAAGATTTTTGAATTGATCTTTATAGTGTATGAAAAGAGTGTACATTTTTCTATTAATACCCAAAAGAAAGGAAAGAAAAAATTCAAACAATTTATTTTTTGTATGTTTTACTGGCCATCTCCACACAAAAAATTCTAAGTTATTGGTATGTTTAGTAAGGAATAAAAACACTTAATATGTTCAAGCATAAATGATGGGATATCAATGCTCATAAGAAATTATACTCAGTATTGATCAAGGTTTACTGAAAATCATCATTAATTTTTATCAGAGTGGTACAGTCAAAGTGCTGAGGTTTGGACATATTCGAAAAAAAAAAAAAAAAAAAAAAAAAGAAATCTTGAGTGTTTGCCACAAAAATTTCTGTGCTTAGAAAAAAAAAAAAAAAAATTAATATTTCATTGCCAACACTGAACTAAGTAATATAATTTAATTTGGTTTGATTTTTTAAATTTACAAAAAAAGTTGTTTGTTTTTTAAATTAGAATAACTAAATTAAAAAACTTATATTGAATTAAGTATTTCAATAAATCATATTGAAATAAAATTTTAAAACTATTAGATATACCTGAATCAAATTGTTATCAGATTTGTTAATAAAATTGTTTTTTTTTTGTAAATTATTGTTAAGTTTGTAAGATTCAAGAAAAAAAATTTAAATGATATTTTAAGTTAAAAAGAAAAGTTTATGTATATGACAATAGTTTTTAGGCACAGAAATCTTTGTGGCTAAGATTTTCTAAGACATTGCTATTCAAAATGGTGGTACACAAGTCATTGACTGCTGGTATGTGGTGAGTTTCCAGTTTCACAATATCATAATATAGAAATGAAAATGCATAAAATTTTTCTGTATTGTTTGATATTATTCTTTTCACACTGAAATACAATACAACAAATAGAAATACTAGGAAATTGATCAGAAATGAAAGCTATGCACATATTCACTTGCTAGGGCACCTCGGGTGGTGTAATGGTTAGCAAGGTAGACTAGCAAACCTACACGAGTGAGTTTGATTCTCATTGGGTGCCCCATTCATGCGGCCTTGTGCTACATCTAAGCAAAAAGCTTAGTAAATTAACACATATTCACTTGCTACCAGAACATAGCACATTGGAAAAATAATCTGCTTATACACCATATCAGATAGTTTGAGAAGCACTGTTCTAAGGGATAATTTTTGTGTATGTCCAAAAAACAGCACACTGATTGTACAATCAGATATATTCCTGGCCAAACAGATAAAAGTTAAAATGTTCCCTTTGTTAAAAACACAAAAAAATATGAGATAAGTATTTTTGGATTTGACTATTGAAGAAAGTCAGGAACAGTGATCCATAATAAAAAAAAATAAAAAAAATTTTTTAAATGGCAGTATCCAATAATTGGAAAATTCTCATTAAATTCATAAAGCAACTTTCTTAAATATAGGCTTATTAAAAACCCAACTAGAAAATTCCTGAGCTCCCTACACTCATGCTCCACCCCTTCTGAATCCCTGGTTGAAAAATAGCTGAAAATGTAAAATATTTTTATAGACTATTTTTTTTAAGCTGTAAAATAAAAGATTACAACATTTTATAGGCAATAGCAATGTAGAAATGGGAATTCTCAGCTGAAATTTAGGCTACCCAAGTTTATAGACTTCTACATATTGGTAAATATTAGAGGTTCAGGCTCTAAGGGTCAACCAAGCTGCTGAAAGAAATAATAGCAAGATATATATTTGATAGACAGGAATAGTTTTATATTAGTAAAATGCCAGATGTTTTGCAAGCTAAAATTTTAGAAAATATATATATTAAGACATGCTCAATATATGTCTATTTTTGTAAAATAGAACTTAACATCTATATAGTACTCAAATCCTCTCCCTCTTTCTCATGTATATATAGTAACCAAAACTAGTAAAAATGGCACATTATAACGAGATTTCTATTAGAACAATATACTTAAAATACTTTAACTGAGAGAATTTACAATGCAATTTACAACTAGATGAGAATTTTGGGATGGGGTAGAGAGGTGAATGTCATTTTTTCAACAATTTAAAAGCTAATTAAAATCCTTCCCATTTCCTAAATTGAACCTTCAGTATCAATGAATTACTGTTACAACAGGAATCCAATAGGCTCATGGATTGTCTAGTATTATTAGGCATCAAAGCAGGAACTTAAAATTTTATTTTAAAATGTTAAAACAATAAGATTGAAATATTATATAGTTTAATTTATTAATTTAATGGGTTGAAATTGAAGTGTGTGTCTGTGTGTATATATATATATATATCCACAAAAGTTGAAATACTATTAAACAATGAAACCAAGCCATATATATATATATATATATATATATATATATATATGGTTTGGTTTCATTGTTTAATAGTATTTCAACCTTTGTGGATTATTTAATGCCAAAGCTATCCTTATAGAACAGTATTGATACTATTTAACCCATAGCTGGTGGTGGTGGGTAAGCATGTTCATACCTTTCCCAAGGGCATTAGTTCAAAAGAGAACATAACAGTGTGACTGGAATTAGAACTTGCTTACTATGATGTTGCAGTCTAGTATATTAGCCACTCACTATACCATAAGGACCTCCTCCATCATATATATATATATATGAATAAAAGTATTTTATAATTTGCTTGAAGCATTGCACAAATTATTTTATTGTATTTATTTAGAGGGCGTTGTGGGTGTTATAACTATGGTGCGATGTGGAGTGTTTAAACACCATGTGGCACTATTGTCATGACACCCAACATAGCAGTCTAACACTCCATGTGACACTATGTTTACAATGGCCAAAAAAAATAAAAAATAAAATTAAAAAAATTAACATACAACACCAAGTTCATATTCAAAAAAGTCTCTGTTGATGAAGTTTTTACTTTGAAATTAATTAGACCCAAATAATTATTTTGCATTGCAATAACCCTCTAAATAAATAAAAGACAATATATATATATATATATATATATATATATATATATATATAGTATTGTTTATATCACTGGCATTTAATGGAAAAAAGAGTAACCAAACTCTGAATTCCATCTGATGAGTGTGAATAAGCAAAATAAATTTACTATGGAAATGGAGTACTATTTCTAAATCTTTTTAATTTTTGTTTCTTAAAAAAAAAAAAAAAAAAAAAAAAAAGAAAAAAATAATATTAATATGAGGATCATTAAATAAGTTTCCAGACTTTTTTCGTATGGGCACTTTTATTGATAGTACACACATGAAACTCTAGTCCCCTTTGAAGTAATCTCCTGCACTTGTTGTACCGTTACAACAACTTCTGGAAGGCCCCATCGAAGTCCTCTTGTGTGAGCATGTCAATGACCTAGATTTCAGCCTCTTTCATCTCCTCAATTGTCTCATAACGACAACCTCTGAGCTTAGGGAATAACCAAAAGTCACAGGGAGCAAGGTCTGGACTATTGGGAGGCTGAGGAACTGTCTTGATGCCCATCTTGGTCAAATAGTCTGTGACAAGGATGGAGTTGTGGACTGGTGCATTGTCCTGATGGAAATGCCACTGACCCGATTTGAAGAGTGCTGGCCTCTTCCGACAGAATCTCTTCCTGAACTCCCTTAAAACCTCAACATAGTAACCCTAACCCTTTGGCCAATCAACTCTGGTGTATTGACTTCCTTACTCCTCCCACACCTCTCATCATCCCTCACAGACTCGCTGCATTCCTTGAATCTCTTATGCTTCTCAAAAACTGATGCTTGATTCATGCAAGATGGTTGAAAAGCAGTCTGAAGCATTCCATACGTTTCTGTGGCATTTTTTCCAAGTTTAAAACAGAATTTTATTGCATATCGTTCTTCTAAAGTGTCCTCATGTCCAGATTGCATTTTTGAAATTCACCAGCTGTGTCAATCAGGCTTTAGTAGGGTGTATTCCAATTCCTACTGTAGCAGTTCATTTGAACCTGAAATCATAGAAATTAGTCATCTCATAAGATGTATAGCAATCACATACTGAATTTTGAAGAGTCTATGACAATTTTAAATGCCTGTACAAAAAAGTCTGGAAACTTATTGAATGTACATATACATACACACACACTAGCTAAAGTATCCATCTATACAAGATACCTCCCCATTAACTTAATGGAAGAATACAAAACCAATTATCCATTCTAATTTTATCGGATCATTACAATATGATGAAGTGGTTAGTGATTGTTTAGAGGTAATCCTTCTGTTATTTAGCATTTTCCTTAATCTAGCACTCCTAATGTCAGTTTAGTGAAAGTCTACAAGTAAAACTTGATGGGACAAAGAGTGAGGGAAATCACATGTAATCCTCTCTTACATTAAACAAATTATACATTCAAGTATCAGTTCCTTAGAATTTAAAAAAAAAAAATAACCAAAGGAAACAGTACATAAAATATAGCAGTATTATTAGAATTTTTATACGTGTATCGTGCATATAAATCTTCATGTAATATATAGAAGCCAGTCACCAAAAAGAGAGGACCTATCCAACAACTAAAAACGTGAATGTGATGTCAACTAATTTCTGTCTACTAATTCTTACAATATAAACAATTTTTATCCCCCTTCCCCACTCCTGCCATTTGTACTTATGCCTCCTTAGATTTAATGGCTCATCCCTACTCTATTCACAATACTCTGGCAACATACAAGGTGATTCAAAAAAAATATTAACACTTCAATGGGAGTACATTTATGATATGATTTTAAACTGTCTTCACTTGTTCACCATTCCTATTAACACATTCTTGGAATCTTCCACAGGTGATTCCCCAAAATATTAACACTTATGAGAAATACCTTCATGATATGGTTTCAAACAGTCTTCACCAGTTCACCATTCTTGTCAATACATTCTTAAAATCTTCCACAGATTATTAAAAAAAATGTTAACATTTTCATAAGAGTACCTTTATAAGAATTGCAGGGTTGATATTATGGAGAACACCTATGAACGTTTCAATAATATGTTGACAGGGATGCTGAACAGGTAGAGACAGTTTAAAATTAAAATATCATAAAAGTACTCTCATAAAAGCATTAACATTTCTGAAACAACCAATGTAAAAAATTGAAAACAGCAATAATTTCCCTTTATTTTTCAATCTAAAAATCAGGTGTCTTGGTAGGTGAATCTAACAAATATTAATCAGTAGAAGAAAAACAATAGAGGCTGTGTATATATTAGACTTATTCCCAGAAACAGACAAAAAATACTAGGAATAAAGTTTATACTAAAATCTAAAAACAAGAAAATAATGGATGATGCATATACAGTTTATTGTGCACCCTCAGAGACACCAAAATTTTTCTAGCTTTTCTCTTACTTCTACATAATTTAACTTCATCACTATTATTTGTCATCTTTGTAATTCAAGTTACTTTTATTGAACCTCACTCAGGTCATCACTTCTACAACAGTGAGGAACAGTGTATGTAATATAATAGCCGAGGGATTTCGGTTCATGCCTTTGGGTTTAGTTAGGCTGAGAACCTTTCGGCTCAGCACATGGGTTAGTTAGGTGCAAACATTGATGTAGGTGTTAGCGCGGGCGCGGGCAGACGAAGGTGTGATTCAGAGATGTCACAATAGTCCGAGATGAAATGGGTGACGGAGTGCGAGTGATGTCACGCACTGGAAGCGCGCAGAGGTTTGTGGAGAATTGAAAGAAAGTTAGAAGAGTTGAAAACTAGACACCAAACGAGGAGGTTCGACTTTTGGGGCTCGCTGAGACGAGACGAATTTGCGTGCCGTGGGTGCCGCACGAGATAGGGGCCAAATGAATAAGACGGCATGGCGAGATTGTGTCTCTCCTCCTTATGTCGAAACCTTTAACTCAAAGTTAATAAAAAGGTTTCGTACCTGAATAAGAAGTCGTTACGTGTTTTCAAATTTCAAGATTCCTATGTTCTTTATATGTTCTATCGTTATGAACATTATTTCGCACATGGCTGTATCTAGTGTTAATTGTGAATATGGTACATGTATATCAGAAGCAAAAATAAAGTTTCCAATAAGATTCAAACTCATCATGTCATCTGCTTTAGGAAAGCCTGGTTCTATCTACCAGCAGACATGAAGTTTGGATCTCACTAGGAGCTTATTCTTTATTTTTGTTTCTGATGTGTACTGTTCCTCACTGTTGTGAGTGACTGTGTAAATGAGTTGGAATAAAAGTAACTAGGATTATAAAGATGAAGGATAATACTAGTAAAAATTATTTAAAAATAAATTCAAAAAATTAAATATCAATTAAAAAAATAAATTTCAGAGTGAAAAAAACCTTTTTTAAAAAGTAGTTACTTTAATAGTATAATAAAAAAAGATTAATATATTTGGTACGAGTGAAAGCTCCTAGCATTTTTTTTGCTTGAAACTTTTGCATAGACTTAATATATTTTCTGATTGTCAGATAGCAAAAATGACTATTGTAAAAGAATTATGATTTATCAAGTTCCACTTGTAATCTACTTATATGTAAAAAACACAATGTGACCTTTATATATATTTATCAGTCACACAATCTGGTCTCACGATAGAGTAATGAGAAATTTCATTATCACAGCAACATGAGGCATTTTATAAATTCAAATATCTATGATTTTTTTACACAGATAATAAGTAGAATAGACTACATTATTTATTTCTATTTCTTTCTATCTTCCTTATTTATAAAATAATCCTGTTGTTTATCATGGGAGCAATGCTATAAAAATAGATTCAGTTTAAAGTTAATGTGTATATGTCAAACTGTTACAGCAAAAAGTTCAAAATTCTATAACAATTAGACCTTTAAAATCCAAATGATAAACATCTTTATCATACACTGATGGAGTCATACAAGTGTCCTCATCTTGGTTGTAATAGTCACAATGTTTCAGTTATTGTACTCTAAGTTTCTTCGGCTGTCAATATTTAACTAAATCCACTTGGGAGAAGTATGTGACACAGGGTGAGTTTAACAAAAGAGCATACATGCAGGTAAGGATAAAAATTGCTTTGTCCCTGTATTACAAAGGCATCAGATTACTCTGACCATACTCTTTAATGCACCAGGAAGGTACTACAATCCTCAAGAACAAGTACACATTTTTTTTACTATAAGAACATGGCTGAGGGAGATGAACAGATGCCACACTCTAATCCCAGCCAGGAAAGTTGGTTGCTTTCTTTAAGTGTTTATCATAGTCAACCACTGAATTTTGAACTCAACACTTTATTTAATTAGGGTTAAATCATTTTTATTCCACTGTAGATTATTAGAGTAGTGCTACTCAAAGGGCTGGTATGCAAGTCATTGACTGCTGGTACAAGGCGAATTTCCAATTTCACATTATCATAACATATATAACATGTAATGTTAATATGAAAATGCATAAAATCTTTCTGTATTATTTAATATCATTCTTTTCCTATGCTGTGATAAAATACAACAGATAGAAATACTCAGAACTTGATCAAATCAGATATTCAAACTATATTTTCTTGGGTCATAAACTAAAAATAATATGGCACAAATCTGGTACTGGTTCATGACACAATGGAAAAATATCCAGTCAGTGCCATATCAGATATATTGAGAAGCATTGGTTAAGAGGTATTAGTAAAGCATGACCAGTGAAATAAGAACAATTTATTCACAGAATTTGATTTGAAATTCCCAGGTTTCCAACTAAAATAGACACCTGAAGAAGGCTGGTGAGTACAATGTCCAAAATGTTGTTATAATAACAACCAAGATGAGGACACTAGTACATCAGTATATGATAATGATAATTTCACATCTAAGAAAATCAGACTAAAAATTAAAAATTTATGTAGCAATATATTTTGACACCTTTTGATTTTTCAATGGTGCTGGAAAGTTGATACCAGATGAGATACACAACACTAGTCCATTCCAATTTGTGGAGACTCTACAAGATCATCATATATTTTAAGATAACTGCTGGCACAGTATTTTCAGTAGAGTAGGACTATATGATAGTAATGATTATATGCTAATATGTAAGAAGTTAGGAGTTATTAAATTTAATGTTTCATAATTTTATAATGACATTTGATTTTTATTATTCAAACTTGTTTTTTTTAATTTCATCAAAACTTTACATCACAATGTGCCATGTGTATGAAATCAAACAACATATACAATGGTTTATCTTGTATCAAGTGATTTTCACCAGCTTATATCTCTATTTATAAAGAACCCCATATGGTACTATTTGTATTTTTAGAAACATATCTTGAGTGCTAACCAAGGTATGGGGTGTCCCAAAAGTCACTTAGGTATCTAAAAATAAAAGAACATGCATTTTTGTTGGTAATTAGTCATTTTTTTTATAGCATGGAAAAATTTATACAATTAAAACAAATTTACTTTGATTATGAAAAATGCTGCAATTTACTTCATATTCTAAAAAGAATCATCAATTTATAAAAAAAAAAATTAAAACTTTTATTCAATTTAAAAAATCCTTAGGTGACTTTTGAGACACCCTATATTACTGTTCTTGGGGAAAATCCCTTCATAATAAAGAAAACTGTAGTGTTACTTTTCGAATCAAAAATATCAGGTGAAATTTTTAAGATAAACACATTCAATAAAAAATCACAGTAATTTTAAATAACATTTCTGAGATCAACAAAGGTGATGACAACAGTAACAATACATTTAATATAATTTTTCAACTTCAAAATAACAGGAAAAAATCTAAAATAACTGAAACCTAAACATAAAGTTTAGTAGATAGAAGGATATCAGCCATTTTTCTGTTTATGATTAGACAAATAATTTGAGTCAAGTTCAAGTGTTAACATACTGATAAAAGATTTTATAATACTTTTTAAAAATGGTCTTGTTTTAAATAGATATCAAATAAAAGTAAAATGATTGTATTTTTTAAGAATATTTTCTTGAACTAGTCAGATAGTTATATTGTAATTTAAATCTCTTCCTTATTTTAATTTAAATTGCTTCATTATTCCCTGGTAAAATTAAAGTTAAATATTATCAAATGAAAAGCAAACAATTCTTTAAAAAAATATAAGCTGAGAAGAGTAGAATAATCCAAAGAAGCTTCCTTGATTTTAGTAAAATAGTTTCAAAATTTATAGGAATGCAAAAAGAAAAAAAAAAAGAAGAGGATCTCTAATACAAAATGAAAAGTGAATAATTCTTAAACAATAATTGAAACAACATAGATGAGACAAGTAGAGTAATCTAAAGAAGCTTCCTTAATTTTAGTAAAATAAAGTTTTAAAATTTTTAGAAACACAAGAAAAAATGAAAAAATAAAAATCTTTTTTAAGAAAAAAAAGTCAGGAAGCTGCTGTGCATAAAAGTGACATTTATAGAACTTTGAATAACATTACTTTGAAATATTTAAAGTTAAGTTCCATTATCATAAATTTTGATCCACTTATTCAGTAATTCAGCAAGAGTGAAATTGCTACATTTAAAATGTTCCTTTTTGAAGTGGAGTAACATTTAAATATTAGCCACATTTTTTTTCTTGCAGAATGCACATCTTTATTTTTTCAGACCCTCAAACAGCCAAAATGTATCCCCAAAAAAAATATCAACTAAAGAAACAATTGTTAGATCTGTGTTGGTCCTTCATTATGAGGTATATATTAGACATAAACAAGCTTATTACTTGCAAAAGAAAAAAAATATCAATGAATAAACTGAGAGATAGGTTAGCAAATGTTTAAGATAAATAAAACTGGGATACATCTTGGTTAGGGATGAATGAAAAATGGATTTGCACTTCCTGACTTTTTATTTTCCATTAATCTCATAAGGAATGAGATGGAAGATTATAGTCTAGTAAAGCAGATAGTAACTGAAAATTCTCTTGATTTTTGTTCATGTAAGTTCTTTCACTCTCACTCTCACTTACACACAAGCAAAATCATTATTTCCACCTGGCTAGATTTCATGAACCAAGCAAAGTTCACATAGAGGATACTTATCAGCAGACTTTATCTTACAGAGAATGTTCATCATCTTCATCACTGATTGACAAAATCTGGAAACAGAATAATAAAGACAATTTTATATATATATACACACACATATACATATGTATGGAAGAAAAGAAGCACTTGTGACATAAAGATTATTATTGTAGATAGTGAACTTGGCTACCTGAGTTGAAATCCTGAATAAAGCTGTTTGTATTTCACATAGCGGTAATACTCTTAGGAAAGGTATGAATCCAACTATTTTTCCCCACCAACTATGGCTAAGTGGTAGGGTAGATGGGGCTTTTTAACCGTGGTATGGCAACCAATGTAAGAGAAAGAGAAGTCTGAATTCAAACTACTTGCAGACCCAGAGAGGGATGGGCTTTACCAGGCTACACCTGCCAAAGACATGCTACATGAGTAGTGCCCCTACACCCAAACTTGGATACAGGATAAGTCTTTTTCTTATAGAAGAGGAATAAGACTTGAAAGCCAATTTGGTTGGTTTTATAGTATGTCAACTCTTGTGTTATTTTAGGAGCCCATAGCCTTCAAGGCCAATTCATATGGCCCTTTACACAACTTTCAAAAAATTTTTTTCACCTTTGGATGTTGATTGTGAAGAAGTAACATTACAACTGCAGATGGAACTCATTGATCTTCAGTGTTCAGAAGATTTAAAGTTAAATTTCTTGCTAGTCAAATCCTTGATTTCTATGAGAACCATGTGCATCTATATGGATGATTCCCTGACCTTATCACCCACACTCAAGGGTATATACTGTAATTAATGCTTGTAGTGAGCATGTTTGGCACTACATACTGCTATGAATAGTTGTTCTCCAAAATGAAACATGCCAAGAGTATACTGCATTTGCAACTGTCAAATTATCACTTGTCTGATATGCTCCTTTTGTGAACCTCTTCAGTTAACCCTGATATTAAATCTTTTTGTGATTGCAAACTTATATGTCTAATTGATAAATTATGATGATTAACTTGTAAATTTAACTGTTTTTTTCTGTCTTTTTAAGATTATGGCTTTGGACTCTCTTGAGTTAAGCTTTGTAGCTCTTGGACTGACAAGGTTGGAGACCCTTGGATTATTTAATGCTGGAGTCAGTTGTTTTATGGTTTCAAGTAACTATTCCTATTTAAAAATAATTATTGTTTGCAGATAGTATTTTTATCTAATAATTTATGATGTCAAATAACTAACAATAATAATACTTTGAAAACAATTATAGATTCAAGTAACTATTCTTAATATAATAATTTGCACACAGCTATATGATTTGAAGTATTCCTACCTAATATAAATAATTTTCAAAGAGATCAATTTGACCTATAAATGAGATCCTAACAGGTATAACCACCTTAGGTCAAAGTGGGTCTGGGAGTAATGGCAACAAAACAGTGACTCCACAATCCCCAAAGTTTCAGAACTGGAGCCTCACCACTGGATGCAGGTTAGTGTCATAGTCACCACTTTATGGAAGTATCCTTCTGCAGTGAATACAAATGGCATATTCTAAACCCACTGAAACAGATTTTGAAAGCCGTGGACAGCTGCATTTTCTGCTTAGTCAACTGCTGTCAAGATATATATATATGGAGAACACATTTCAAGAAATTACAATCTACAGGAGTGTGAGTACATGACCCTTTTTTTATGTGACCATTAATTTTGATTGGTACGATCCTAGATTTATAATTAAAAAAAAAGCAATGATATGAATAGGTTAGATTATAAGCAAATTTCACAAGACATTTAGATCTTTCCTGTTATCTAAGAAAGAAGATAAGATACTTCCAATGACTTATTAACTATATGATGCTACAGGTTCTAGTTTGAGAATACTTTGGTGTCAAGACTGCTCCTGTATTTCTATACAGTGAGCTTACCATTGGGAAATGTCCCTGTGGGGCCCCAAAATGCCAATATAAGGACCAGTTTAAGCATACACTAAAAGTGTAGAGGAAGTGAAAGTCAGAGTGAACTGTCTATCCTCACTGACAATGGTACACAGACATGTCAATCGAAGAGACATCTGGTGTGCTCTGTAAAAAAGAAAATGGCTGCTCAGTCAGAACAAGAATGGTAAACCAAGTGGTATTGGTTATCCAAATAATTCATTCTGCTAGCCAATCATAAATGTTTTGGGCTCATTAAAAGCAGGCACATTCTCATTGTAAAACAGTAGTCTACTGTACCGATTGGTTTGCTCTACCAAGGAGACCTGTTTTACAATACAGTTGGATTGTTACCCTGCATCACCTGAAATTTTGTTCATTCTTGCTTGTACTTCTGGTATCTTCACTGTGTTTGTCCCTTATGTGCAGTTTTCCAGTGTGGAAATCCTGTTTGTACCCTGCTTGTTTTAGTCCTGTATTCTGCTCTTCTCACATTTGTTTCTGGTGCTGCAAATTTTTCCATCATTCTTGATGTGTGTTCTGGCAGCCAAGAAACACTCGTCCAATTCTGGGTTTAGAAAGCATGGTGGCATACAAAAAAATACCAGACCTGGGAATCAGAGGTGGCAGACCAAGGGTCAGCACTCATAAGGGCACTGAGTCAGCACTGATGCAAACAAAAGAGGCAGAGTTACCTCAAGCCTCAGCATTGATTCCATGTGTGCACCATTCTTAATGTTTCCATGAAATGGCTGGCCTTGTAAATCATCTGGAAATACATCCATGACCACCTTGTGATACTCCCCAAAAGTCACAGAAAATTGTCACTTGCAAGGGTACTGAGCATTTTGAAGGAGCAAAGAACAGCTACCATTCAGGTCAGGAACAGGGCATTCAAAGAAAAGAAGCTGAGTTACCGCAACCCTCAGGATTGCTTGTACTGTCCTCAAAATTTCCAAGTAAAGATTGGTTCTATGAGCCATCTGAAAACACATCCATGACCATCTTGTGATTCTTCCTATATTTGCTAGTGAGTGGAAGTCAAAAATGACCATCAACTATATAAATTGCTCCATATGAGATATTTGGATCAAGTCAGACTTCCTTAGTGTAAGAGCAATCCTTGCTAGATGGGTAAGAAATAGCATTAGCTTGGTTCTAGAGACCTTCCCTTCAGGTAATACCTGCTGAACAGGGCTGTGCTTATTGCTCGGTGGCTTAGGTGCCCCAAAATGGGGAATGCCAAGGGGATCAAGCATTTTTATAACAGACACTCATGAGTTTCAATTCATACACAGCCCCCCACCCCCACTATAAAATGACTACATATCAAATCTGACTTGGTAGAAAGTTGGATAAATATATCCAAATGACCTGCTAACTATATAAACTGGTCATCATATGATGTTTCTGCAAGGGAAAAAAAACATTACTTACATCAGCATCTGCAGTTTCTTGGTGCATCTGAGTAAGACCAGTCAGATCCTCCAGGTAAGAAGGCAAATTGAATGCTTCATATAAAAAATCAAATCCTCTGCTTTTATAATTGTTGAGAACCTGAAAATAATGATTAAAAAAATTGATCAACAAAGCAACTTGAGTCGTGTAATGGTTAGCAAGCTAGACTAGCAAACCCTTCATGAGTGAGTTCAATTCTCATTAGATGCCCCATTCATACAGCCTTTCAATACATCTAAGCAAAAAGCTTAGTAAATTCCATAAAAACCTAATTGTGATAGAAAAACTTATCAAGAAGAGTAAATCTCTATGACAAATAATTCCCATCCTTATATTGTAGTGAGGTTGTTACATGGTAATTGGAAGCTTCAAAAGACTGGTTGGTTGGTTTTGTATGTCAACCCTTGTGGAGTTATATAATGTAGAAGTCAATCTTTTTTCAAATAATTAATGACAGCACTTATTTGTAAATTATTATAGTTTCAAAGCAACTATTCTTAATACTCTTTAATGCTAATTGATCATTATAGTTTAAAAAAAAAAAAAAAAAAAAAAAAAAAAGGGTGATAAAAAAATGACTGCAATGGAATGTTGACAATATAAATCATTATAATTGTAATCAAACATTTACAAATAAATCAATTTCAGAATTAACCTATAAAGAGTTAGGCCAGGTTACCACCCATTAAACAAATAAACAAAACCAATAGACCAAAATGACAGTTTTATCTTTTAAATAAGGACTTTATAGTTTTGGCTTAGGTGGGAACCTATCCTAACTAACTGACTGACAGTACTTTCCATATCATTTTCTATGAAATTTCATACATAAACTTACATTTTATTACAAGCAGAACAATGTTATATATATATATTTTTTATACTAAATTAAATCCTTAAAAAATTTAACCCCTTTACTATATCAATTTTTTTCATTAAAAGCATATTTTTTGCTTTAGAAATAAAGACTATGTAATTGTTGTGGGAGCCTTACCCATTTCACCATAATGGACTCTTCTCAACTTTATTAGTACTGAGAGATTTCGTTGCCAACTGAACAATACCGGAGTTATCCAAAAGTACGAGACTTATTACCTTTTCTATGTAACTCTTTCTTGTGCAATATAATCTGTTTACCTAATATCCATGTCTGCATTTTCATTAGTGACCCTTTCCAGGGCTACAACATACTGGCGACGAGGAACTCAAACAAAAAAAGGGACTCTCCAACAAACAAAAGGGGTTAATCGCACAACATACTGGCGAAGATACATCCCAACAACAAAGAGATACCCAACTACAAGTTGTTAATGTATCTACAACAAAGTTCCAGCATACAATGCACTGAACAAGATTTTTTTTTCAAACAACTACTAGGTACCAAATTGTACAAACGTAGGAGTGTGTCGGATAATGGATATTTAAAAAAAAACCTGTAAGTAGATTGTCACGTAAGCAAAAAGTGATTTTCATATTTTTCTTTCTCCCCCACCACTTCAGAGAGAAAAATTTAATTCAGTGCTTACAGTATTGTGTTGTACAAAAACACACACTCAGACAGTAATTATTTTTGATTTCAGGGGATATTTACTGAAGGGAAAAAACTTCCCCACTCCAGAGAAAAAAAAGATTTTTTTTTAATAGAAAAATCTTTTTTTAAGGCTAAAAAAAAAAAAAAAAAAGGAAGACTTTAAAGAAATGTTTGCGCAAATGATGAGGTTCCAAATGGAGTCTCAACAAAAAAACTGAAGAAAAACAACTTCAACAAAAAAAAAAAAAAAAAAAAAACGAAGAAAGACTTTTTCAGTTGTTACAAGGAAATAAGGAAAAGGAACAAGAAAACGAGGAAAAACAACAATGATTCTTCCTTGAATTACAAAAACAACAAGAAGCACTTTTTAAAAGTCTAAGTAATAACCAGCCAACAGATAGTACTACTGTTTTCACTCAAAATGCTAAGTGGAATGCGGTCGAAACATTTATCTACGCACTAGATGAAGATAAGACCTTTCAGGCATATTACAGAAGATATGAAGATATCTATATTACCGACTGTGCTGATGCTAAAAAAGTTTGGCTACAACTACGAAAGCTAGGAACTGTGGAACACAACAAGTTTGTAGATTATATCTTACCAAAAAAACCTTGCGAACTTGACTTTTTAGAAACAGTTAAATTATTGTCAGAATTATTCAGCTCTAAAATGGAATTAAAATTAAGATGGAATTAAAAGGTAGTTTCTCCGAAGTATTTTCTGCTGGTCTTGGCAAATGTACTGAAATTAAGGCAAAATTTGAACTGAAGGAAAACACACGCCCCATTTTTAGAAAGAAATGAAACATGCCATTCACCACGACTAAAGAAATAAATCAAGAGCTAGACTGATTAGTGAGTACGGTCATATTATCGAAAGTGGAATTCAGCGATAAGCTACTCCTGAAATAAAATAAGCTGCAAAAGACCACATTAGTACCTAAAAAAAGGTTCAACCCAGGAGAAAAAATTTACTTTAAAAAATATCAAAATAACACGTCCTGTTGGGAACGTTGAATAATTAAAAAAAGAATTGGTGATATGGTGTACATTGTAGAAGGACCCAAATACACACATAAGAGACACCAGAACCAGTTACAGAAACGCCGTTTGAACGACTCCAACGACGTACCACAAACAGAAGGAGAGCCAATAGACAATATTTTCGACATGTTCGATTTAGATCCTCCCCAATCAACACCTGAAAAACGTCGGTCAGGGAGAAAAAGGAAATTCACCGACCCGTTGATGATCGACCCAAAAAGAAAAAAATATTAACAGCACTTTTACGAAGTAAAAGACTTGGGGGAGCGGTGTTGTGGGAGCCTTACCCATCTCACTATAATGGACTCTTCTCAGCTTTATTAGTACTAAGAGATTTCGCTGACAGCCAAACAATACCGGAGTTCTCCGAAACGGTATGAGACTTATCACCTTTTCTATGTAATTCTATCTTTCTTGTGCAATATAATCTATTTACCTAATATCCGTGTTTGCGTTTTCATTAGTGACCCTTTCCGGGGCCACAACAGTAAGATAGGAAACATGCTTGCTTTTTACTATGAACATATACAGCCCATAAAAAGATCTCTAAATATACTACTCTGATTACATTCTATTTTTATGATAACAAAGAAAACTAAAAGAAAGGCTCTCTCCCATAATGTATGTTATGTTACATTGTTCTATCCTTTTATATAATTGTTTTAAAAAGCATCTACATATAAAAAGTACCCAATACAGTATTACCCATAAATAAGTTTACCACTAGATTATTTTTTTAATAAAAAGTTAATTTTCTTAAAAAATTCTTTTTAAAAATCAGGGTTTTTTTTTATTTCTAGAAGAACATTAGATAACCAAAATGGATATCATCATGTATTATTTATTATCAAATTCAACAGCATTTAAACTTTATCTTATACCCTTCAGCATATTTGAAGTTGGCTTCAATCCTTAAAATGATTTCTGATTCTCAGTAGTGAATTATCAACAGTCAAATATTATGTAATAGATGCAAGTTCTTGAAAGAAAACATCTGGAGAATAATTAATTCATTTATTTTAATGGCTTGTCAACTTGTTTAGGGTTAATTTATGCCTAGAGGTTAGGGAATCACATTCATTGTATGTTCTGATTTATATTTTTTGTGTAGTGGTTTCTTCAGAGTTTTTTTTTTGCACACGATCCTATTGAATAATTTTTAAATAGATCTAGTTCATCCATAGATAGCACACTTCCAAAACTGGAGCCTTACGATCAGATGCAGTTTAGTGTTATATCCAGAACACTCCTTTTTATGTCGGTGAGGGTCTTACCCCTCTGCAGTGGATACAGTTAGTATATTCTGACAGGGTGAGCTGGAGAAGCACGCGCACACACACCTATATTTAAATCATCAAAATCCAAGACTGAAAAACTTACTATGTCTGAACAAGCAGTACATTTACTGAAAGAGCTGGCGGCTGGCAGCACAACATGGTACCGGGATAGAAAACCACGAATCTGAAAACAATAGGAAAAAAAAAAAATCACTGAGATGCAAAATTTGCTTTTATTAGTTTGCTCTCATGCAAACAAACTTACGGGCTTCTCTTGATTGATTTTAACAGCATGCCAACCCATCTTGGGTTATTTTATGCCTAGAGTTTAGGTGATTACATTCATTGTACATTTAAATTTACATTTTTTGTGTAGTTACTTCTTAAGAGTTTTTTTCTTTTTGCACATAGTCCAATCAAATACAAATAATTTTTAGACAGATCTACTTGACCAATTAATGGGATGCTCCTCTTGTGAGTTTTTTATATTTTTATTAGCCTATGAAATAATCATATAGAAATTATGTAGTATGGATGGTGGGTTTCTAGAGTTGGCAAGGCATTGAAGTAACTTAGTTAAACTTTTAGTAAAAGTAGAATTGTGAAATATTTTATCTTATTTTTCTATTCTATTATTGGTTTAATTTTTTTGTATTTTAAACTTTATTAATTCATTAATCCTTATAGACTTCCACTACTGCTTTTTATAAATAATAAAAATTCATCACACTTTGCATCTGTGTCAATTTCAAGGATGTCAATGTATGTATTTATTTACCCAACCCCTCAGCCATGAGCAGGATGTGGCACAATTTTTAAGGGGAGTAATGCTGGTTTGAATTCAAAATTTTCTTCCTCTTAGACTGATTGCCTAAACAAAAGTAAAGAACCTAGTCTGCCTTGCTATTTTCCTGAGAGAGGAAACATATGGATTCATGCCTTTTCCAAGAGCATCAGTACAAAGTGAAATGCAAATAGCCTTGTTCAGGATTAGGACTCAGTTTGACGATTCCATTTCCTATTATACTAAGTGTACCACCTCAAGGATTTCAATGTAGCTTTTAGCCAGATGGTCTTCATTAGAGGTTTTTTTTTAATGTTTTGGCTCCCATAGAATTGTTTGGTTTGGTTTGGTTTCTTTGTTTAATGACATAACAATCTTTGTATTTAATGCTAATCCCATTTTTGTGGAAGGCCAGTAGTGGTACTATTTAACCAAGAGCTGAAGGGATGAGGGTGGGGTTCATACCTTTCTCAAGAGTATTAGTCTGAAAGTGAATACAATAGCACAATTGGAGTTTGAACTTGCTTACTATAATGTCACATGCTACAAGGACTCCTCCAGAATTGTTTTGTATATGTATTTTTAACTGCAAGATGACCAAGGCAGAATGAATTCTTGGTTGCAGTGTTATCCATTATTCATGTTTGGTCTTTCAAAGTATTAAGGATACACTTCATTGGTCTCAAGTGAATCTTCTTTCATACATCAAGATGATGGTTTATTGTTATTGATTATTATTATATATGCAACCTTTAATTCATTCAGTCATTCATTGTTACACATGTGAAGGAAAAAATAAACTGGACAACACTTGTTTCCTGTGAATGGAATTGTATTCAATCAATACTAAAAGAGACTTCTGGTTACTTAAACCATAATTCTATTTTTCTAATATCTCTAATATTGATTCAATTCATCCAATTGAGCACTTTTAATGCCATTTAACTGTTGACTATTCATACACCCTGGCCTTCAGCTAAACAGAAGTGGCAGGAAGTGACATTAGAGTAGCAGTGAAAATAGTTTTCATTCAGTTATACAACTACTCATCTTAAAGCAACTATTGTAGTATTAGAATTTTATTGATATTTCTACATTTTTATAGTAAAATGTTTTACAATGCATTTTTATATTAAAATTATTAACAATGCATTTACATGATACATATAATAGCCCTATTCTCTTTTTAATGCTTGACTTATTTCCTAACCAATGACAATCTTTTTTCTTCTTGCTTACAAATTCATTTATACAGTAATATCATAAGCAATGCATTTATATCATACACTTAATAAGGGGAGTTCCCATCATGGCTAACATACTGGACAGTGAAATCATAATAAGTGTGTTCAAACTCCAGTTGTGCTATTACATTAACTTTCAGACTAATACCTTTGGGAAAGTATAATGATAATCATCATAGGAAATGGAATCAGCAATTCAAGTTCTAAACCTAGATGAAGCTGTTTGTGTTTCACTCCATGCTAATGCCCTTGAGAAGGGCATAAATTCATTTGTCCTTCCCACTAGATAAGAGTAAATAATAGGGTAAACAGGGTTCTTTAGCTTTGGTTAGGCAACCAGTCTAGGAGAAGGAAAACTTTGAACTCAAACCAGCTGTACTCCACTTAAAAATTGACCCTGTATCATTTCCTGCATGTAACAGAGAGGTTGGGTAAATAAATACTGCATTTACTTTATTAGAATCGGACTTAATGTAAAAGTTACAGTCATAGGAAATGGAATTGGTGACTAGAGTTCAGATCTTGGAAAAGACAGTTTGCATTTCACTTTATGCTAATGCCTTTGGGAAAGGCATGAATCCACCTGTTCTCACTCCAACTATGGATAAATAGCAGGACAGGCTGGGTTCTTTAGCTTTGGTAAGACAACCATTTGAAAAGGAAAATTCTGAATTTTAACCAGTGGTACTTTGTTTAAAAATTGACCTTGTGTCATATCTCGCTTGTGACAGAGGGGTTGGGTAAATATATACGAATATGAACACAAGGCAGTAGAAGTTTGAATTCATAGTTGTCCTTTTCTTAGACTGGTTGACAACCAGGGCTTGAAGGCTAATCTGCTTCGTTATGTAACCCATTAACTGGAGCAAGAATGGATGGATTCATGTCTTTCCTGGAATTTAAACTTGGCTCCCCAATACCATTTTCTCTGCTGCCAACCATTAGGCCACCCAAACTTCTTAGACTGTCTTACCTGATGAGGAACTATTCCAAAAGAAGACTCTGTATCTTTTAAGAAGGAGTCACTTTCTGAATTTGTGCAGGCTGGGGCATTCAGTCTGGAAAGAGAAATTGACAGTTTCTTGTAGTTGGCAGTAAAATTTTGTTTCTCAAAACAAACTGCATGTCTGTAGTTAAAATGTGCTTAGTGCTCTTGAAGTAGAGCAAGTTTAAAATATAAAATTATGATCCTGTTCTAGTCAATCTGTTACTCTGTGTTTCATGTGTTGCCACAATCATCAGACAGAAATTGGATTATAAGTAGGTTGACTTCTGTAGTTAAGAAAAATTAAAAATTTTTCTTAATAGATATGGAAGTCAACCCACTTATACTCTGTTTTCTGCCTGATGATTGTGGCAACACTAGAAACTTGGAGTAATAGTATATATATATGATAATATTAATAGTGCAGTTTGCTATATTTATAAATAAAGTGTGCTCATTATTGGCAATAGAGCATATGTAGATCTAACTTAAAAAAGCATAGAAACAGTGTTAGTGGCACTTGGTGACAGTCAGTTTCTCACTTATGTGATCATCAGACCAAGTCTTGTCTCTTAGTTTGATGATCACATCAGTAAGAAACTGAGTCATCAACTGCCATTGATTATGTGTCTATGCTATTCTAATTTGTATATATATATATAGATAGATAGACGGATATATGTATGCACACACCAATGGAAAATAAAATTGTAACACCATGAATATATGTTTCCACTTACTCAAGATTGAATTTACAAATAATATAGTTGTATTACTGAAAAATGACCATACATATAGAACAATACATGTATTAATCCAACCTCTCACCAAAGGTAGAATATGACCCAAGGTCAATTTTTAAGCAGAGTACAGATGGTTTGAATTCGGTTTTCCAAGACTAGTTGTCAAACCAAGGCTAAAGAACACAGTTGGCACTACTTTTTACTCATAGTTGGGTGGAGAAAAAGATAGATTCTTGCATTTACCAAAAGCATTAGTATGAAGTGAAACTCATTAGCCTTGTCCATGATTTGAACTCTGATCACCAATTCCATTTCCTATGATGATAATTTTAATGTTAAGTGTGCCTCAATACATATAGTAGCTTAAAAATAAGAGATGTATCAACATTAATCAGACTCTCCAATGGATATACTGTACTTAGTTCAAAATCAGTATTGTCTTTCAAAGTGATACAATTTCATTTTCCATCAGTGTATTTATCAGTTAGAGAATCTGTTTTCACAACAGAGCAATGAAAAATTTTATCATTACAGTAACAAGAGGCATTATTAGACATTTGCATGTCTTTTTTCTTTTTTTTCTTAAACACATACACACATCATGTATATGAAACTTTTTACAATGTATTAACCACTTGGCTTCATTCTTATCCTAGTCAGAAATATTAGGGAGTGATCCAAGCAAAACACAGATACTATGTGCTGAACCTAGTGTGTGAGGGAGTGACAATTTGATTCAAGCAGAGAACATAGATACTACACTCTGATCGGAGGCAGAAGTGCTGCTCCATTACAAATAATCCTGTCTGAAATTCTATAATATTTTCCATTAGAATGGTTTGGAAAAAAATTATATCATTAATTCAAATAATTTAATCTAGTTTATTTAAAAAATATTTCATGAAGCTAGGATTTTCAGCTATTTAAGAAAAAATGTTTTGTAACATATTCATTATTAGTTTATTTATTGCTAAATAAAAAACCGAAGTGAACATTCTTTAAGTATTCTAATTCGATAATTTTTGCCAGAGTAGTAGTACAATTTGTTATGATAGCATTTACACGAACTAACATTATTCATATATACATTGAAATTTAGAACTTTAAAATGTATAAATTTTACTATTACAGATTATGTAACTGAAAAAGTAATACTAAAATTATCATATATAGATTTGTCAATTGGCTCCCCTTAAGTCATGTCAACCTTTATTGAATTATGTAATACGAATGTTTTTGTGACCAATTATATAGTTTCAAGTTCTTATCTAATACTAATAATTTGCAAGCAATTATATGGTTTCAAGTAACTATTCTTATTATTAATAATCATTTGTTTGCACAGAATTATATGGTATCCAATATTCCTATGTAATAATAATTTTCAAACAGATCTATAGATAGGTCCCAAACAGGTCCTAACCTTCTGGGTCAAAGTGGACATGGAAGAGATGGCAATGAAAGGATGACTCCACAGAGCTCTGGAGCCTCACAACCAGATACAGTTTAGCGACATATCCTGAACACTCATTAGATATGAGAGTTATATATATATATATATATATATATATATATATTTCTAATTTCAGTGTAATTTTACAAGTGTGAACTTTATATAAATTGATATTTGCATATCAAGAGTAGCTTGATCAAGTACTATATTTGCCTAAATGAGTAGCATTGTAAACATTTTTCTCAACTTATCTAATTTTATGAATTGTCTCTTGCCAAAATCTTTATAAAATTTAAAGTAAATAAAGACGGATACAGTGTTTGTCGGATATAGCCACCAGTCATGTGTGAGATTTATATCTCGTTTTTTTATAATTTATATTTACATACTGTTAGATTTATTTTTCTCTCTCTCTCTCTCTTTTTATATAAATACACATATTCAAAAAGCATCAACCCCCTTACCCCCACCCCATCTAAGGATTGAATAGTACCACTATTATTCTTTTATAAGGATAGCTTTAGCATTGAATAACCCACAAAAGTTGATATCCTATTAAATAAAGAAATCAAAAAGTATCAAGATTGAAGATATATTTACCGAGACAGAAATGAACAATGAATGAAACATTAATTTTTTTCAAAACAGTCTCCTTGGCATTTGACGCACTTATTCTAGAGAGTTTTCCATTTGTTGAAGCAATTCTGAAACATCTCTTTTTGGTATGGTGTGAAACTGTGTTGTATTTTATAGTCTGTGCTTTTTTAATAGTCTTCATATCTTCACATTTCTTACTCTTGAGCTAGGTGAGGTAAGTATGAAATGATGCTGCACTTGTACAATCCTGTGTTCTACCAAGAACTGCTGGACAAGTGGATCAGTTTGCAGGAGCATTATCAGAGTGACTCTACCACTGACCCATAGATTACACATCTGACCATTTATGACACATGGCATCACAGAGATGGCACAAAACTTAAGTAACACTGTTTGATGACAATTTGATGTTCAGGAGTATATTCATGGTGAACAACACCCTCTTGGTCAAAAAACACCCTGAGTAGTTTTTGGTCTTCTTTTGGTTTTGGTGATGTGAGAAAGTTCTATACAAAAAAGTCTGCATCAGTTTCCACACACAAATTTGTGTTGAAATGTGTCATGAAACAAAAAAAACCCCAAAAAAACCTGTCTCTCTCCTCCTGCTGTAACGATGACACACACAGTCTACACCTCTCGGAACGTCTTCTTCTCTCATTCCAGCTCTTTACATAGTCGCCTATTAACACATCATGCATTTGCATAGACAAGCCAGCTACCAATTAGTTTCTGCAGCTGCCCACCTCCACTCGCTTTGGGGGTGTCAAGTCAACTGACTGACTCATTACAACCCCCTCCCCATCTTAAGATCACAAAGCTCCTCAGCTCGAGAGAAGGTTGCGTCTGACAGATGATTGCATCTGCATATACACAACTTGCACGCATCAAATATCGGGATGACCACACTGGTGCAAACTCACTTGCTCAGAGGTGGCAGAATTCCAGATTCATTTCGTGCTCCCCTGTCATGATCGCACACAGTGCAACATGGGGCAGGCCGCTTCTGCTGGGCACTCCTCTTGAGCGGAATAACAGGAGCTTTGTCATCAGATGAACTCTTGTCTGTTGAGCTGCTATCTGCATCTGAACAGCTGGCCATATCGGCATCTGCAGATAGAGTGCTGATGTCTGAGGCAATGCTCAGCAGATCCAACTTTAGATACACCAATTGTGCACTATCCTCAAAGTCACTTTCATCATCTGATGATGGTTTTAACCCTACAACAGGCAGCAGGTCTTCAGTCTCGCTAACATACACCATTCTAAGCTTGTTTGTACACTTGCTGTGCAGGGTCTTAACCCACACTACGTCACCAATTCTGTATTTTCCTTGCGCATTGCAAGAAACCATAGCAATGTCAATGCCTCGCAGCCATAAGTGATAGGTGATGCTGTTGTAGGTGAAACACCATCCTTTGGCGTCGCATTATACCAGTAGACCGCTTCTGGGATCGAACATCGATTCCTGGCTGCAATCACTTTTATAGACCAGTGGCTCCTCTCTACTATGCCGTTTCTTGCTGGCATGTAGTCACACTGGAATCAAAGCCGCACACCCGACTTTCTCAGGGAACTACAAGAATTGCTCTAAAGAAAATGCCACACCATTATCTGTTAATATTTCAATATGTGGGCCCCAGTTATAAAAGATGGACTCCATTTGGCATGTTATGCTGGCAGTGTCCTGTTGATACAACAATCATCAAATGGCGAAGCAGGAGGGACAACAGTTGATAATAGTCAAATAGAGCTGGCTGCCAACATGCGTAACATCTATCTCCAGCCTGTTCCAAACATGGGTAGCACTCATGATTCCTTTTTGCCATTGCACCAGTGTTAGGTCGATTGACTGGCACGCTTCACACCTTTGCACTACCATCCTGATGTCCACCTTTTTAACTGCTGGGTTGACCATTTTTGAGAAGTAGAGCACCTGTTTAATCCCAGAATGCCCACTCTGTTCATGTATGCTCATGATCCACCTAAGGTCTATACTGAGCATGAGAGCAGTACACGGTAGCTGCAGAGGTTCAGACTCTTTCCAGGCAGCAGTCAACCAATGCTGTGGAGTGACACTATTAGGTGGGGTGCGCCAAGCAGACAATCTTTTTGTTTGTTTTGGCGCGAAACTAAACAAAGGCCTGAGTCCGCGATCTTCGACGTGACCGGAAAGGGGTAAGGGAACACGAGAGAGAGTTGGAAAAAGGAACCCAGAGAGAAGGGTTGACGAAGGGTGACGCAGAAGGGCAATCGACACTGGACAGCGGAAGAGACCAGTCGGATGAGATAGGGTCCAGGAGCAGTGAGGGAAGACCAGTCAAGATGAATCAGCATTCCTCGTGGCTTGTGGAAATTTTGCAAACAAAAAAAAACTACACATCAGCGATAGTCTACAGATGCACAAGGAATGCAGAGTGTCACAACTTAACCTCTTGCACTTGAGTTAACCCAAGCCCATATTGTTCGTTTGTTCTTTGTTCTTTTTCTCCCACTCCCTTGATTGTATTTCTTGTGGCCATAAAGAAATGTGTGATACCCCTATCGGAACCACTAGATGATTCACCGGCCAAGATTGAAATGGTTTAAAGAAGTTGATGTATTCGGGGGGGCCGAGGGGGTATTGATTTAACCAATGCTACATCCACGGACAGGTTGTACTCTTTGATAGTTTCAGTTAGTGTGGCAAGCCGCCTTTGTATCAACATCTGCCTTGATGGTCAGTCATGCTCTTCTGGTCAGTGCATCTGATAATCCTCTTCAGTGTAGTGTCTAGTTCAGCCAAGTTTATATGCCGCATGTCATTTTCTAGTCATAGCTAACAGGCGTCTTCTATGGTGAACCCATTATCCTCAAGAGTGACACTCCTGGCCAGTGAGCTGGCATCCACTCAAACAGTGAGCTTGTTCCCGTTAACGCACCAGTCACCTCGACGGGATTGTCTTGCATCACTCTCTCCATAGTTTCAGTTATCATGCATCTCAGGGTAATGTCGTGCACCTTGTTGTCCCATCCTGACATAACAGAAGTCACACAATGCTTTATGATTGCTGTCGCCACTCTGAGCAAGCTGCATATGGGAAAATGGCCTACCAGTTTCCTACACGTGGAGAAGGGGCCCCAAGTGATCACTGGCGGGACATCCAGGATGTCACAGCCTTACCTCCAACGAAGTTTTTCTTCATCACCAGTGACGTGTAGTCCGAGTATTTTCACCCCATTCTGGAGCGGCTCTGGAGCCTTGCACACCAAATCAAAGCATTCTAGATGTTCCTTAACCCTCCTTGAAAAGGCCATGTTTTCATTGACATTGAGAAGTAGAGCACCTGTTTAATCCCAGAATGCCCACACTGTAGATGTAGGATGACATTGCCCTTTGAATTTCCTCATCCTGTAACATGACCACATTCATAATCACAGACATGATCATTGGGGCCATATTAAGACCAAATCCCAGTCAAGTCAAGGGCCAGAGTGATCAGTGGACTCAGGCTTGGCGGTGGGCCCTTCTCAAATTGAGGGTGGCAATGTTGCTCCCTTGCGGTCGGCATTCCCGCAATTTCTGGGAACAAACGTCCATGTTGGCCATATATATGTCTACAAAGTTATTCAGTTCTCTGTAGTCCATGACTGGTCTCACTTTCCCCTTATTCTCTTGCACTATTGCCATCAAAGGAATCAGTCCTTGAGGCAGGTCCGGCTCCTCCTCTGGGTACAGCACAAGCCAGCTGTTCGCTATCCAGAGCTGCAATTCATTTCGTATTTGCTCCTGATATTCTCTGGAACCGGGTACTCTGCTTCTTTATTTTTCAGTAGCGCGGACATTCATTTTCATGTTGCGGTCCATACGTGCCTGTGCTGGTCGAAAGTTGTGCTGAAGTCAGGTTCATTTAATGCAATGGAGGCTCTGTGGGACATGTTTTCAGCGGTAAAGCTCACCTCACCTGAGCCGCTTATATGGCTCCTTCCAGCTTCGCAATCGTGTCAACTTCTAGCAGGAGGTCAAGCCCTAACAAGGTTTGGTGTACAATCAATATCTCCATGGTTACTGGGCATATGTTGTCAATTTTCAACTGATTCCCAGGCTAGTAAGTGTTTTTTCCATCGGCAGTTACAACTTTTGCTACTCTAGGTCTCCATGAATGACATACCAACTTGCACACTAATGTCTTTGAACACTTGGAGTCTACTAGGGCCGTGCATCTCCGTCCATCAATGAGCAGTTTAATCACGGGTAGTGCCTCAATGTTCACTTGCCTGGAGAGGAGACCGGCGCTGGCATCTTTTCCCTTGAGTCGTTTCCCAGGCACTCTAATGCAAAGTGACCCATCCTTTGGCATCTGAAGCACTGTAACCTTTGGCGTGATCGTCGTACCCGGTTGTCTGTTCTTGTTGCATGTCCCTGGATGCACCCATTATCCAGGTACTTAGAGTTGACGCATGAACAGCATACAGAGTTTCTACCATTTCTCCCACTGCAACAATTTGGTTTACAGGTTTATGGTCCTCAACCAGGATGGCTCAAGCTCTCACACAGAGTCGATCTAATGTCAAAGTGTCCATTTGTGCCAACGCCCGAAGCTGCTGCCTGACATGCTGTGGCAACCCAGCAACAAACACGCAGGCTATCCATTTTTCAGGTGGTCTTTCTCCAACCTGTCGAGCCAGTCTTTCGAGTGCTACCAGGAATTCACTGACTGTCTCTCCATCGTGAAGTTGCCGCGTCACAAACTGTTCAAATGCCACAAATGCATCTACAGTGAATGCAGTGGTGTGGGTGCACTTGATTTCCTCGATATCAGCTCTCTGCTGAATTGCCAATGCACAGCGAGATCTCCACCCATCAACCTCAAAGGGAGAATGTGCACTTCATCTGCTAGCTCACAGATCATCTCTACACGCTCGAGCCATTCTATAATTGGTTCATCCAATGCAGCCCCTCCAAACTCAGGAATCAACTACAGGTCAAAAGGCAAGGAGGCCATTGCTACTGGATTCAGGAAAAGCATAAGTCAACATCTGAGGTTTGCCGAAATAGCTTGTGTTGAAATGTGTCACAAAACAAAAAAAATCCTGTTTCTCTCCTACTGCCATAGCGACGCGCACAGTCTAGACCTCTCAGAATGTCTCTTCTCATTTCAGCTCTTTACATAGAGCTTGGTAACTTGCCTATGCAAAACACCATGCATTTGCATAGACAAGCCAGCAACCAATCACAGTTTCCGCAAATCAAAGTGCTCCAGGTTTGAACAGAGGTCTGTCACAAACTTTTGGTGGTCGAGAAGTACAAACTATATGAAATTTATAGAAGAATGTGTGATGTGCATGGAGAAGCATGTTTTAGTCAAAAAAAAAAAACTGTTTACAAATGGGTTAAACATGGGTTTGTTACAACAAGCCTGAGTTAAAAAGATACTCCATAGAATGGAAACATACTGGATTCTTCAGTAAAGAAAAGTTCCAGGTGCAGCAGTCAGTAAGAAAGTCATACTGACAGTGTTCTGGAACATGAAAAGACCCATCACTATTGATTTTCTTGAAAAAGGCGCAACTGTAAACAGTGCTTCCTATTACCAACTCCTAGGGCAAAATTCATATATACATTATATACATATAAGAAAAGGAAAAACTCTGAAGTTAAAAACCAAAGAGTGTAGTTTGGGAGAATTTGGAGCACATAGTTGCAGTATGCTTCTGCAATTAGCTTATCTAAAAAGTGTGGCTAGTCCTACACAATCTTTCACTATTATAAACAAATCATCATTATAAGAAATCCAATGGTTCGTGTTTTTAACTGAAGTGTTTGTTCTTCATATATCAAGATTGATAGGAGAGTCCATCATATATATATATGTATTTTATATACTTATGATATATGATTTACATGTACATGCGTGTATTTATGGATACACATTGTATTTTGTATAATTGTTTTCCAGACTTACCCAGCAGGATGTTGTAATATGGAAACCAAGAGTTCAACTGCCAAAGCTGCTCCCATCATTGATATCCCTGGTCGGGACACAGTACACTGCTGATCAAGAGTCCGGTCTTTAGTAGACTAGAAGAAAAAAAAACAAAAAGGTAGATGTTTGATGTGATTACTTACATGAATACAAGTACATATATACAGGAAAAGACATACTCAGACACATATGAGGATCATTAAATATGTTTTCAGACTTTTTTACGTATGGGCACTTTTATTGATAGTACACACATGAAACTCTAGTCCCCTTCGAAGTTATCTTCTCCAGCTGCAATGCACTTGTTGTTCCATTCCAACAACCTCTGGAAGGCCCCATAGAAGTCCTCCTGTGTGAGTGTGTCAATGACCTTCGTCACAGCCTCTTTCATCTCCTCAATTGTCTCATAACGACAGCCTCTGAGCTTAGTGAATAACCAAAAGTCACAGGGAGCAAGGTCTGGACTATAGGGAGGCTGAGAAACTGTCTTGATGCCCATCTTGGTCAAATAGTCTGTGACAAGGATGGAGTTGTGGACTAGTGTACAGTCCTGCTGGAAATGCCCGATTTGAAGAGTGCTGGCCTCTTCCGACAGAATCTCTTCCTGAACTCCCTTAAAACCTCAACATAGTAACCCTAACCCTATGGCCAATCAACTGTGGTGTATTGACTTCCTTACTCCTCCCACACCTTTCATCATCCCTCACAGACTCCCTGCCTCTTATGCCACTCAAAAACTGATGATCGATTCATGCAAGATAGTCGAAAAGCAGTCTGAAGCATTCCATACGTTTCTGTGGCATTTTTTCCAAGTTTAAAACAGAATTTTATTGCATATCGTTCTTCTAAAGTTTCCTCATGTCCAGATTGCATTTTTGAAATTCACCAGCTGTGACAATCAGGCTTTAGTAGGGTGTATTCCAATTGCTGCTGTAGCTGTTCATTTGAACATAAAATCATAGAAATTGGTCAGTCATCTCATAAGATGTATAGCAATAACATACTGAATTTTCAATTTTAAATGCCTGTACAAAAAAAGTCTGGAAACTTATTGAATACATCATGTAAATACAGATATTAAAGCACAAATGCACACACACACACATATATATATATATGATATTGGCAAATATTCATCAAAACTTTATATACTTTTGGGTAGCATCTTGAACATTTGTATTTGCATAGCTCTCTCTCTCTCATATATATATCTGCATAGAACAGGGCTAGACTAAAGCCAATTGGTCTATGTGCCTAAGGGGCACTATGCAAGAGTGTAATCTATTCTTGGTTCAAGTACACACAATAACATACTGCAATATATGTTCCCAATTGGGCTCTACACCTCCTAAGGCCAGCCCTGGCATAGAACTATGGAGAAAAATATGATAAAGACTTATATATAAAATCTATAAATAGATAATTCATTTGGCAAAAAGAATAAAAACCTTTTTTCCTTTTTTCACTCCCACTCAGTCATGTGTATATGCTATATTATATATGATCAAGTCAATTATTTTCTATCAGATGATTGTTGTAATACACGAAACTCAGAGTAAGGGAACAAGTAATGTAGAATTATAATTTTATACTTTAGGTTTCAAACCTGTTCTGCTACAATAGCATCAAGCACTTTTTATATCCTAATCTTATACAATTTGTTTTAATTATTATATATGTGTATGGGCTTTCAGATTTCAGTCTTACTTTAGGTGGCATTATTTTAATGGTTTACTAATTTTAGTTTATAAAATAATGAAATGAAATCTTCATGAACTGTTGCAAATTAATCTCCAACAATAATCTTGGGAGACTATAAAAAACTCACATATTAAAAAGGTTAACATGAATGCAGATACAATGAGTATTTAAATGTTTTAACCTTTATCCTACCACTGGTTCCATTAAGTATAATTCAATCATAAGTGAAGAAGATTAACTTACATCTCCAGGAGCTACAACATCATTGCAAAAGTAGCATCCCAGTTTGTCTCCAGGCAGTTCTCCTTGAGGAAGGTCAACATCATCTGATGGTTTTCGGTAGACTTCTTGGATATTTCGGAGGCCATGACGGAGGACCAAAAACGTGTCAAAACCCAAGGCTGCATTAATTACAATCTACAATGAAAATAAAAATCCTTTCTAAAAATGAGATTTATGTTGCATTTCTGAACTATTATAGAAGCTGATTCGTTTAGCCACTTAATGGATTAGTTTATTTCATGCCATTATTGTCAGATGTTGTGTTTAGAATTTTGTTGTAGTTGGCTTTTTCAGGTATTCCCTAACAATACATACTCATGTAGTGAATGACCCTTAATTTTTAGCCACAAAAGATGTTTTTATCATATATTTTGGGTAATAAACAACCCCTAATTTTTGGCTATGCTAGTCTACAAAAATTCTTCTTTTATATCCAATGACATAAACCGAAAACATAAAAACACTTATTTATGTTTATATCATTTTTGTACATATTATTATAGTATATTGGTTAATAAGAAACAGAAGCACCGTTTTGGCCATCTTTGAGTTGTGGATATAAAAGGCGGGAGCGATTACTTCTCGGTGTACCTTCACTCTTTGGACTATTTGCGTTTAGTGCATTAACTAGACTACAACATTTATATGTACAGGTGTTATGAATATTAAATAATGTTAAGTAAAAACTTTATTATTTTACACAAATAACCTTTGTTTAGGTATAGATTATGTGGGGACATTTTGGATTAAAGTTATGGCAAGGTTAAGCCTAGAAACAAGGTAAGCTTCAGCATTTCAAAAACAGGTTTCATGCAATGAAGACCCCTTGTTTTTTTGAGTTGAAAAATTGGTCTTAAAAAGTCATTCATAACACTAATATATAAGGTTATGTACGTATTTATTGCCTGATATATCAGTGGTAAAACAGGTTATATATATCTTTTATAGAATATAAAATAAAAGGAGATAATTTCTCTTAGCAGTTGATATATAGCTCTATACTCTATGATCACCTGTTCTATGTTATATTGACCTGGCACTATGATCATTCCATGTTATAAGGACCTAGTTCTATGAACGGTCAGGTCCCATCTTCTCACCTCATTTCAGTTCATTCTTCTCTTCTCGTCATCTCGATTGCTCTGATGTCTCTTTCATGTTACCATCCTTGCTCTAATTCATTGATGAGGAATGAAAATGTGACCACAATTTTATATGCACATTTTACCTTTTATTTACTAATGACATTTCATCATTATCTGTCCAGCCTGAGCAGAGGAATCAGTGAGAGCTTGATAGAGCCTTCAACCTCTTGCATTGAGAGTTTCTCATTAATTGACTAACTTATTCTAACTCCAGATGCATTTTGGTCACCTGATTGAGACTATTCAATCAGAGCCGTGATCTCAAATTGATCTTAAGTTTAAGGGCTGTCAATCAAACTGGCTGACTCTTACTGTATCATTCCATTTATTTAATGGCACAGAGCCGAATTTAAGTGTTATGTCTCTCTGATCTATTACGTAACAGCAATTCTTAGAGATAGACATTTTATTAATTAGAACCTCAGCAAAATTCACTACATTTGTCCAAAAAATGCTCTAATCAATACTAGACTATCAAATTATGGGCATAAATAGATTTTTTAAAAAAATTAATGACACAAAGGTTAAAGTAATTTGCATCCAGTGCTGGATTTAGGGATAAGCTTGGAGCCTCAAAAAAAAAAAAAAAAAAAAAAAAAAAAAGCTGATGAGGCTTTAAAAAAAAATCAGAATTTTTTGGGTGGGAGAGTGTCTCTGAAATTCTATAATGTAATTTTTTTTGTAGAAAGATATCACTGCACCCTGAATTTTCAGTCTAAGAGTTCCAAATATCAGTTTGGTGGTAAGAGTAGGTGCAAATGACAATGTGAAATTGATCCTTGTATTCACTTTCAAAACGGCCTCTGTTAGTTCAGCGAAACTCCTTTCTGTTCTCCGTATTTCACACTAGCAGAAACAACAACAACAACCGAATCCAACGATCCTCGTATCAACACCCCAAAAAATCCTCAAAGCGATCCGCTTTTATCAAGTCGGACACCACCTCATTTGCATCCGAGCAGTGATAATTTGCGCAACTTTACAAGATCAGATGGTTATAAAAAGTCGCCGGTGCCATCTTGAATTTCTTTGTTTTCCAGCCTGTTTGAACGATGCACACGCAAGGTCGCTTAAAAGGTAAGCCCCCCCCTCTCCGTTTTTACGATTTCTGTTACAACTAAACTTTATGTAGTTTAGAGCCTGACCAAGTTTAAATTCAACACTGCATCTACTCACCTTCTGCTTAGAGGCTCCAATGACAGATGGGAGCCACCGACTTTCACGGGTGTCCATGAGGAGGAAAATGGCATCATGTTCTTCAATTAACTTCTCTAAAGTTTCGACATCTTTACTGGCTTGTTCTACACCAGTAACTGAAAATAAAAAGGAGATAATTTGAGAATAGATCTGTAGCAAACAGTGCTGAATATTAAAGCTTTAACCACAGTCTATGTTATGTCATCAAGCCAACAAATTTTGTAAGACTTGTTTCTTGTATCCTCTAATCAACAAAATTCATGTTTCTCCTTCACAGATGAAATCTGATTTCTTTGATAATGTTTGTTTTGTTTACACTCTCTCACAGATATCTGTTCTACGTGTACCAACCAAATGCACTCTCATTCTGGGTCCATCCAACATATTCTCTCAAGACTGCTATCTGTCACTTGGATTGTCATATTATGGACATGAGCTGGTTCAGACATTATATTGTAAATTGTCACTTCCTACAATCAACATGCAAAGCAGTGTAAACTTTTTACATCAGGTAAATGCAAAACTTACTTCCTTTAAGCTTCAAATATCAAAATACAAAATATTATGATTTTCATAAAGTTTGGTTTGGTTTCTTTGTTCAGTGGCATATCAACCTTCATGGGTTATTTAATACCACAGCCATCCTTGTAGAAGAACAGTAGTGGTACAATTTAACTCATAGCTGAAGGGATAAGGTTGGTTGCTTGGTTGTTTATGGCATATCAACCTTTGTAGGTTATTTAATGTCAAATCCATGTTTATACAAATAATCAGTTCTATTTCAAACAATTCAGTTTAGCATAAGTACACAGTTTAATTGTCAAAAACATTACTTTTTCAAGCTATTCAGTTTAGTCAAACAGTTTTAATTCAAATGATTCAGTTTAGTATAAGTATAGTTTTTTTTTTGTTCACACACAGTTAAATGTCAAAACAGTTCTATTTCAAACAATTCAGTTTAGCATAAGTATGCAGTTTACATGTCAAAACAGTTCTATTTCAAGCAGTTCAGTTTAGCATAAGTTTGCATTTTAAATATCAAAACAGTTCTATTTTAAGTAATTCAGTTTAGCATAAGTACACGCTTTCAGTCTATTTGACCCATAGATCAGGTGCTACCATTCTGGGCCAGGGAGCGATGGCAATGAAGGGGTGCTCCACATTCCCCAAAGCACCGGCATTACTAGAACCTCACCATCAGATTTAGTGGCATATCCAGGACACCCATGGAGGGTCTTACCCCTCTGCAGAGGTGCAGTCGGTGTATTCTACAGCCCCACCCGACTGGGCAAGAAGGGATAAGGTTATTAGTCTCAAAGTGAATGTAATAATACAACTGGAGTTTGAACTTGCTTACTTTGAGGCTGCAATCTAGTACTTTAGCCATTATGCCAGAGGACTCTCCTGTATATGGCATTATACATGACAATCACATTATAGTGCTGGATGCTTATTTTACAGCTTTATTTAAAGTTGGTAGCACCATAAAAATAAATTGCAGAGTATACAGGTAGATCTCATCAAACTATTGATTTCAATATAATTAAAAGAAATTGGTTGTTTGGTTTTACAACATATCAAACCTTGTGTTAAGTTATTTAATGCTAAAATCAGTTATTATTCAAGAAATTATATAGTTTTGACAAATTTTTCCTATTTAAGTATTAGGTATCATACAATAACTAATGTTTATACAACAGCATTGCTTCTAACAAAGCCTTCATCAGATGATGACTCTGGGTTCAGGCATGGTTTCAGGGCTGAAGCATCATAATATTATAATTTGTTTTCATACAATTAGATAATTTTAAGTATTTATATCCATATATGGTTTAAAGTAAATAATAATAATTCTTTGTAAACAATTATAACTTCAAGTAATTATTCTTAATATAAATAATTTGCACACAGTTATATGGTATCAGGTATTTCTATCCAACATTAATAATTAATAAACATTAATAATTTTCCAACAGATCTAACAACAAAAATACTGATGATGTCACATGTACTTTCGTTCCTCTGTCATATTTGCCTGATCTGTTGCAATTATAGACTTAGAATATGTCAAATGCACCCCCTGCAGAAGAATAAGACCACCTCCAATAAGAGATGTCCTGAATACACTAAAGTTCATCAGATAAAGTCTCAGTTCTTAAGCTCTGGGGAGTGTGGAGTACCTCTTTGTTGAAATTACTGTTGGGTCCACTCTGACCCACAGTGATAATACCTGCTAGGGTCTATTGCTCAAATAGAGCTGTTTAAAAATTATTCACATTTGGTAGAACTGTGTGCAAAAAAAACTCTTAAAAAAACTACACAAAAATGTGAATATGAATGTACAATGAACATTATTCCCTAACCTCTTTGTATAAAATAACTCTATATGGGTTGACAAGACATTAAAATCAATCAATAAGATATTAGTTTTAAGAATGAAGAGAAGAGATAATCTATTAATAAGGTTTTTCTAAGATAGAATATATTTTTACCTGAAACATGATGGCCTGGCATAGGAATTGATAAAGTTATGCCAACAGCATTCTGAAAGTTAAAAATATGAATAAATTAAAAGAAAAAATATCAACATATTACTTGTTACAAAGAGAAGTGACTATTTGAAATTTGATAACATTTTCTCAAAACTTAAGATCACTGTTCTTGACTAAAATACTAGTATTCCAAATTTAAAACAATTGGAAATCAATGCATAAAAATTCATAACAAAACAATAAATTTAAGAATCACAATAATCTAAAACTTTTCTTTATCAATAGAAAAAAAATACTATGACTTCAGTTTCACAATAGTTGTTACATTTAGTGTGTATAATCTATAGGTAAATATACTAACTATTAAGGGACAGATGTAGTATGAGTTTACCAGTCTTCCTGCTAGGGCAGGATGTGATATAAGGTCATATTGCAGGAACTTTCCTACATAGGGATGAGTGGTGCCAAAATAGCTCAACTCAGTCAGCATTCCCTACAAAAAGTGTCTCTCAGGTATCAGGGAATGACTCTAACCTTCACTCTTTTAGGGTAATGGAAGAAGTACTGGCTATGAGAGATGGTCTCCGGCAACTGATTCAGATGAATTTTTCAGGTGTGGAAGACCAGGGATTTACCTGCTCAGAGATAGTAACTATTATGATTTATTAATGAATAGAAATTCATTCAGCAGATATTTGATTAAACCTTACTACCTGTGTTCCATAATAATTGATACATTTTGAGTATGAAATTTACATAGAAATGTAACAACTATTATAGGACAGAAATAGTAATATTTAGTTGTTAAGAATTTTCAGTGATGGGATCACAAAGCAATGGAATAAAAGTTCTTTCAACAGATATTCCTATGATGACCTTAATAGGTTATGGGACACACCCAGAAAATTTTGCCATAAAAACAAAGTTTAGAAAGTAGGTATTAGTTACAGCAACATGAAGACAAGGTTCAGTTTTCAAAAGGGGGAATGTTAATTAACATTATTTAGTGCTTACATACCAATCCAGGAAAAATCTTTTTCAAAGACTCAGCAGCAGTTTCAGCTTTTGGCTTTCCTCCATTTAAACTGTCCTCAAAGACGAACAATGACTGGCGTACTGGATTTGAATAAGATATTCGCCCATTGTCCACTAGCGTTAAATTCCTAACACCCCAGCCCTGGAAGAGAACAAAACAAAGAAATATCAAATAAGGGTTTTATAATTGTAGAAAGGAAAAAATGAAAAAACTTTAAAGAGGAGATGGACACTACCAAGTAACACACATTACCCAAAAATATACTGAATATATACGATTTGTAAACTCATTTTGGAGATAACATTTTTAAATGAGCCTGAGTTCATTCTTTTGTACACAGTTAAATTGTTTCAAGTACCATATTTGACAGTATGTGGAGGTGCCCATGGTGTAGTCGTTATCGTCGTAGGAAATGAACACGGCGACTCGAGTTCAAATCCTGGACGAGACTGATTGCATTTCACATAGCACTAATACCCTTGGGAAAGGTATGAATCCAAAATATTCTCCCTCCAGCTATGGGTAAATAGTAGGACAGACTAGGTTCTTCAGCCTTGGTGAGGCAACTAGTCTAGGAGAAGGAAAACTCTGAATTCAAACCTGTTAAACTCCACTTAAAAATTGACCTTGTGTCATATCCTGCCTGAGCGGAGGGGTTGGGTAAATAGTACCATATTTGACAGTATATAAGTGTTGTGGACCAGTAAAGGGTCCGGAAGAATAACACAACTCTGGTTTGCATGGAACAAAGTATATTAACGAAGTATAAACAACATATGTACAAATTGTTAGAAGTCAGTCAACCTGCTAAGTGTTCGCCAGGAATAAGTACAGAGCCCGGTATTAATAGTCATGGAAGAGTTCATTACTAACTGCAGGTTGGGTACTATAACAATAAGGTGCACTTATTTTGATAAAAATATCTTTTAAAATTTCCCTGCATCTTATATGCCATATGTACGTTTTTTATTTTTATTTTGTTTTTTTACCTTTGAATATAATAAAGTTTTTATAGGCTTGTGTTCTTTTTTTTTCTATTATTTTTCATTTGATTGTAATCATGGTTTGTTTAACCAAAATTACATCTCATAAATATAGCCTAGGCTGTACCATTTACTGATGATTTTACTAATTACTAATTTTTTGATTTGTCCGGCTGAAATTGGGGTGTCTTATACACTGAAACATCTTAGAAATATCATATTTGATTGCATTTTTATCTAACATGAATATTTCAATTCACTATTAATCACTTGTTTACACATATTTAGATAGACATATATCTATAATTTTGTAAGTAAATAGTTTGTAGGTAATTTCATTTTTAAATGAGTTAGAACTAATTTCTTTGTACAGTAGTATTGTTATTGTTTCTATATAGTTAAATGGTTTTAATTATTGCTATCTAACACTAATAATTCTATTCAGTATTAATCATTTGTTTGCAGACAGTGAAGTGGTTACAAGTATTGCTATTTAATACTAATTATTCTATTCAACAATATTCATTCATTTGCACACAAGTGATTCCAAGTATTTCTTTGTAATACCAATAATTCAATTTAGGCCCACAGTTAAAGAATTTCAAGTATTGCGATTTAACATTAATAATTCAATTCAGCATTATACATTCATTTGTACACAGTTTAATGATTCCAAGTATTTCTATATATCACTAAATTCAATTAAACATGAGTCATTTGTTTATACACAGTTAAATGTCAAACAGTTCTATTTCTAACAATTCAATTTAACATAAGTCATTTATTTGTACACAGTTTAAATGCCAAACAGTTCTATTTGATCCATAGATAGGATGCTATAAGGTGCTAACATTCCGAGTTACAGTGGACCTGGGAGCAATAGCAATGAAGGGGTACTCTATATTCCCCAAAGCTCCAGGGCTAGAGCCTCACTATCAGATTATTTAATGTCATCCAGGACACCCATTGGAGGAGTTTTACCCCTCTGTAGAGATGCAGTCAGTGTATTCTACAGCTCCAGTTGACTCCATGCCACCTATTGAAAAAAAATTTTTCCTCTCAAACAATTCTAGCTGGTAAACATAAAAAAGAAGTTGATTTTTTCTCATTGACTATGTACTTGACAAATGAAAAAAATAGATCAGTTGAATTACTGTGTTAACAACAACACAAAGAAGAGGTAAAATTGCTGGAATAATTTCTGGTATCTCAAAATAGATTTGTTGTATTTATGTTACTTGAAGCTAAAATCATATAATTGTTTTTCTTCCTAAAAAGAAAAGCAATAATTCTTAAATATAAAAGAGACGATATAAATGAAAAGTGGAAAATCTGTACTTACAATGAGACATCTAGCAACATTACAGCCAAGAGTTCCAGAGCCAAGCAGAAGGCATTTAGTGTTACAGATTTTATCCAAGTCCAGATCTGGCATTAATCGCCAACGCATCAACTTTAGGTTAAGATCTACTGCCGAAGCTGCAAGTCTGGGAATGACAAAAACAGTAGAAAGTAGAGAGAAAAGAAGCATTTTACAAGCAGAGGTTACTGGTTTTGTCTGCAATCAAAAATCAAACTGCATAGGTAATATCAATTATAGCACAATGCTCATATGCATTAAAAAAAAAATAACCTGATTTTTTTTTTTTGCATGGCTAATGAATATTTTTATTAGATCTGAGAATGAGGATAATTTATGTTAATCAAAAAAAAGAAAAGAAAAAGAAGAGCTCTCTCCACTCCATGGAATTGATTTAAAGCAAAAACTGGAATATAAACACTTACTTAGTAGGGTCCATAGAATGACTCAAATTCACCATACGGGGTCCCATCTTGTTGCGTTCATTTTTCTCCCAGCCAACAAAGGTGGGACATTCTTTAAAAACAAAAATAAAGAAACAAAATTTTGTAAAATAAACACAAAGAAATAAAATTTTGTGAAACAAAATAAAATTTTGTGAAACAAGTGTGAAGAAATAAAATTTTACAAACTAAATTTAAGAACTATTATAGGACAAATATCAAATTTTAATTCCCTGTCTAATAATGGTTGTTACATTTGCATATATTTTCATACACTAAATTTAACAAATATTAATAGACCAGAAATAATAGTCTATGAAAATGATATTGTTATTCTTGTATAAAATTGCTACACCACAAAAAATAAATAAATTAAAAGAGAAAAACAATGGCTGAAAGTAGATTTAAATATAAAATTGAAAACACTGCTTAATATGCATTCTATAATAAATCTTAAGATAAAAAACAAAAAACAAAGAAAAAACTGTGCCAAAAGCAAAGCTATATTTAATTAAAAAAAAAAAAAATTATTACACATTATGATGATTTTATACAAAACACTAGTGTTTCTCACCTGTTGCTCCCTTCACAGATGGAATTTTTAGTGTGAGGATTAGACTGTGAGAGATGCTACGTACTCCACTCTTCATTCTATCTTTAAAGCAAATAATCTCGACTTCACTAAGTTGGTCACCCCTGAAACAGATGAATAACTGTAGTTAAATTGTCAGTTTAATAACAGCTACACAGATTTATTACATAAAATACAAAGAATAACAGGATAGAGCTTCCTAACACTGAAGAGATCCTCAGCTCCATTATTCTAATTTTATTATATATATATATATATATATATATATATATATATATATATATATATATATATATATATAGTGTATTGGACAAAATAAGATTGTGAAAAAACTTAAGCATTTTCTAATTGTCACAAAGTTAGTAAAGTAAGTTCCCTTAAAATCTTAGTACCTTCAGATGCAGTGATTTTTTCTTGACCTTTTTGATGAAAATTTTTCACTTTTCTTATAATTTTTGAGGAAAACATCATTTGATGAATGATAGAAATTTCTTTGCAATATTGCAAAGTCACAGTCCACAACCATTGTATGCCACAATTTGACTTTTTCACTCTCAGACAACTGCTTACAAGCCATTAGCAAAGCACTAATCATAAATTAGGATATCAAATCAAGAAAAAAATTCTAAGAAATTTCCTATTTGTTGGTATTTCAAAAATATTCTTCTTACAAAATTATGACTTTTCATTACAACTACAGGAACTTTGACAACAATAGTTAAGGAAAATAATCACTTACACTTTAAGTCTACATCACTGAAGTTTCATTATGATTCGTAGCAATAATAAAAATAGTTCAGTTTTTTCCCTGTATCTTTTTTTTGTCAAATATTGTATATAATTACTGAGTTTGAATTTAGGTATGGTCATCAAATGGAATCACATTTGACAAACAGATGTAGCTTTTTAAGCCAGCAAAAAAATTTTTTAAAAGTCTCTAGCACAAAGTATGCCTTTTAAGCATGATAATTTCAACCTATTTATAGCTTACTTTCATAACTATGTATAAGGTTTTTCTTTTCAGCACAGTCAAGCAGATTTACTCACACACATGACAAATTAGTTATTGGTGATAACCTTTTAGAGGAGAAAACTCAAATTCAATGTATTTCCAGGAATTTATTCTAAGCTTTTAATTTTCAATACAATATTTTTTGAATGCAACTTTTCCCAGATAAGCCAGCACTTACCAAAGAAGACAGTCAATTGCCTAAAGCTCCTGGTGATTAGATGATATATATGCTGCTTTAAGTTCTCAAGTTAATGATACAAGTTTCAAGTATTCCTATTGATACTATTGTTATGTTTTGACCTTTTGACCCGGTCCAAAATGCCATTCAAGGTGATGCACCGGAAGGAAGTGACACTTTTCAATGGAAGTTAGGAGAGGAAATCGCGTGGGTGGAAATTGGCTGATGAAATAGGACGAGCTAAAAAATTCCCATGGTACACTCATAGACTGATGCACGGGAAGAGAGTGACCTGTGAACTGCATGACAGTTATTTCCGCTTGATGACGATCAAACATGCGATTTCAAAGATTGAGTGGGCGTTGAACCATTATATAACTCAGTTGAGTTCGAGTCCAAGTGGGAGTGCCAGAGGAGATGCAGACAGTTGGAGACGAGATGCGGTAGGAAAAGCCACATCAGGCCGAAGGGGCCATTTAGGCTCTGATGAGTTAGGGTCCAGAGAAGATGCTGATAAGATGCGTAAAGAAAGCCAGCACCCAGCAGAGTGGACCCCAAGACCTCCAGTTGAGCATCAGAAGTACGAGAAAGACCCAACGTTGACGGCCATAAGTTTGGGGGTCAAAATATTTCAGTTCTGTTCAGTCTCCAACACCCACTCACAAGCAAACCAGCTCCCTCTCACACGCAAACCTTGAACAACCCTTTCGAACCCTTGCAATAAAGTGAGAGGTATATATTTTGTTAAAGATGTCTTCCTGTGTCTGATTAATTCATTGCGTCGGTATGTATCCTGCATGAACATGTATATGTGTATATAAGCATATTTATTATGTGAGTATATAACACTATTAATTTTCAAACACATCTATGGGACCTTAACAGGTACTATCACTCTGGGTCAGGGAAAACCTGGGAATAATCATAATAAAGTGGTGACTCTACATTCCTCTGAGATCCAGAAGTGGAGTCTCACCACAAGATGCAGTTTAGTGACATACTCAAGACACCTGAATAAAATAGACACCTAAAGAAAGCCAAAATATATGTTGTAGCTGTAAAAAACAAGATGAGGACATAAATGAATGTATAATAAGTAAGATATAGCTTAAAATAATAACAGATATAGAATATATAGTTTGTTTTGATGTTTTTATAATTAATACTTTTACTTACCAAGTATAGGAAATGAGGTAGAGATAATTACGGAGTGGCCAACCAGGGAAGTCATCAGCAGAACAAGGATCAAAAAAGGCAAAAATAAGCTGAAAATGACAAGAAGAGATGAAGGTAATACGTTTGAGCTTGAAATTCATGTTAATTAATTGCACACACTTTTTAAAATATATACAAGACAAAATATAGGGTATTGCTCATAGAGGTATGGTTATCATCATAGAAAATGAACTCAGGGAGCCAAACTCAAATCCTGGATAAAAATGCTTGCATTTTACTTTGTGCTAATGCACTTAGGAAAGGCATGAATCTACTTCTATCTCCAGGGCAAAATGGTATCTTTAGCTTTGATATAGCAACCAATCAAGAAATTAAAACCAGCTGAAATTGACTGTGCCCACAGCAGAGGAATAGAGCGATACATACAGTATTGATTAAATGAAGGTGCTCATGGTGTAATGGTTATCATTGTAGGAAATGGACACAGAGACCAGAGTTCAAATCCTGGACCAATTTGTTTGCATTTCATATAATGCTAGTACCTTTGGTAAAGGTATGCATCCAACTATCCTTCTTCCAGATATGGGTAAATAGTATGGCAGATTGTGCTCTTTAACCATGGTATGGCAACCAGTCAAGGAGAAGGAAAACTGAGTTCAAATCTGTTAAACTCCATTTAAAAATTGATCTTGTGTTGTGTTCTGCTTATGGGAAAGTGTTGGATACTGTATCAACCACAAATAAGTGCATCCTTATTAATTTTTTATAAAATGTTAATTTTCTTTGAAGAACAAATCACACACTTCCTTCACCAATTAAGGGTTATAGTAGGGCAGACTTTTATCTTGGTACAGTAACCAGTCAAGGGGAAAGAAAATTCATCCATTATTCCCCCTATGAGAGAAGGATCTCTGCAGTGTAGTGGCTAATATGCAGAATTGCAATATTACAGTGAGTGAATTCAAATTCCCATCATGCTGTTATAGACTGTCTCAATGGAGAAGCCAAGCTAAGCAGAGAGAGGTGCTTTTTAAGATGTAGAACAACTGGATGTCTCCACTTATATAAATTAAGAATGTGGGTAAAAATGATACCGGGAGAGAGATGGAGACTTGGATCTTTTTTTGTATTCTCCCTAGGTCTTTGAGCTGGCATGATGAAAATTAAAAAGTTAAGTTTCCAAGGAGGCTTCTTCCCAAGCAAGACTTACCCCCTCATCTAAAAGAGGTAAGGGTTGGGTTTATTGCTCAGTGTTCTAAAGGGGAATATTAACAGAAGCTAAGTAATTTTTTGCGTTGCCCTGTGGTAGATTTGCTTCCTGTACGACATCTCATTAAACCAACCTTGTGTCACATATTGGTCTCATGAGAAGTCAAATAAATATACTTGAATCTTTTGTTTGACACCTATATCTTTAATTTTTCCCAGATGGTCTGTGACTGTTATGTAACAACAACACATACATACCTTATTAGGCAGCAATTTTTCTGTTTCACTGATACTGTGAATGGTAAATGTATCATCAGTAACTTCCTTTACCAAAAAGTGAGTCTGATATGAAGAGGCCGCACTTTGGAATTCATCATAAACTTGTAACAAGTTGTCCAACTGTCAAAAGGAAAAAAACAAAAAACAAAGGTTTTAGATAGTATTGTAGTTGTTTACATTTAAGTTATTGGAGGCACACTTAGTGCAACGGTTATCATGTTAGAGTCCTGTCTATGGGTCAAATAGAACTATTCAGTCATTTACTCAATTTGAAACCACTTAACTGTGCACAAACAAATGATTCATATTAAATAAAATTTTTAGTGTTACCTGGCATTATTTGAAATCATTTAACTGTGTGCAAACAATAAATAGTAATATTTGAAACCATTTAACTGTGCAAACAAATGAACTCTGGCTCATTTAAAAATAATGTTACCTACAAACTATTCGTTTACAAATCATATATATAATATATGTGTAAACAGGATTTGTCATTAAACAATCTACAAGTGTTGGTTTGGTCTGGTGGCATATCAACCATTGTTGGTTATGTAATGCCAAATCCTGTTTTTACATATATGTTAAATATGTGATATGTCAACAGATTTTGTAGCTATACACAGTTAAATGATCAAACAATTCAATTTAGCATAAGTCAACAAAGTTAATGATTCCAAGTATTGCTATTTATTACTAACAATTCAATTAAATATCAATCATTGGTTTACATACAGTTAAATGATTAAACAGTTCTATTTCAAGCAATTCAGTTTAGCATAAGTCATTTGTTTGCACTCAGTTTAAATGTCAAACAGTTGTATTCGACCTATAGATAGGACACTATCAGGTGCTACCATTCCACATTCCCCAAAACTCCAGCATTACTGGAGCCTCACCATCAGATTTAGTGTCATATCCAAGAAACTCATTAGGAGAGTCTTACCCCTGCAGAGAAGCAGTTGGTGCATTCTACAGCCCTAGGTAACTGGACCAAAGAAAGGAAGATATATATATATATATATACACCTTTCCTTACATATTTTTGTTAACAGACACGAGATAAAACATATGAAATGTAGGTACATGTACACACACATTGAGTATTACAAACCAGTTTTGATATTAGATCATATCATATCTATAATTCTTATATTAACTAGCATGGTACCCATAAAAAATATGGGATTATTTATGAAGAGACTAGCATATCTGCCTGCAATCACAATTTTGTATTCATGCAGTGTGTGAAAAAGTGTTATAAACAAACATATAGAGAAAAATGAAAATAAATCTGACAGTATGTGAATATAAAATATGAAAAAACAAACAAACTAGATATATAAATAAATACATCTTCAGAATATCTTGTTTTTTTCATTTCATTTCATATATATATATATATATATATATATATATATATATATATATTGCCCTACTTAGTGTATTGAGCACTCTAACGTTTAGCTTAAGGAATTCTGTTGGTGTTTTTTCTTTGGACTAGGTATATGTTATTGGTTGATTATTTTTAAGTAGTACGTATATTTTCAGTCTTTTCTTTTTTGATGGAAGTTTTTTTACCCAGATATCAGTTTGTGTAATATTCATTTGCAAATTGTATCATCTTTTTTTTTTTTCACACCATTAGAATTAACAAAATATATATATTACAAAAGATTAACTCACAATCAAGTTGATGAGTTGATATTTTACTCTTGTCAGTCTTTACTGCTGGTCTCTTTTATTCTTTAAACAACTGACAGTTGTTTTACCACTTTTATATATACACACACACACACACAGCATCTTATGTCTGTTGATGGTTTTAAAGAAATAGTCAAGTTTTCTTACTTGTTTACTTGAGAAATGTTGATCCAAGGTTTCTTGTTTGGTTACAAACACATCAGGTGGCAAGTAGAGACATGGAAAGGCAAACCAGTAATAATAATGATATTTCTTTAAATCCTGAAAGAAATACAATAAGAAATTAATAAAAAAATAAAATAAAAAGTGTTCAAACTAATGACGTATTTTCTTTTTTCTTCTAATGAATGTAAATAAAAACAATAACAGTAGTTTCTTTCTAATTTTTTTTTACAAATAATGTCATCTGGTAACATTTTAAGACAGACACTAGTTACCTCAACATAATCATTCAATATTCATCTTTTATTTTCATCATGTAAGAAAAAAAAAAAAAAATTTCAAAAATGTATAAATATGAAAAAACACAAGGCCTTCAGACAATGATATTACTTATAGTTTGTATTATTTGCTAACATTAGAAGTTATGGTTTTTAAACCTTCATCAGGGCATATAAATTTTTAAATCAAACAAAAAGATGAGAAAGTTTTAAACAGTCTATTTCCATTGATGGCGTTCTGTTTCAAACATATGTGATGTAATTAGTGTTCGAAAATTTATCTTAAAAGGGTTACATATTTCCTTAAAGAAGAAAAAAAAAATCCATATCACATCAGTCTATGTATCTACCAATCTATCTATGTTTATATTATTTTGTTCATATCTACCTATTTTTAACATTCTATAACACCTCCATTTCTATCAGTCAGCTTCATTATTTCTTTCTGTCTTTCTGATCTAACTATTTGTTTAACAATCTAAGAATATACAAACAATGATGCTAAATTAATTTCGATAAGGGATTTTGCATCTTTTCAATAACAATCTGACTAAATAAGAAGACAGTTTGAAAAATCCAGTTCTCTATTTGATAGTGTTGTGGTTTGAAATGATACTAGGTTCAATAATTTTCTGGTGATTTTTTCTATGTATATAAACTAAGATTTGGAATCATTCACATTAAAGTTATGATTAGTTTCTAAATTACATCTGACCAAATCCTTATTCATATTTCCTTTTTTATATTTAATTCCATTATTTATACATATACATATATATATATATATATATATATACACATACACACACACATACACATAAATATGTGAAAAAATAAATGGAAAAGTAGATAAACCAAAACACAGACAACAATTTGAATTAATACTTTGTCTTTATTTTATCAAAGACTTCTTCAGAATGTTGGTTATTTCATAGCATTAAGCAATAAGTGGAAATAAATAAAAAAAGAGGGAGGGGCCAAAAGAAGGAAAGACAGAGAAGAAAAAGAAAAAAGAAGGGGAAAGATAGAAATACAAATCTGAGTGTTGAAGGTGTGTGGTGACAGTAGGGGCTATTGGCTGCACTACAATACATTTTTGAAAACATCTGGGCAGTGGGTAAGCAAAACAAAGAAAAGGTGACAGCTAGTGTCAAACGTATCAAATTTCATAAAAATATAACCATCAGAACAAAATATCTAAATGAAGAATCATGAAGAAGTAAGAAAGTGTGGTAGGGAAATAAATTTCTTAGTTTTTTATCATAAAAAATTATATTTATCCATTGTCAATTTCCATATGATTTTCCTATAAAATAATGTCTGCCAAGTAAGGTGAAATATGAAAAAAAAAAAACCCAGGGCGTTGTTTGATGGTATGACTGGAATTAGAGATGACTGCAGATTCTAACAATCAACAAGATTTTCTACAATGGATAAGTTTAATTAAAGTGGCCTGGGAAAAATTGAAAGTATGTTTCAATCTAACATGTGGGGAAAGGGCATTTCAGTCATCATTTAATAGATCATTTATGTTTGTAAATCCTTTTGTCAAAATTACCCACAGACCTCTCTACTAACTAATATATACAACAAACCTTTTTATAACAAATTAACTAACTTAGGAATACCAATTATACAAATCATATAACAAACCATTAAGAATTTCACAAACATCTCTAAATGCACTAAGAACATAACCACTTCTCACACAGGCATACACTCCATTCTGTGTAATGATTATAACAAATATAACACAGGCAAAACCCAACATAATTTAGACAAAAGGATTTACGAACATAAACAATCAATTAAAATCGGGTTTCTATTTCTCTCTTTACCCTTCTTTTTCTTTTCTTTTCCTTCTCTGTCTTTCTTTACACACACACACACACACACATATGCACACATACACAGGTCATTAAAAAAGTTCTAAACCTTACCCTGAAAGAAAAGCCTTAGCTTGTTGTGGCAAAACACTAGAAAAACTAATTCAGATTTGTTTTAATTTCTGTGCAGGTGAGGTGTGCAACAAATCTAAAATCTGGGTGTGGTTGAAAACTTTCTGAATGACCTCTGTTTGTGTGTGTGTGTGTGTATATATATATATATTTTCTTTAATAATTTGGAATTTCCTATATATATATATATATATATATGTAAAAAATTTTTTCATTGTAGGTCCAAAGAGAGAAAGAAATATTTTAACGTGAACAAGTCTACCCAACTCTGGATCATCAGGTAAGTTTGAAGAATCACTTCTTATAATTTACCCGATGGCCTAGAAATGGCAAAACTTAGCACTGTGTATAGGTCAATTTTATTCCTTTTTTTTTTTTAAGGATATTGTGACGGCAAATTCTTTAAAATCCCAAAATGGGACTTTATTTTCGCACGTGTGAAGATGGGGCAGGTTGGCACTTGATCCCTTGTAGAATAAGTCCTCATTCAGAGTTTTTTTCTCAGGCATATAAGAACTGGCATATTATGTGGGGGATTAATTTATGGCCAGACTGACCGCCGCTGGCAAGGGGTTCCAAATTCCACACTATACACACACCCACCAAGGCCACTAGTCTTCCTCCCCTAGAACAATGGAAGATATAGACCTCTAGGTTTAGTTTAATATTATCTAAAGTAGTCGGCAAATCCGGTTCCCCGTATAAGAATTTAAAGGAATTAATAAGACAATTTTAAGTGAGCATATCATAAGGCGAATAGAAGCTGAAAAAGAAACATGACATAACAAATTCGTAGCAGACGCTGCAAATAACAACTTCAAGCACGTGGGAACATTAGAATATATCAATCTTTTACTACACATAGATATACACCTTCAACATGTCAAATATATCATAAATGAATAGTCCATGAACATAAATGTCTTTTTTCTTTTCTTTCGTTTTTCTTCAAATTGAGAGAGAGAGAGAGAGGGTATATAAAATTGGGTATAAGGAGAAACGGTCTCAAAGTTTACTTATCTTTTTTTTTTTTGACGGAGTTCCTGTGGAGAATATTTTCTCTTTTACGGGCTAATAGACTTTATGCTATTTTTAGTACTGGCATGAAGAAATGGCTCCTTCGTGTCCGAGATATTTTTTTGTCTTCTTCTACCCGGAATACTTGGCTTTGGCTCCGTCCGCCACGAACCCTTTCCAACTACTAATTTTCTCTTTTCCTTTTTTCGCTGACGGGAAGAAGGTGCCACTTCTGTTTTAGGACCTCAGCCAATCATTTGGCTTCTACCTTCTTCCTTCCTGTGTCAGGAGACCCAAGTGAGGTCACAGAGTATAAACATCTGTGGGTCTCCCCTCTGTGACCCACATTCTTTCTTAACGGTCATTCTTTGACGGCTTGCTACTGTTAATTCGAATACAAGGATAGTAGTAATCTTATTTCTATCGTCTCAGTGGGAGACCACGTGACAATATTATTGTTAAATTGGCTCTATGATATTTTTAAATTGTTTTATTTGCCACTGTTGGTACTGCCATTTCAGTTTTTAAATCTATGTTTACAAATGTACATATTCTCACACAGTATGTCTTTAAATGAATGGTATTTGTTTTTAAAGTCAAATGCATATATATGCAAAAACAAGATATTCAAAGGATGTGTTGATTTATATATGAATAATATGCCAATGTTTAACGTTACAGTTGTTTTTAAAAACCATCTTCAGTGCAATGTTATTATGTAATGTTGTCCTATCCAAAAAATTATTTTCAAATGAAAAAAAATGTGAAAATTCTAAGTATTAGTAGCATTCTGTTTGAAAAATGTGATGCAATCAATGTTAAAAAGTTCTCACTTTCCACTTTTTAAAATTTTCATTTATTTGTTTTTTATTTACTTTTCATCAAAAAAAGGTTGACGTATTCACTGTAGATTTAAAACTTTTTTTAAAACCCTATATTGAAAAATATAATGTCTGTTTACATAATGTCAGACTTATTTCAATTTTTCTATATATTATTATGTATTATAAATATTAAATTATATAATCCATTTTGTTAGAAAATAATAAATCAGTGCTAATATTAATTTATAAAAATTCTGTTTCTAATCATGAAACATATTGTAAAAAATTCCTTGTTATTTATATTAGGAAGAATTAACAAATCATTTGTTAAGTTGATCGTAATAAATAAAGGATTAATATGTAATAAATATTTTATCAATGTAACTAATAATTCCTAATTTTTAATATAATTATTAAATTAAATAGTAGTTTCTTAAATATTTGTTTACATATAGTAAAACAGCATAGTACACAGAATAGTTTCTCCTAGTTATAAAATTTTTTATCAAATATATCATTTTTTATTTTATGATCCTTTTACAAAAAAGGAAGTATATTTATATTTAATCTTTTAAATTTAAATGTATTCTTTATTGGAAAAATATACATTTTAAAATTATTTTATCATTTAATCAATTTTTAAATTACGGATCAATATTTCAATATATGGAATTAAAATATAAATCACCTAATTAATGGTAGTTGAATATATTTAATATGATTAATAAATAGAGAAATTATAAGTAAAAAGTAAAGTTGGCAACCATAGTCAAGGGCGACCTGAAGGCTCCCTTTTCAATAGCTACTCCATCAAGGTGTAGGGGAGGGCGCTACTCTTTCCACTGGATTTCTCCACTTTACTCTTGATACATACCTTATAATTCTGAGTGTTAAATAAGAAAGTATCAAGTACCATTTTTTAAGTCTTTGGTATGACTCGACCTGGGACTGAACCCAGGTCTCCTAGGCCACTAGGCCAATGAAGAATTTATTTCTATGTTTACATGTAGTTATCATCTCATTCCTAGTATTTAGTAAAATTCTACCTATATATTTCAATATACATATTTTCTCTTTGAAGCATAAATTACACCTACCAACTGTTTGTCAAGGAAGATCTTTTAATTATTTTCCAATTTATAATAGGTGTTAGTCCTATTTCTTTCAGATACCAGTAATACTTAGATAGGGCAGTTTGATTTTTTAATGTTAGATTTTTGAATGATTGGAAGTGGTTATAATATTTAAATTTCCAGTTTAAACTTGTAATACTGATGTATGCTTTTTCATTAGTATCATTTTCTTTAGTTGAAATATTAGCTTGATATTATTAAGGGTACATTTATTTCCTAGGGGGCATTTATTTTTTTATTTTACAATTACATGATTGTTTTGAGTAGTCATTGTTATGCACATTGTTATTTCCTAGGGGACATTTATTTTTTTTATTTTACAATTACATGATTGTTTTGAGTAGTCATTGTTATGCACATTGTTATTTCCTAGGGGACATTCATTTTTTTTATTTTACAATTACATGATTGTTTTGAGTAGTGATTGTTATTTCCTAGGGGACATTTATTTTTTTTATTTTACAATTACATGATTGTTTTGAGTAGTCATTGTTATGCACATACACACATAAGGTCTGATCCCAAAAAGTGCTGAGACTGAATATCTAAGTGTTCTTTAATTCAAAATTTAAATGAAAATATGTACACAGCTAAGCAATTTATATAAGTGATGGAGTCTAGACAAGTTAGTGCCAGTTCGTCATAATTTTTTATCAGCAGTCTTGATATCTTTTGATTAAACACAGGATGGTTCTGGTGCCGTACTCTCCATAGTCACCAGACCAAGCTGAGTAATAGTCTCTTTTTTCCAAAATTGAAAATTTATCTCAAAAGGTAAGATTTGATTGGTTTGGTTTCTTTGTTTAATGACATATAAACCTTCATGGGTTATCTAATGTAGATCAAGGACAGTGATACTATTTAACCAATAGCTGGGGTGATAATAGCATGACTGGAGCTAGAACTCAGTAACTTTGAGGCTGCAGTCCTGCACTTCCTTGGTAAGATTTGAGGATGAGAACATTAAAACAGATATGACAACACAGCTTCACACACACACACACACACACACACACACACATTATATAATATAAATAAAGTTTTCAGATGTGCTTCTACCAATGGAAAACTCACTGGAATAACTATATTGAATGCCAAGGGAACTATTTTGAAGAAAATTAACATTTCATTTATTGTTAATTTCTGTCTTAACAAATACAGCTTCAGTCTCAGTACTTTTTGATCCTAACTTGTATTTATAACTGATATAATTAAGTTTATTGGAATAAAAAATGAATTAGTTTTTAGAACAGGTCGTAATATATGAAACCATAATGTCTTCATGTGATATGGATGTAATCACTGAAGGGAATTTGCTCATTTTTTTTCCTGTTACCTTCAAATTTGATTTTATTAATTGTTGCAGGGATTGATAAATTAATAAAGTTTAAATAACTAATAAAACCAATAACAAAATATGAAAATAAAAAATAAAATAATAAAACATGAAAATAAAATAAAATATTCCACAATTACACTTCTGCTGAGAGTTTAACTTTTGGTGCCAAAAAGGAGAACTCAGCCTTTTTCAGTACTTTGCCAGCCCACTGGAAGCATGCATGTTTTTTGCAAACCTCCTGAAACAGATAGTCCATACAATATAACTTTAATAATATTGATTCATGGGCTAAAAAAAAAAATCCACATAGAAGCCCATAATACATCTTGAACAAATGCAGTATTAAAAATAAAATTAAATTGGAAGAGAAAATTACTTACTGCAAAAGCTAACATGACAAATTGTGTTAAAATGCTCGGATCTTTGATAGCGTCACCCGATTGGATACATTTGAATAGCTGTAAAAAAATTTAAAGAAAAGAAAAACAATATTTTGAATTACTTATTTTTGTGAAAGGAGGTTTAACTACTTTGTTTAATGGCATATAAACCTTCATGGGTTTAATGCCAAAGTTATACTTGTAGAAAGATAGTATTATTTAACCCATAACAGGAGGGGGGATAATAGTGTTTGTACCTTTCCCCAAGAGTATTAGTCCAAAAGTGATCGTAATAACAGGGTTGGAGTCTGAACTCACTATAATATCGCAGTTCAGCACTTTAGCCACTACGCCATAGGCACTTCCCTCTAACTCGCATTACACTCTCTTGGACTTAATGTCATAATGCAATTTGGTGACCTGCATGCTATTTAAACTGAGATACCTTTATTTATTTGTTTTAAGTCAAATTAAACACAGACATCCCAATATATAGTGATATATGTATGTAAGAACAAAATAAATAAATAAATCTAAAAAAAATACAAATCTCTTATTGGACCTATTATTATATATACATACACAAACATTGTATGTTTTCTTTAAAATATCAGTCAATCTATTCCTATTAATCTATCTATATTTAGTCTTTCATATACAGCAGGGGTCTCCAATCTTTTCAGTCCAAGGACCACAAAGCTTAACTCAGGAAGGTCCAAAAGTGCAATCTTAAAAGTAGAAGAAAACACAGCTAAATTCATAAGGTAACAATTGTGGAACAGAAAACAGAAGATGGCTTACCCCATATGGCAAAGCAAGCATGCAGAATGGATGGTACATCCAAGAGAGAAAACATAGCTGCCCTAACACCTCAATTCAAAGTTACATGGTCACAAGCAATGAGAATTTGCAGGAGTGTTTTACGCAAATTTTTTTCCAAAGTAAGCATAAAACACGCCACTCACACGAGGAATGAGATGACATTTCAGTGACAATAATGCTTTTGTTTGTCAGAGACTGGTAGAGTGAAGTCAGTAAGCAATTGTTAGTAATCAATTTCCAAACAGTTCAAGGACAACATTCATAATTTATTAATGAGATAGCTGATGTTGTTTGCAATCATAATATCAGGGTTAAATTAACAGGTTGACAGAATGAGCACTTCAGACAAGTGATGATTTGATATGCTTCATTTTTGAGAATAACTATTCACAGTTATTAGAGATGTAGAGATAGACACTACTTCTTGTGTGTGGGTGGTAATGTTGGGGAATTATCCAGGTTTGGTTTGGTTTCTTTGTTTGATGACATGTAAATCTAGATCATTTAATGCCAAAGCCACCCCTGTAAAAGGACAATAGTGGTACTGTTTAACCCATAGCTGAAGGGATAAGAAAATTCATACCTCTCCCAGGGGTATTAGTTCAAAAGTGAATATAATAGCGCGACAAGGTCAAATTCACTTACAGTCCAGCACGTTAGTCACTATGCTATGAGGACAACAATGAATATATTCAGATGGGAGCACATCCTTCTTATAGAAATCGAGGCTGTGGTAAGCAAGAGATTTGAACTTCAAATCTTCTGAACAGTGAAGATCAATGAGTTCCATCTATAACTGCAATGGTACTTCTTCACAGTCAATATCAAAAGGTGAGGAGAAAATTTTGAAAGTTGGATACAGGGTCACACAGATGGGCATTGAAAACTGCATGTGAGCCATGAGTTGAGGACCCCTGATACACAGGGTGGTGCAAAAGTTGTTTCCAGAAAGAAATGTAATTAAATCTAGATTCTTTTTCTGTACTTTTCAATCCTTTTATAAATGTGATCTTTACCAAATTTTGGATAAAAATTCTTGGGAGTTAATCATGCAATTATAGTGAGATGTTTATAATACTTAAACTAAGATAACTTTATTTTTTATGGCTTATCAACCCTTGAAAGTTATTTATTGCCAAATCTTGTTTGTGTGTATATATATCAATGATTTGTAAATAAATAGGTTGTAGGTAACATTTCAAACAAGCCAGAGCTCATTTGCTTGTACACAGTTAAATGGTTTCAAGTATTGCTATCTAACACTAACAATTTAATTTAACATCAGTTATTTGTTTGCACACAGTTAAATGGTTAAACAGTTCTATTTGACACATAGATGGGACCTTAACAGGTAATACCACTCCAGGTCAGAGTGGACCTACAGCAATGAAAGGCTACTCTATATTCCCACACCATGAAATGGTTTGGTGTCACATCCAGGACACTTATTGGGAAAGAGGGAGGGGGTCTCACCCTTCTGTAGAGATGCAGTTCTCATATTCTACAGTCCCAGCTGATTGGGCTGTTATTAGTTTGCAGTCTATCAAATTATATTCACAATATACATAGAGACATTTAAAAGATTATTAAAAAAAAAAAAGGTGGATTACCTTTTCAGCAACTTTTTTCAGTATTCCTTTTTGATCAAATTCTTTGAAGGCTTCAATAGTATTGGTGAGATATAATTCCCCTTGGGCTTTACAATGACGAGGAGGAGCTTGAGCAGTGCTATAATAAGAACAAGCATCAAGAGTAATTCTTTTTTTTTTTTACCTGATCTCAAATTGTATTCACTTAATGGTTAATAATAACTAGGTTGACTCAAAAGTTCCTCATATCATCTTTTGCACATTTTAGAAGGATTTGAAGTTTAATTGATTCTTTTTTGCTTATACAGGCAATTTTTCTATATAGTCATTTCCATTGACTATACATTTTTGCCAGCAATGAATAAAAGCCAGCAAGCTGGGCCTGTAAAAAGGTTACTCTCAAAATAATGATTTTGGTTGGTTGGTTGGTTTTATGACATGTTAGCTTTTGTTGGGTAATTTTATGTTGAAGTCAGCCTTGTTCTCATTGAGTACCCTATTCACATGGCCTTGTGCCACATGTTCTCTGACAAAAGCAACAAGCTGGAAACATACATGTATGTAAGAACGAAATAAATAAATAAATCTAAAAAAAAATACAAATCTCTTTGTGGACCTATTCATTTTAAAATATTTGTTTCTATCTGGACCTACAACGAAAAATTTTTTTTACAACTGCAACATCATAGTAATAAATTCATAGTGTGTGTGTGTGTGTGTATATATATATATATATATATATATATATATATATATATATATACACACACTGCATCATTTAAGTCTGTAAATAGACTTAAAAAGAATAATCCAAAAGGAGTGCTCAATGCACAGCTAATCAATATATATATATATATATATATATATATATATATATATATATATATATATATAAAAACCTATGCAGAGCAAAATATATCATAAAAACCATTATAAATTTATTTCACCAGTCTAGTGACCAGCTCATCAGATGGATTTGAACAGGAATTTCTGTTCAAATCCATCTGATGAGCTGGTCACTAGACTGGTGAAATAAATTTATAATGGTTTTTATGATATATTTTGCTCTGCATAGGTTTTTATATATATATATATATATATATATATATATATATATATATATTGATTAGCTGTGCATTGAGCACTCCTTTTGGATTATTCTTTTTAAGTCTATTTACAGACTTAAATGATGCAGTGTGTGTATATATATATATATATATATATATATATATATATATACACACACTGCATCATTTAAGTCTGTAAATAGACTTAAAAAGAATAATCCAAAAGGAGTGCTCAATGCACAGCTAATCAATATATATATATATATATATATATATATATATATATATATATATATATATATATATATAAAAACCTATGCAGAGCAAAATATATCATAAAAACCATTATAAATTTATTTCACCAGTCTAGTGACCAGCTCATCAGATGGATTTGAACAGAAATTCCTGTTCAAATCCATCTGATGAGCTGGTCAATAGACTGGTGAAATAAATTTATAATGGAGTATATTTATTAATTTTCTTATTTTTAATGATATATATATATATATATATATATATATATATATATATATATATATATATATATATAGCAGGGAAAATGGAAATAAACCTGGTTGGTTGGTTGTTTTACAGCGTATCAACCCTTTTTGGGTCATTTAATGCCAAATCAAGACAAGACATTTTGATGAAAGTTTGTTTGTTTCAAGGTCTTTGTATATCAAATATTTTTTCATGGTACACAGTAATTTGGTATTGTTTATATTATATCGGTTAGGTCTTTAAATTTTTCCATATAGGCCCACTGCTTTCAGGAAGGACATTATAGCATCCACTTTAGTTTTTTTAAATAGTTCTTTGATACAACTTATGTTGTAAAATCTTTCTCTTGTAGGAGCCAAATCAATGCATTCAATGAGAACATGTTTTATTATGTACACAGTCTGGCACAGATGGTACATTGGTTGCTCTTCTTTAAGCAAGTAAGAATGTGTAATTCTTGTGTGACCTATACACAATCTTGATAATACTACTTCTTCTTTTCGGCTTTTTCTAAAGCTTTGCTTCTATTCTCCTAGTATAGGCTTGATTTCTAGAAGCTTGTTATAATTATTGTTGCTTCATAGTATATATTTGTTTATTTTGATTTTAAAGTCTGTACATGGAATTTAAAAATTTCTTTCAGGAACCATACTTAAGACAGATCTAGCCACTTTATCAACTTGCTCATTTCCACTAATTCTTGTGTGACTTGGAACCCAACATAGCAATATTTCATTATCATCTGACATTTTTTTCTAATTTACATAAAAGTTTTATAATAAGTGGATTGTCAAGTTTCTTGTTTTGTAATGATGTTAACACTGACAACGAATCAGAAAAAATGATGATTTTTTTTTTATTTTTGAATCAGATCAAGTGCCATATCTACTGCACACGTTTCTACACTGAATACGGACATATCATTTGGGAGATGTTTTTTAATCCTTTTTATTGTATACTGCAGCACATCCAGTTGTTTTCTCCTGCTTAGAACCATCCATAAAGATGTGTGAATGTCTAGGATATTTATCTTTAATTTTCTCAAGTTCTTCTTAGAAAATTAGAGGATGAGTTTTAGTCTTATGGAGTTTGCACAGAGTTAGAATTACTTTTGGAGTCCTTATAGTTCATAGATAGACTATTTCATTGTATCATAACTCTTTAGTGTAGCTAGACACATGAGATGCTCCAAGCTGGGATCAAAACCCACCTAAATTTACATCAGGCTGATGACATACCCCTAAGCCAAGCCTGCAACTCAAAAATAAACCTGATGCTATGTAAATATACAAATATGAAAAAACAAAGGGATGATTTTATTTATAATTAAATTATTTGCCAACATTAAATGTTTCAGTTTTTATATTAAACCATCAGTTTCATTTCATTTTAAAATTGAATATAATTCAGAAGATAATTCGCATAGTAACATTGCTCTGAAGATGGCTTAATATAAAAACTAAAGCTTTTAATTCAACTATGAATAAAATCATCTACATACTTTGTTTTTTCATATTTGTGTGTATATTAATATATAGATATATAAAGTTGGTGACCTCAGTTGAAAGTGACCCAAAGGCTCCCTTTTCAATAGGTGTAGGGGAGGGTGCTACTCCATTCCCAGGATTGCTCCACTTTACCTTTGATCCTTACCTTATAGTGCTGAGTGTTAAGCAAGGCGGCATCAAGTACGATTTGTTGAGTCTTTGGTATGACTTGGCCTGGGATTGAACCACGGTCTCCTGGACCATTGGTACTATTTACCAACCCCTCCGCTCGGGCAGGATATGACACAAGGTCAATTTTTAAGCGGAGTTTAACAGGTTTGAATTCAGAGTTTTCCTTCTCCTAGACTAGTTGCCTCACCAAGGCTGAAGAACCTAGTCCGTCCTACTATTTACCCATAGCTGGAGGGAGAATAAGGGGGTTCATACCTTTCCCAAGGGTATTTGCCCGAAAGTGAACGTAATAGCACGACTGGAGTACGAACTCGCGTACTACGATTCCGCAGTTCATCGGTTTAACTATTACACCACGGGGACACCCTTTGGTGAACACTCTACTCAATCAGCAAATGGCCCGGTGATAGATATATATGATACCAAAATTGTTAAAATAGAATAGACTGCTATATCAAATCATGTGTCAAGTTTCCCAGTATTTCCAATGATTATCAAAAGACACTTTTCAAGTAAGCAAGTAACTACACTTTAGTTCTATCACAAACACTTTCAAATACACTTTTCTCTGTTTTATATCTTCTTTTCCTGTCTGGTTGTCTTCTCAAAAAAGTTTTAAGTTAAATTACCAGGATTTTCTTTGTTAAAACACCTCATTCCTCCTTAATTCATACCAACATATGAAGTCCTAACAAAAATGGTAGCATTATTCTCTAACAAATCAGTAGAAGTTCAAAAGCAGTCATAGTTACTTACCTGTCAAAAGCTGTATAATCGACACTTAATCGGCAAGTAGGACTTGTTGAATAACCTAATAAAAAATTTTAAAAATTAGTTAATATAGCCAGTAAAGAAAATATATAAAGTGTATATCATATTCAAAAATGAGTTAATTTGGTTCCTGTATCTCAAGTGCACATTCACGAAACCAAGTATACTTGGTTCCTATGCAGTAAGGGTTAATCTTCAATTAAGGGTTAATCTTTTTTTTTAATAAAAATAAATGTATAACATTAAATTTGTAGTTTTTCCTTCTTTGTAGAAAACTATGTTTACAATAAAATATAAACAAAGTTAACAGCTTTGGTAAACTTTCATAAACACTTTATTCTCAGATTACCAGATAACAATATATCTTATATGAATAATAACCAACTAATGAAAAGAGCTTTTTCTTCTTGTTTTAGAGAGGATGCTGTTAGAAATCCATGGGACCTTTTTAGGCACACCAGGTCCAAGACTGAACCCTCTTCTCATATGTCCTGTTTGTGTGGGCAAATAGATTAAAAAATAGCATATTCAAAATGATAACAACATAAGGTGGACTTATGAGGAATGTGAGTACTTAATAGATATAACAACAAAGTGTAGAACTACTTAATTTTTCTTTCAGTGAGTTATTCTATCAACAAATTAAAACTTGTCTTCTGGGAGAGAAATGCAGAAACTACTTCATTTTTCTTGTTTCTATATTGGTTGGTTAATTTTATACTATGTCAAACTTTGTTGGGTTATTTGACACAGAGTTCAGTCTTTTTTGAAAATTATACATTTTTAAGTAATTATTCATATTTAATAATAATAATTTGTTTGCACAAAATTGTATGGTTTCAAGTATTCTTATCTAATACTAATAATTTTCAAATAGATCAATTTGGCACATAAATAGGACCCTAACAGGTACTATCCTTCTGGGTAAGAGTGGATGTGGGAGTAATGGTAATTAGGAGTACTCCACACTCTGCAGAGTTTCAGAACTGGAACCTAACAACAGGATACAGTTTAGTCTCATACCCAAAACACTAGTGTAAACCATTTAATTGTGCAAAAATTATTAGTTTTAGGTAGGAATACTTGAAACCATACAACCTTGTGCCAAAAAATTAGACAAAAAATAACAATTAAAAAAATGCAATAGAACATTAAAAGTTGAGTTATGATTATAATGAAATATTTACAAACTAAATTTTGGGATAAAATAACTCACAGAGTTGATATGACCATAAACCAAACCAAGTCATTACAATATGTGAAACATCCAAAAGTATTCATTTACTAAGGTTAGCTTGGCACAAGACCAGATGTATGGAGCTTTCAATGATAACTGAACTAGTAATAGCCTGATTACTTAGTTGGTTAACTATTACACCACAAAACATCTCAGCAGGTTATAGTTTTCATGCCCAGCATATTATTTAGACAAGATAAATGTAGTTAAATTGATTTGTTATGTTGAATTCTGATTTACATATTTTATTTCAATTATAAGGATCAGTTGAAAAGTTCATAGGCTGACCAAGATACTCTCATAGAATGTGACCAAATGAGGCTTATTTTTCAACATATTTCCCTTTGCAGTCCACACACTTCTTCCATTAGTCAAAAAAGTCATGAACAGCAAATATGATGTCATCATATGATTTTTCCAGTCCACCTATATATATATATATATATAATCTGCTGAAATATATCTTGTGAATTATTTACATCATAACCAGAGCTACAAAATATGCTTAATAAATATCTAGATCTTGTTCATTACTTACCATTGTAGTAAAATCCAAATATAGGTTTTGCTGTTTCATCCAAACCATAAACATTGAGTTTGTTGTCAGAGAGCTTGTACCAAAAGCCAGCATCTAAAGAGCTGCTGAATGGAACAAACATCAGTTTCTTTGCTTCTTCTGCCATTGTTGCTTGGTGGTATGTATTTTGCACAGATCCAAGGAATCTGTCAACAAGACACTTATAAAAAATAAAAAATTGAAAAATAAAAAAAAAATAACAAACAAACAAAATAAGCAATTGTTAAAAGATGATTTTCAGAATTATTGAAAGTGAACTTTCTGTTAGAATAGTACCAGTGGAGATTTCCCTTTTCATAAAACAAATGAGATTTTCATTTATTTTTTAAACTATCTAATTAAAAGGAATGATATACATAAAAAAAATCAAAAAATCTTTCCTCTTTTAATTTATTACTTGGCTGAGTAGTACTAACAAAAACCTTAATTTCTTTCTTTTAATCATTTCTCTATCTATTAAAGTCAGTTCATTATTAAAGTCTGTTTGCTGTCTATTTAGGTTTGGCTTGTTTGGTTTTATGGCATATCAACCTTTGTAGGTTATTTAACGCCAAATCCATTTTTATGTAAATAATCTGTTCTATTGAAAACAGTTCAGTTTAGCATAAGTACACAGTTTAATTGTCAAAAACATTTCCATTTCAAACTATTCAAGCAGTTATATGTAATAATTCAGTTAAGTGTAAATACAGTTTTAATGTCGAAAAACAGTTCCATTTCAAATAATTCAGTTAAGCATAAGCACGCAGTTTAAGTGTAAGTACGGTTTAATTGTCAAAAACGTTTCTATTTGAAGCTATTCAGTTTACTCAATTCATTTTAGCATAAGTATGCTGTTAGTTCTATTCAACCCATAGATAGGGCCCTATCAGGTGCTACCACTCCGGGCCAGAGTGGACCTGGGAGCGATGGCAATGAAGGGGTACTCCGCATTCCCCAAAGCTCTAGCACTGCTGGAACCTCACCATCAGATTGTTTAGTGTCATATCAGGACACTCGTAGGGGGGGTCTTACCCCTCTGCAGAGAAGCAGTCGGTGTATTCTACAGCCCCAGCCGACTGGGCAATGCTGTCTATTTACCGACCTTTGTTGTCTATTTATATTTCTGTGTAAGTCTGTTCATTGTCTATCTAAATTTGTTCCTAATCTATTTTTAAATCTCTTCTGTTTCTTCCTTTCCTTTGAAGTAGATAATAAGCATCTGATGTATATATTTACCCAACCCTTCTGTCACATGTAGGATATGAAACAGATCAATTTTTAAATGGAGTACAGAGGTTTGAACTCAGGGTTTTCCTTCTCTTAGACTGGTGGCCATACCAACCTTTAAAAGCCCAATTTACCATACTATTAACCCATAGCTGGGGGTAGAATACTTGGATTTATACATTTCTCATGAATATTAGCATGAAGTGAAATGCAAACAAACTTGTCTAAGATTTGAACTCTAGTCACTGTGTCCATTTCCTATGATGATAACAATTACACCAAGCGCACCTCCAAATAAGCATCTGATATATAACATTAACATTTCCTCTCTCACTCTTCTCTTTCATCATATTTGCTTTCACTTTGACATTTCTTTCTTCACAATCAAAACAGAATGGTCCATTACACTGGCCTGCAATGTTTTTAAGATTGAATACATAATAGCTGATTTTAAAGCAGTTTTTTATGCTGAATCCAAAAATCATACTCATTTTTCCTAATCAGAGCAAATTTTTAATACACAAGCTCTTACTTGAAATGTATAGAACAGTATCATAACTATTTATTTTCTTGTTGAAATAAACAAATAATGCTAAATTTAGGGCTGATATATTCACAGAAAGTTCACATTGTGCCATAGTAAACTGAAAAATACACAAAAAAGCTATTCATGAATGAAAGGTCTTTTCAGGGACTTCCTTCTGTGCTTAGCAGCCACTACATCCCGTTTCAAGCACCAGCAGTAGTCAACTAGAAAGTTTACATCCAACTGGTCTTGGTAGCACTCTTCCATAAGGCGAATGTCTTGGTGAAAGTACTCGCTCTGCTCTTCACTCAAATCTCCACACTTCTTTGAAAAATAGTCCAAATCTGGCCACAGAAAGTGCAGTTTGACAGACATTCATGCCCCGAGTTGGCAGAAAATCCTCAGTATCTTTTCAATTTCCTTCTTGTATTCTGCACTGCACTGGACAAGGAAGTTTGTAACCACTGACTTAAGTGGCTGCCGGGCAGACAGTTCAGCTTTGTCCAGTGCTTTGTGAAACATTGGGTCCTTCAGGAGTTCTTTTATTTGAGGGCTGTCAAATATACCAGCCTTGAGTTTCTCCATGCTTATCCATAGGAACTTCTGGAAGAAAGCAAACCTGCTGCCTTCCTTGTATGTTGCTTTCACAAAGTTCTTCATTACTCCTAACTTGATATGTAAGGGTGGAAGCAGTATTTTGTTTGGTTCAATGAGAGGGATGAGACAAAGTTATGTGAGCCAGGTTTTAACCCTTGTCTTAATGGCCACTCTTGTCTGACATAATGTTGGTCATCATCCTGGCTGTCCCAGAGACACAGAAAACAAGGATACTTTGTGTAAATATCTTGGAGCCCTAAAACCAGTCCAACCACCTTAAGATCTCCACAGATCTGCCATTTGTGCTCCTGGTAGTTAACTGCAGACAACAAATGATTTATGCTGTTGTGAGTTTCTTTCATTTGTACTGAATGCCCAAGAGGGATAGATAAAAAACAATTCCCATTTTGTAGAAGAACTGCTTTGAGACTTTTGCTGGATGAGTCAATAAAAAGTCTCCATCCCATAGCATCATACAATAAGCTCATTGATTTGATTAATCCAGCAATGTTGTTGCAAAAAAAAACAATGATGACTTATCATAAAACGTGAAAAACTGTCTTAATTCTCTCTCACAGAGTCAATACCAGAAGAATGCTGTTCCTGGTGCCAAGAGATATTTCTCTTTGAGACATGAACCCAGCAGCTGAGCAGACTCCTTTGAAAGGTTCAGGTCTCATGTAAGGTCATTGAATTTTGTTTGTATCAAGAGTACTGAGTGGTTGTCCTCTTCTAGCTTGTATGCATTATCCCCAGCTACAACAGTCATGTCACTACGTTTGAAATTAGAGCTATATTCCATATTACCATCTGGCTCAGAAACAGGAAGGTCTGGGCCATGAGGGATTGGTCTTATGGCAGAAGGAACATCAGGGTATTGGACATGGTGCTTGTGATTTATTCCTTTTAGATTTATCATGCAGAAATAGTAATTCATAATGTGATCTTTTCCTTCCCTCCAGATCATTGGGATGGCAAATGGCATACTCTTCCTTTTACCATTTCTCCAATCCCTCAAGTTCTCCACACATTTTACAGTAAAGGTAGAGAGTGAATGGCTCATCCTGATTCCCTAGTTTGACTCCCAAGTAATCGCGATATGTCTTCTACACAAATTCACTGATTTTTGCTTGATGGTTAGGAAGAACCACATTACTACAGATATAAGAGAACCTGTCAGGATTATTATTACACTTGCAATCCATTCTTGCAAATGTCAAGCTGAAAAAATAAAAAAAATAAATCAGCACTCAGCTCATCATTGACACAGTACATTAAAATCATTTTAAACTGAGGGCTAAGCTCCGCTCCCTCTAGGTATGTGGGTTTTAGCAAGTAGGGTGATAAACTATAGTTAGATACACATACAACATTATATGCTATACTAAACATCAGACACCCACAACAATCAACTGACAAGTAGAGTCCATAGGCTTTTGAATAAGTGCTATTATTGTGTAAAAGTTGTTATGAAGTATTCAAGCACATCTTAAAAACCAGACCTGATCAAACACAATGAATGGTATTTTTGAATTCAGTATAAAATGGCAATCATATATCACTTGATAAACCTTTGACCTTTGGAAAATTTTTTTTAATGCAGGCCAGTGTTATTTATCAGATATGATAATAGAGTGTAACATTCAAACATATGGGTTCATGATTTGTTCTATGAAAATTATAGATGTTTGTTAAACTTAATCTAAACATTACCACTAAATTACTCCAGTTCGTTGCTTTTCATTAATTTATTTCAAAAAGTTACTGTATTATATATATATATATATATATATATATATATATATATATATATATATATGGAGAAATAGTAGATTTTGGTAAATCTGACAGGATGATAAAAAAAGAACTTCATCAGAATCTGATGAAATTCTGTTTCCAATAAGAACAAAAATATTGAGTCCATTGTCAGTGTTTGGTTTATACACTTTTTCGCTTATTTTTATCACACACACACAAATTATATATATATATATATATATATATATACACCAACATATACCTACAAATGTATACACATACATATGTACAGATATATTCAAAAATATGCACAAATAGATACACAAACATACAAAGAATTATATACACATACATATATGCACAGATACCAACATACACACACAAATATATACACAGCTACACACAAAAATATACATACACAGACATATGACTCCATTATCATATATATATATATATATATATATATGCACAAATATATATACATTCATACACATACAAATGTATACACAACAAAGCGTTTATGTTATGATTATCAACAGAGAAAATGCACACAGTAAGCCAAGTTCAAATCCTGGACAAGGTTGTTTTGTATCTCACATAGCACTAATACCCTTGAGAAAAGTATCAATCCAACTATTCTCTCCAGATAGAAGGGCAGACTTGGCTCTTTAACCATGGTATGGCAACTGGTCTAGGAGAAGGAAAACTCTGAATTCAAACCAGCTAAACTGTTTAAAAATTGACCTTGTGTTATATTCTGTTTATGCAAAGGGGCTGGGTAAATACATACATACACACACACACACACACATCATCATCACTTTATCATATACAAAGTAAAGAACTTCATCCACTAGAAAATCATCAATGCTGATGAACCAGACAGTTAATCTAGGTCACTACACTTTCTTAGATATTTGTAGTTTTTACTCATGTGATCTAAGATGAGTTGGTGTTGCCTTCTGGTAATGAATGGGGAGTGGAACAGCAATAAATATCATGTATAGTATCACCCATGAACAAGTACACTGCTTAGCAACTTTTTATACAATAGTTAATTTTCTTCTAAACCAAAGATACTAGAATTTTATCATTTATAGTGGAAAATTTATACAACTAAAACATATCGTATTAAATATTAGTTATTACCAAATACTATGATATTGAAACTCTGTAAGCAATAATAAGAATATATAAGTAGGTAAAGTTGGTGACTGTTGTCGAAGGTGACCAGAAGGCTTCCTTTTCAATAGCTACTACATCGAAGTGTAGGGGAGGGCACTACTCCTTTCCCTGGATTGCTCCACTTTACCCTTGATATGTACCTTATATTGCTGAGTGTTAAGCAAGGAGGTATCAAGTACCATTTTTAGAGTCTATGGTATGATGCGACCTGGGATGAACCCAGGTCTCCCAGACCATTGGTGAACACTCAACCCACTAGGCCAATGAGCTGGTTAAGAATATATAGCAGTCCAAAAATAAGTAGGCCTCTAAGATATATTGATGCAATTTGATTTTTGGTTACATAGTTTCAATGCTGTTTAGTTTGGTAATATATAATAACAAATAATATCCATTTTGCTTGTATAATGTTGTTATTTATTAAGTTTTGCTTAGATATGGCACACAAGCTTCAAGTAGCTAACAGTAACAACTGTTGTTTAAGTGGTCACCAATTTAAGTTTTGAACAGGTGCATTGCTGCATAACTTCAAAATGTTATTTACAAAACGTTACTTAAATATGGCACACAAGTTTCAGGTTGCTTACAGTATCTGCTGTTACTTAAGTAGTCACCCTCTAAGTTTTAGAACAGACTTATCACTGCTTGCTTCTATAATGTACCACTAGAAATAACAAAATCCTGGTATCTTTGGTTTAAAAAAAAAGTAACATTTTATTGAAAAAATTGTTAGGGCGTATTTGTAGCAACTGTATCACCCATAAATAAGTAGAAGTTATCAAGTTGTAATAGAATAATTCCAAGTTCCAAACATCACTTGATATTGATTACAGAATTTCATTGCAGGAGAGTTTGCTAATGAATAATACCTAATAATATTCGTTTTCATCACGTAATATTCCACTAGAAGTAACAATATTGTGGTATCTTTGGTTGGTTGGTTTTTTGGGTTTTATGACATATCAACCTTTGTAGGTTATTTAATACCAAATCCATTTTTAAACAAATAATCAGTTCTATTTTAAACAATTCAGTTTAGCATGAGTACACAGTTTATTTGTCAAAAACATTTCTATTTCAAACAATTCAGTTTAGCATAAGTATGCAGTTTAGTTCTATTTAACCCATAGATAGGGCCCTATCAGGTGCTACCATTCCCGGCCAGAGTGGACCTGGGAGGAATGGCAATGAAAGGGTGCTCCACATTCCTCAAAGCCCCAGCATCACTGGAACCTCACCAGCAGATTGTTTCGTGTCATATCCAGGACACTCATTGGAGGTGTTCTTAACCCTCTGCAGAAGTGCATTTGGTGTATTCTACAGTCTCAGCCAACAGGGCAATACAGAGTTAAATGTCAAAACAAGTTTATTTCAGATAATTCAGTTTAGCATAAGTACAGAGTTTAGATATCAAAACAGTTCTATTTTAAACAATTTGGTTTAGCATAGATATGCAGTTTAAATGCAAAAACAGTAAATACAAGAAACCATGGTTTAGTTCTATTTAACCCATAGATAGGACCCTTATCAGGTGCTACTACTCCGGGCCAGAGTGGACCTGAGAGTGATGATAATGAAGGGGTACTCTGCATTCCCCAAAGTTCCAGCATTACTGGAACCTCACCATCAGATTGTTTAGTGTCATATCCAGGACACTCATTGGTGGTGGTGGTGGGGGTCTTACCCCTCTGCAGAGAAGCAGTCAGTGTATTCTACAGCCCCAGCCGACTGAGCAATGTGGTGTCTTTGGTTTAGATAAAACGAAAAATTTAACCTCTTGAAGTGGATTCATTAAAGAGGTAAAGCTTTTTTTCTGGTCTTTCTCAGAACGAATTTATACAATAATCAGAAAAGCAACAATAAATAAAGAAATAAATTTGCTTAAAAGGAGTTTAAAGTTAAGGTGCTTGATTTTTTTTCCACTGACATGTCTTTCTTTCTTGATCTAACACGCTGGCGTGCAATACTTGTTCCATTGAGCAAGCGTGCGATAAAAACGAAAAACACACTTAGCGACTGTTACTTGACTTGCATAAAAAATCTTTTCATATCTCTCTTTTGTTCTTAATTATTATTCCCATTTAAAACAGTTTCTGGTACAATGATCTCTTTTTATGATTTTATTTTCTGACCCAACCTCTGAAACGAAGCTATGTATTGCCTCATTTAATTAAAGAGGAATCAAGACAAACTAAAAGACATGGCGAGATGAACTTGGAAAAATATAAATAATGCGGGAGGAAACGTTAATAATAATAAAAAAAATTCTTACCCTTACTCCAGTAAAAACTCTACAGTGCACTTATCGGGATTTTTTTGACTAGCCATACACTTTTAGACCATTTTGCAACTGAATCATAATTTCGTGTTGTCAGCATTTGAGCTAAATATCATTTTTTTTTAGAATCATCCAAATCCTCGATTTATAGCGGTAAAATGGCATGTAATTTTTTTAAATCTTTCTCACTCCTTATTAAATTGAAATATTGTTAACTTCATGAAAGTGTTCGCAAGTCGTCTAAGTGTAAATTAGAATCCAGGTAGAAAAAAAGTACATGGAAAAAACAAAAAGAAAAAAAAAAACAAACAATCTTACACCCAAAGTGTTTAATGCGATAAACCACTAACGTCTCACTAGAATTAATAACATATTCCTCAAAAAACTTAAACCTAACTCTAAGAAACAAACAATAATTAACAGTGACTTTTCCCACTAGTGACTTTATTACAAGTTACTGTAAATTAAGGCTAATGATATTTTATTAGTTGAAATTAACATATTTTCAATTTTAGTTTCACATGATAAATTGGGGGAGGGATTACCATTCATAGAAAATATATGATATATAAAATGCATACAATACAGAAGAATTTAAAGAAAATAATTTAAATATAGAGCGCATTCCTTATTCTTAGAAAAAAATCACTAGGATTTTTAAATTAGGAAATTATTAAGAATGAATGAAAAGTGAATAAACTTTTTAAATGTAAGTCATCAGATTTTTAAAAATTCTCTTTCAGTTTCACTTCAATGAATAATATTGCTTAAATCTTTTTGACAATTTTTGTATTCCTACTTTAATCTTGTTAACAAACAAAGAGACAAAATCAACCAAGAAAGTTTTAGTTTCTTGATTGTAAATGGAAAATAAATAAATGTTTTGACATTAAACCTTAATGTCAATAGACCGAATAAGACACACCAGGAACACAATTTTTTCATTTGAAGATGCTAACAGTTTCTTCTTTTTATTTATTTATTTTTTTTCAATAATAATAATTTTGTTGTTTTTAAGTCTTAAGATATTAACGAAAATTGTTAAGACATTCAAACCAAGTCTGTTTTAAAAAATTTATACTCTAAGCTTTTTTTTTAAAACAGATATTTACCCTTAAAATTCTAAAGTGCATATATTAATCTAAATAATGAAATATACTTAAAAATCAGTTTTATACACGAATCGTAAAGTCAATAATCAGTATCGTTGTAATATAAAAAATATTTCGTTTTAAAACAAGAAAAAAAAAAAAAAAGAAGCATCTTAAGAAGAAAATAAAATTTCTTCTCATGATATGGGAGAAAAAAAATGACAACTGATAAGATTTGGATAGTCTACGTATTGTTACTATTATTATACTGCACCAAACTCAATGCAATTATTTTTTTCATTCATTATACTGTACACAAGAAGAAATAAAAAGAAATGCCTGCCTGTCTGTACAATTACAAATAAATACATAATCAAATAAAAAATATATATATCACTGTGAGTGTGAAAATAATCTCAACTGAATGTTATTACCTGTTGTCTGCAGAAAAGCTTTGGATAGTGTTGAAGTAGGTTTGATGAACTTTTGATCTCTAATAATAATAATAATAACACTGCGACAGAAGAGAGTAAGTAGTAACAAAGAGAAGCAAGTACAACAGTTTTTTCTTTAAGAATTAAACAACAGCATCAACACTCGTAGCATATAAACATTACATGCTTACTCCCCTTTAACTCTACCGGTGCCCTATGACAAATGTTCGCTGTCTGTAAAATTATCCACGTGTAGCGTTTGTTTTACCAAACAGATACATTTATCAAATTCTTTCTTTCTTTCTTTCTTTCTTTAATGGCATATCAACCATCTTGACCAATTTAATGCCAAATCCATCATTGTAGAAGAACAGAAGTGATACTATTTAAACAATAACTGGGGTGGGGAGATAAAGTGTGTTATATACAGAAATTTCTTTTGATTTATTAATACATTTCAAACTAACTCACCAACAAAATGAATAAATAAACAAACAAATAAAAACACTGCAAACACACGTTTCACTTGAAAAAAGGTAACATTAACTTGATTTTGTCTGAATGATAGTTTATAACAAAATGAATAAAACACGTTGCTGTGTAGGTAAGCTCCATGCATCCATCCGGTGGAAATGTAAAAATGAATTTCCAATTGAAAAAGTCCTTTTTTTTCAACAACTCATTAACTTTCCCCCAAAAGCTTTTTGGGGCTGATTCGATCCTATACATGGCTATAAAACGGTCAACAAAAGTTCACAAAAGTCAGTTGACTCCTGGGACAGCGAGTAAAGAGAACTGTCACACACCACATTTCAGACAAGATCAAAGACTGCTGATACCCTATCAATCCACATCACTGACAACCAAATCTTGGCATTTCCATCACAAGACCCAAACCGCTTATAGGTTACTGATCCATGTTACACCACCATGCTGTAAACAAACAAGCAAACCAGCCACCTAAGAACAACTTACACCCACTCACCTCCTGACACTTATCTGGTGGAAGAAGAGAGCCTGTATCTCTTCTTATATACTGACTTTCATTTATTCAAAAATAAATGAAATTAAATTCATTCCTCTTGTCTGTTGTCTCTTGCAATCATACACTTGTCTATAACAGGGGATTCATACCTTTCCCAAGGGTATTAGTTCAAAAGTGAACATTACAGCATGACTACAGTTTGAACTTACTTACTTAGAGGCAGCAGTTCAGTACATTAGCAATTATGCCATTGGGACTCTGTCCTTATCAAACTGATTACTGCAATTATTCAATAAACTTGATAATTAACAATATTAAAATATTGAGTATGTGGAGTGTATTGTTAAAATGCAAATAATATAGATGACATAGACAAAATAAAATTCACGAAAAGACAATTTAAAACAAAATAAATTTATGTATTAACAAGCAAAAAGAAGGAAGCATTACAAAAACAGAATGAATGTCCAAATATTGTTTGTTAAATATTTGTATGTGTATGTGTGTGTGTGCTTGTGTTACTAACACAAATATTAAGATGAATGAGTATTTTTGCTTGAAATAAAGGGTAAGAATGTAAGAAACCTTACATTTATGTGTCATTAGCCTAATGAGTAGTGTTCGCCAATGGTCTGGGAGACTGGGGTTCAATCCCAGGTTGAGTCATACCAAAGACTCAAAAAATGATACTTGATGTTGCCTTGCTTAACACTCAGCACTATAAGGTAAGGATTGTGGAGTTTGAAGATTTTTGAAGGTCAGGGGCAAAGGGCAAGGATGTGTTGCCATAAGATATCTGACTCCATATGTTGGTTACACTGTTTCACCCCACATTGACTGGCCGGCACAATGCCTTGCCCAAAGAAAGTCCTAAAAGAAATATACAAAAAGAAAAGATAGAAAAAAGATAAGAGACGAAAATATTTCTTCTATACTTTCCTTTATTTATTGGGTGAAGGGACTAACCAACGCTACGTCCCAGGACGTAGCGTGCTGCCCAAAACACCAGACAGCAAAATGGTGTTGTCGGTTCGACAGACACAGCCTGAAAAATGAAAGATAATATCATCTCCTTTTTCAAGAGGAAAATCCTTTTTTCTTTTTACGCATGCGTCATCTCCTTTTCCGTTAGGGACCTCTGGGAGTTTCTTAAAATTTAAGAGTTTTCTTTTTATCTATTTTTTAAAATTTAATTTTTAAATTTATTTATTCGTTCCCTACAGGATCAAGGGTAAAGTGGAGCAATCCAGGGAATGGAGTAGCGCCCTTCCCTACACCTCGGTGTAGTAGCTATTGAAAGGGAGCCTTCAGGTCACCCTTGACTAAGGTCGCCAACTTTATAACTACTTTTGTTGGCGTATGCGAGAAACTAAGATATTAAAAATTATACTTTTTGACTATATGTATGGGTTGACTTAGTATTCCACACGAAGTACTCATACACATGAGAGTGACAATGTATTTTTGGGGGCCATGTGTTCTCCCATGTTGACCGTTTGTCTATATTTGTATGAGATGAAATGTCAGAGGCTGTGCGTGTGCATGAGACTGGAACACGCCCAGCTGGAAGACCAAACAAGAGAGGAAAAGAGAGCAAGTCACAGACTATATAGTCACAGACTATATAGGCATCCATGTCACATGACTGGCTCCAAAATACCTGACTTACTTTGTGTGGGACAAAATTGAATGTGCGGATGTAGTTGGAAACACAAGGCATGTGATTTCTTTGTCCAATTGGTTCCCTAAACTAATTAATTTACCAACATCTACCCCCTTTTCTTTCAGGATCAAGTGAATCATGGATCCTGTTTTTCTAGAATTTTTTGCACCATACGGCCATTAATGGCCATTTATAAAATATAAAAGTGTAAATCCTATAATTATTCTTCAAATCTATAGCTAAGTAAGTTGGTTTGACTCTAGTTTATTTGGTTTTTGAGGTCTGAATTGGAGTGTGTGTGATGCCACAGGAACATGTAAACTGGTCACATGAAAAGCAAAATCTTTTCCTTTCAAATGAGTATCATAAATTGTGTACAAGTTGACTGTTTAAACCTGAAAAATTTTCAGCAAAACTTGGGGTTGACTTACATGGCAGGGCTAAAATCCAAATCTTTACCATAGAGTGATCAACCAGTGATAAAGTTTTGGATTTTAGCCATACTGTACAAGTTGAACACTAGTTTTGTTGGGATTTTTCTGGCTTAAATGAATGACTTGTACATCACAATTCACTGTTTACACTCCATCCCCACACAATAATTAAAAACTCATAAGAAATAAATTTTGTAAAAAATTTAATTAACAAACAAAGAATATAAAACAATTTAATGTTTTAAAACACAGAACAAACAATTCATGAAAAGAAATAACTATCAATCTATTTTAATGCATACTTTTTGAAATATCTCACTTTATATCAAATTTATGCAACTGAATTGTGTTTTTGTGAAGTCCCCCATGTTCTGATACAGACCTCAGATTCCTTCCAGCACCATTTACTTAGGAGTATTGAATTATTTAAAGTGTACTGTATTCAAATATGTAACATAATATCAAATTTGTGTGCCAAGTTTATGGATTTTTGTGACATCATCCACATTCTAATACAGACTTCAAATTCATTCAAGTGGCATTTATTTGTATATTACTTTTGAATTCCAAACTATTAACACTTTTGACTTCTATGCAAAAGTTTCAGAATTTTTCTATTTATATAATTTATAATTATCCACGTGTAGCGTTTGTTTTACCAAACAGATACATTTATCAAATTCTTTCTTTCTTTCTTTCTTTCTTTAATGGCATATCAACCATCTTGACCAATTTAATGCCAAATCCATCATTGTAGAAGAACAGAAGTGATACTATTTAAACAATAACTGGGGTGGGGAGATAAAGTGTGTTATATACAGAAATTTCTTTTGATTTATTAATACATTTCAAACTAACTCACCAACAAAATGAATAAATAAACAAACAAATAAAAACACTGCAAACACACGTTTCACTTGAAAAAAGGTAACATTAACTTGATTTTGTCTGAATGATAGTTTATAACAAAATGAATAAAACACGTTGCTGTGTAGGTAAGCTCCATGCATCCATCCGGTGGAAATGTAAAAATGAATTTCCAATTGAAAAAGTCCTTTTTTTTCAACAACTCATTAACTTTCCCCCAAAAGCTTTTTGGGGCTGATTCGATCCTATACATGGCTATAAAACGGTCAACAAAAGTTCACAAAAGTCAGTTGACTCCTGGGACAGCGAGTAAAGAGAACTGTCACACACCACATTTCAGACAAGATCAAAGACTGCTGATACCCTATCAATCCACATCACTGACAACCAAATCTTGGCATTTCCATCACAAGACCCAAACCGCTTATAGGTTACTGATCCATGTTACACCACCATGCTGTAAACAAACAAGCAAACCAGCCACCTAAGAACAACTTACACCCACTCACCTCCTGACACTTATCTGGTGGAAGAAGAGAGCCTGTATCTCTTCTTATATACTGACTTTCATTTATTCAAAAATAAATGAAATTAAATTCATTCCTCTTGTCTGTTGTCTCTTGCAATCATACACTTGTCTATAACAGGGGATTCATACCTTTCCCAAGGGTATTAGTTCAAAAGTGAACATTACAGCATGACTACAGTTTGAACTTACTTACTTAGAGGCAGCAGTTCAGTACATTAGCAATTATGCCATTGGGACTCTGTCCTTATCAAACTGATTACTGCAATTATTCAATAAACTTGATAATTAACAATATTAAAATATTGAGTATGTGGAGTGTATTGTTAAAATGCAAATAATATAGATGACATAGACAAAATAAAATTCACGAAAAGACAATTTAAAACAAAATAAATTTATGTATTAACAAGCAAAAAGAAGGAAGCATTACAAAAACAGAATGAATGTCCAAATATTGTTTGTTAAATATTTGTATGTGTATGTGTGTGTGTGCTTGTGTTACTAACACAAATATTAAGATGAATGAGTATTTTTGCTTGAAATAAAGGGTAAGAATGTAAGAAACCTTACATTTATGTGTCATTAGCCTAATGAGTAGTGTTCGCCAATGGTCTGGGAGACTGGGGTTCAATCCCAGGTTGAGTCATACCAAAGACTCAAAAAATGATACTTGATGTTGCCTTGCTTAACACTCAGCACTATAAGGTAAGGATTGTGGAGTTTGAAGATTTTTGAAGGTCAGGGGCAAAGGGCAAGGATGTGTTGCCATAAGATATCTGACTCCATATGTTGGTTACACTGTTTCACCCCACATTGACTGGCCGGCACAATGCCTTGCCCAAAGAAAGTCCTAAAAGAAATATACAAAAAGAAAAGATAGAAAAAAGATAAGAGACGAAAATATTTCTTCTATACTTTCCTTTATTTATTGGGTGAAGGGACTAACCAACGCTACGTCCCAGGACGTAGCGTGCTGCCCAAAACACCAGACAGCAAAATGGTGTTGTCGGTTCGACAGACACAGCCTGAAAAATGAAAGATAATATCATCTCCTTTTTCAAGAGGAAAATCCTTTTTTCTTTTTACGCATGCGTCATCTCCTTTTCCGTTAGGGACCTCTGGGAGTTTCTTAAAATTTAAGAGTTTTCTTTTTATCTATTTTTTAAAATTTAATTTTTAAATTTATTTATTCGTTCCCTACAGGATCAAGGGTAAAGTGGAGCAATCCAGGGAATGGAGTAGCGCCCTTCCCTACACCTCGGTGTAGTAGCTATTGAAAGGGAGCCTTCAGGTCACCCTTGACTAAGGTCGCCAACTTTATAACTACTTTTGTTGGCGTATGCGAGAAACTAAGATATTAAAAATTATACTTTTTGACTATATGTATGGGTTGACTTAGTATTCCACACGAAGTACTCATACACATGAGAGTGACAATGTATTTTTGGGGGCCATGTGTTCTCCCATGTTGACCGTTTGTCTATATTTGTATGAGATGAAATGTCAGAGGCTGTGCGTGTGCATGAGACTGGAACACGCCCAGCTGGAAGACCAAACAAGAGAGGAAAAGAGAGCAAGTCACAGACTATATAGTCACAGACTATATAGGCATCCATGTCACATGACTGGCTCCAAAATACCTGACTTACTTTGTGTGGGACAAAATTGAATGTGCGGATGTAGTTGGAAACACAAGGCATGTGATTTCTTTGTCCAATTGGTTCCCTAAACTAATTAATTTACCAACATCTACCCCCTTTTCTTTCAGGATCAAGTGAATCATGGATCCTGTTTTTCTAGAATTTTTTGCACCATACGGCCATTAATGGCCATTTATAAAATATAAAAGTGTAAATCCTATAATTATTCTTCAAATCTATAGCTAAGTAAGTTGGTTTGACTCTAGTTTATTTGGTTTTTGAGGTCTGAATTGGAGTGTGTGTGATGCCACAGGAACATGTAAACTGGTCACATGAAAAGCAAAATCTTTTCCTTTCAAATGAGTATCATAAATTGTGTACAAGTTGACTGTTTAAACCTGAAAAATTTTCAGCAAAACTTGGGGTTGACTTACATGGCAGGGCTAAAATCCAAATCTTTACCATAGAGTGATCAACCAGTGATAAAGTTTTGGATTTTAGCCATACTGTACAAGTTGAACACTAGTTTTGTTGGGATTTTTCTGGCTTAAATGAATGACTTGTACATCACAATTCACTGTTTACACTCCATCCCCACACAATAATTAAAAACTCATAAGAAATAAATTTTGTAAAAAATTTAATTAACAAACAAAGAATATAAAACAATTTAATGTTTTAAAACACAGAACAAACAATTCATGAAAAGAAATAACTATCAATCTATTTTAATGCATACTTTTTGAAATATCTCACTTTATATCAAATTTATGCAACTGAATTGTGTTTTTGTGAAGTCCCCCATGTTCTGATACAGACCTCAGATTCCTTCCAGCACCATTTACTTAGGAGTATTGAATTATTTAAAGTGTACTGTATTCAAATATGTAACATAATATCAAATTTGTGTGCCAAGTTTATGGATTTTTGTGACATCATCCACATTCTAATACAGACTTCAAATTCATTCAAGTGGCATTTATTTGTATATTACTTTTGAATTCCAAACTATTAACACTTTTGACTTCTATGCAAAAGTTTCAGAATTTTTCTATTTAACTGCTAACAAATTAATACTTATCAGGTAATGTTTGAAATTTGGAATTATTTAATCACAGTTTGATAATTTCTACTTATTTGAAGCTATACTATTACCCATAAATAAGTAATTATATGCCCGATTACACTTCGTAAATGCAGTAACACCAATAAATATGCGACTATGTGCTAGGTTAAGCTTTGTAAACATAAATAAGTACACCCCTGAAATTATTTTTATGAAATGTTAATTTTGTTCTAAACTAAAGATACCAGGAATTTATCATTCCTCATTAAACATTATACAAGTAAAAAGGATTTTATTAATAAGTAAACCCCTCAGCATGGAAACTTTGCTACAAAAAATGTACATGAAATGAGCTTTTAAATAAAGGTTTGCAAAAAACAAAAATATTTTTGATACACCCTATTGTAGTTATAGAGTTTTTAGAGATATATGTAAAATAAGTTTTTGAATAGAGGTCTGTAAAGAAATACTTTTGATTGATCACTAAGCTGTCCCTCTTTCATGACTATGTATCTGCACCTGAGCAAACCACAAGTTTTTATGGATGACTTCACCAAGTCTTTTCCTTTTCATGTTACTAGCTTTATCACTCTATCATAACAAATCACTGTATTTGACAGCTTATAAGATGAACCTCAATTTGGGCAGATATTTAAAAAAAATTTTTTAAATGAATAGACTAGTTTAAACAATGAATGTACAGTGAAAACTCTTCACCTGACATTCATAGCTCTCCCCACAATCAGATCAGTTTCATATGTATTCAGACCTTGTTTACATTTGTAGAGAGATGTTTGCAATTGAATTTAAGAGCCACTGCTCCATTAGAACTTCACAAGCCAGTAACCCAAAATTGACCCTTGAACTTATAAGATGCCAGGTGTTTTTCTGGGACATCTCTTGGAAAAAAATACATCTTATAAGCCATTAAATACAGTACCCTGCCATACTGGTAAAGGTTTGAATTCAAAGTTTTCCAATTGCTATAATGATTTGGTTTGGTTTGATTTGATTTTTTGTTTAATGGTATATCAATCTTCATGGGTCATTTAATGTCAAAGCTATCCTTTTGCCCAGTTAGCTGGGGTTGTAGAATACACCGACTGCTTCTTGGCAGATGAGTAAGACCCACCCCTCAAAGAGACCTGGATATGACATTAAACAATCAGATGGTAAGGTTCCAGTAATACTGGAGTTTTGGGGAATGTGGAGTACCCCTTCATTGCCATTGCTCCCAGGTCCGCTCTGGCCCAGAGTGGTAGCACCTGATAAGGGTCCTATCTATGTATCAAATAGAACTAAACTGTGTTGGTTGAGATGGGACAGTTTTTGCATTTAAACTGCATATTTATGCTCAACTGAATTGTTTAAAATAGAACTGTTTTGACAATTTTACTGAGTGTAAACAAAAAACTATACTTATTCTATACTATTCTATGTTTTCCTTATTATCAAGCCCTTTTTTTTTAAAGACTTCTTGTAACCTATCATAAAAAGGTATATTTTAGAATTTAGTATTATTATAAAATCATTCGTTTAAGATATAATTCTTTTTAAATGAAAATATGATATATATATCATTAATAATCCTGATCTTTTTGGTTGGAGCCAGATTGTTGAATCATTTAAATGACCTGTGTTTGGAAATGGTCATATGTTAGCACCACATCACTAATGGCCATCACACCCAATCAGGCTTTCTGCTAGGTGTATGATATCTTGAAACAAGTCTACATGGTCAGTGATTTTTGTTCTGTTATAAAGGGATCAATAAATACAAAACAGTACATTTAACTTCTTTGGGTCCCTATACTTTTGTTCAACCTGCCAAAATTTTATTCCCCTCCAGAGATCTATATGGACTACTTTGAGAAGCCTAGGTATAAAGTATAAATATTAAAATTAAAATTCCTAATACCTGGAGCATCCAATAAAAGAAATAATACTAATGGAACTGGACAGTTTCTGAGAATATACTTTCGTACAAGTGAGGATCCTCACCATAAACTCAATCTTATGTTTCATTTGGGCGTTTAGGAGTGGGATTTTTTTACCCTTATGTTTCTTTTTTTGAAATACGTAATGAAAAAAATTCGGGGGAGACAATTACCTGTGTATAAGAGTGACTTCCCTTCAAAATATGGCGTCAGTTTACTAACTGTTGTCGAGGAAATCAAAAAAAAAGGTAATTAGTTTAAATTATTATTTTTGTTATCTAAATAGGAAGGGTGTTTCTAAAAATAAGAATCAGTAAACATCCTAACATTTGAATATCCTTTTAAAACCATTCTAAAAAAAGTCAGTTGACTGTTTTAGTGAAGATATTAATTTGAGAATAAGAACGACGGAGAAGTTTAGTACTTTAATAGAAATTTAAAAAAAACAAACTTCAAAAACAAATAAATTATGGTATTGCGTTATTAAAATTAATTTAACATTCAATTCTTTTAAAGAAAAATTTTACCTAACTTAGAATTACATGTTTAGGGTCCATAATGGCTTGATTGTAGAGTTGTTATATGACGGGAAAGTACAGGATTTTACACTAATTTAACGGAAGAAAATAATTCCTTGAAATTAAACAAAAAGTTAGTTATTTTTTTAATCTGCAAAATTCACGGCAATCGGAGGAAAATGATAACGAATACATTTATCTATGTAAAACTTTAATGTTTTCTTTGTGTGTACAAAGACGAATTTTTTTACTCAAAGAATTAAGATTTGTTTTTTTCATTATTGCATCAATATTATTTTTACTTATCAAGTACAGTGAATGGTAAAAAAAATGATCGTGATCAAATGCAAAAAAATAGTACTTTCATATCTATTTTTTTATGTTATTTTCTTTTTTTTTTTTTACGTTTCTCCGCATATTAAAAAAACCTCCAAAAAAAAAAAGCAACGTCTCTAATTATTCATTGATGTACTTGGACAAGTGTCCTCGAACGTTTCGGCCGTTGTACCCCCTGGCTTTCATCAGGTGTCAGTGGTAGTCGGTAATCTTCTGGGAATTTGGAATGGAAACCTTTATCCAATTTACGGGGGTAGATACTTGTATTTCACTATTCATGGGACAGCTTGCATTCTCTGGAACAGCGGTTTTCGAACACGTAGTTTAATTTAAATAGTAATTTACGAAGCTCTTTGCTTCGATGTGGCACAAGGCCGAATGAATGGGGTACCCAATGAGACTCGAACTCACTCGTGTAGGTTTGCTTGTCTAGCTTGCTAACCGTTACACCACCAGAGGTGCCCCGTAGTTTAATTTAAATAGTGTTCGCCAATGGCCCGGGAGACCTGGGTTCAATCCCAGGTCGAGTCATACCAAAGACTTTAAAAATGGTACTTGATACCACCTTGCTTAACACTCAGCATTATAAGGTACGGTTCAAGGGTAAAGTGGAGCAATCCTGGGAATGGAGTAGCGCCCTCCCCTACACCTTGGTGTAGTAGCTATCGAAAAGGGAGCCTTCGGGTCACCCTCGACTATAATAAATAAAGTTTAGATGAGAATTTATTTAATGTGTAATCAAGATTAACGAATTTAAATCCAGTGGAATACGAAAAGTTTATAGATGTTATTTAAGTTTCCATTTTGCAAATAGCACTGATTAAAAAAAAACTGATACTTTTAAAATTTTGGCCTATTATAAAAAGAAGAAAAGACTATTAAAGTAATTCTCTCCTTCCCGGATTTTCTGTATGCATAAAAATAAAAACTGTCTCCAAGGCATAGTGGTTAACAGCTTTGAGTAAACTATATTAGTACATTGGCTCTTAAAACATTGATATTGTAATGAAGTATTTACTTGTTTAGAATGATTGAATTAAATTTAATTACTTGGAAATTATCAGTGTTTGATTGGATTGTATACAAATAATTACAATTAGCTAGGAATAGTTAATTGAAGATATATAATTATTAGTTAATGATTTCTATTGATTTGAGGGTGGGGAGTCCTTGTTGCATGTTGGTTTGTTTGTTGGTATATTACATCTTCGTAGGTTGTTTAATTCCAAAGCCATCCTTGTAGAAGAACAGCATTAATTCTAAACTCATAGCCGAGGAAGGGATTAAGGGATTCATACTTTGTTGGAATTTGTAAATTTAGCAGTTAATGTCTGCTCAAATATGATTGGCTGTTTTGAAGTTGTTCTGTTATCCCCCACCCCTACTGTTACTTAAGTGAGACTCCTTTTTGTTTTTCTTCAGCACTCAAGCACAAGACATTGCTTGACTCACTCTATTTGCTTTGTGAGCACTTGTTTATTCACCTTCGACTTAAGGCAGTTTTTCTTTAGCAAGATGGCTTGAGAAAAGGCCTATTAGTCGCTCAGGCTAAGGCTCTTTTCCTTACAGTTTTTTTTTGTTACTTGTTGAAACAATAAGCCTACTGTAGGCTAATTGTGGTTTTGGTATGTTGTCCCCATTCAAAAGAAAGTTGAGTCTAATTATTGGACTCTTGCTGGTGAGAGAAGCAGTTTGCCTGGTCAGTAGATTTGGTAAATGCCTCCATAGACTCAACAGAAGAAAATTCGTGTTGAAACAGAAAGATATTCATCTCTAGGAGGAGGAAGCAGTAGTCTATTCGAAGTTAACTTAAAGAAACAGTAAACTTCGTTTTCAACAAGTCTACACAGAAAACTAGAAGAACACAGTTGTCTAGATTGATTCTACATGAGAAGGAAACACAGAGATAAGAACAAAACCTAAAAATTGGCTTTAAAAAGAACTTTGACATAAAATACCAAAGAATGGTATTTATCATTTACAAAAGTCAAACTAACAGTAGATGGTTGATGGCATTACTTCGTGTAAGTCAGCCGTTATATTTCTTTATACCCTTCTCTTTCTTTAGGTTATAATATTGTCGTTATTTGAATTCATGTTATTTTTCTTACCTAAAATTCAATGTTTTCAATAAGCATAGGGAAAAATATGCAAAGCTGTATTTTGCGAAGTTTATTTTTCTTGAAATAAATTACTTTGTGGGAACTTGTTTCTATTTTTAAGAAATATAAACTCACTTCTCTTTCAAGTTGCAAAAGTTAGCATTTCCATCCTCCTTTTTTGCCTTTTTTATTTTCATACATATCTCTCCCCTTTTGCCAAACTTGACAGTTACAGCTAGATATTCTAGGGCTAGGGCAGAGATAAAGTCTACAAGGTAATTTAGGTAAGATTGTACTTTATATAATGACTAGCATTTGGATAATTTTTTTAACTTTTCGTATGCTGGCCATTGCAATTTAAAACCTAAAATCTAGCATATTTATTGAATTGAGCACATCCCAAGAGTATTAGTCCAAAAGTGAATATAGTAGCATGACTCTATTTCAAACTCCCTTACTTCGAGGCTGCAGTCCAGCATTTTAGCTATTATGCCATAGAGACTCCCTAGTGGCATAGTGGCTAACGTATTGGACTATGCTATGGGTTAATTAGTACCACTGCTGTTCTTCAACAAGGATGGCTTTGACATTAAATAACCCACAAAGGTTGATATACCATTAAATAAAGAAACCAAACAATAAAAACTAATTAAAATGGACTGAATACTGAAGAAGTATTCTGCAGTCACTACACTTATGAATTTTTTCTGAGATATAAGTCATAGACTCTATTTCAGTGGAAGATGCAATCAACATTTTGAGGAGAAATAACTCATATTGAGGCGTGGACAGCAGAATAAAAACACTGTTCTCAGAACATTCTATCTCTATGTATTAAATAAGAGGTTTAGTTTGAAATTGCTGGACGTGCAAATAAGATAATATAAAATCTTTTCAGAATACTCTACCTCTATGTATTGAATTAGGGGTTCAGTTTGAAATTGCTAGATGCGCAGATAAAATATCTCTAGTTATTATCTATAATATAGAGAAGAATCATCATTCCTCCCCAACAGAGTAGAGATTTGTAAAACTACAGTTATATGCTTTCACGTATTCCTCTCTGGTACTTATAATTTGTTCAGAATTATATGCTTTCAAGTATTCTTATCTAATACAAATAACTTTCTAACAAATCTATTTGATCCATATATTGGTCCCTAACAGGTATTACCACTACAGGTCAGAGTAGATCTGGGAGTAATAGCAATGAAGGGGTACTTCATACTCTCCAGATCCCCAGCCTCACCATTAGATGCAATTTAATTTCATACCCAGGATACCCCTTTTTTGGGGGAAGTGGCCTTATCTCTCTGCAGGAGATGCAGTCAGTATATTCTAAGCCTCACTGACAACATTTTTGGAGGCTTCCCTGAAACAAAAGAGATGTAAATAAGCTTTATAAATAAAGTTTATTCTTTATCATTTTCCATCACTACTTGTATATATTTGTATGTGTTTTAATAAATTCTGTCATTGTTTCTTTTTTTTTCCAGAATGGATGAGCATGCATCAAATGAAGCTGTTTTAAGAAGGCTCCACTTGAACAGTGAAGGTTCTGATTCTTCCTCTAATGATGAAAATCCCGGTGCTTTAACTTGTCAGAATGAGATCAATCCCATTCGGCCAAATGGTTGTGACAGTGTAACATCTAACAACAACAAAATGGAGTGTGAAGCCACTGATTTGCCTTGTTCTCTCCCTCTTTCTTCACTTCCTCCTATTGAAATGAAACCAAAAGATGAAATGGTGACAGATATGCTCAAAAGACTTTCGCATTCTTCTGCCCATTTTAAACACCAGCAACGAAATGAACCTGATCTCACACCACAAGAGAAATATGAAATTGCTCGTTCTGTCTATGAAAAAAGCCCTGCCTTGTTTTTATCACGGTTCAAGAAACATCTTACATGTGATGACGTTTATTGCTTTGAGGAGTATATCGGTGACTATGAAATTGACTTCCACCTCAAGGAAATCCAGAGAATAAGCAGTCCCTCATACACGCGCAACAAAGTGAAAAATCGCCGATACAAAGCGCTCATGCAGATGATGTCCCTTGGAGACGAGTATTTCACTGAGGAAGCCATGAAGGCTCGTGACCCTCTTCTTTATGAAGAAATGATTGGGCGGTACCTTACAAAGGAAGAGAGAAGCTCAAAAGCAGCAGAGATAATGGGCAATAATGAATTCGTACTTTCAGATTTTTTAATGAAACATATTGCACAAATTCAGGAAAATAATCTCTATTACAATCTTAAGGATAAAGAGGTAACTATATTGGCTATTCTTTTTTTTTATTTCTATTTTTTTTTAATAAGACTTCATAAAATCCCAGCCCAGTTGTCTGGGTTTGTAGAATATGCTGACTGCATCTCTGCCGAATAACTTAGATTATTTTGGTTTTGAAACAAAAGTATATAGATGTACATAAAATTACATAATTATGACCAGCACTTTCTTTATCCTTTGTGAGCATTAATCTAGAGTAGCCATGAACAAATTGTGATCCACTCTGCTTACTGAATGGCTATAATAAAAGGGGGGGATAGTACGCCTCCTCAGCAACAGAAAGAAAAGAGTCTCTCGTAACTGAATATGTGGAATCAATTTCTCTTTAATAGAAGGTGAACAGCCGAATTTCTACGCTAAAAATATCCCTTTTTCCTGCAACAGTCTTCTAGCAATCCTACACCCAAGTTAGTCTCTCGTCGTGCGTCACTTAGACTTTTGAAACACCTCACTCTCGTGCATTCAGGCAGGATTTAAATCATCATACCAAAACGCCACATCCGGGTCAATCATACAATGTAGTAATTTACATGTGCGCCAGCGTGTAGGTGGTCGTGACATCAAATACGATTCACGATCGGAAGGATGTGAGTTCGATCTTCCCAATCGCCGTTTCTCTCTCCCTGATCTCATTTTACACGCCAGACATATTCGTGCATGCTTTGAGCTGCCGCGTGCGTGATTTCTCTCGCCACAATGGCCCACCTAATTTTATGAGGAAAAATCATGTTTTTCATAATTTTTTACATCATCTTAATGATAGAATGTAATTTTTTTTTCAATGAATTAAAAGATTCCTCACTCTCCTCTACAAGTAGCAAAGTCTTAAACTCAAACTTGGATGAATAGGAGTTTTCTCAGTAGTTGAGGTGCTATACTGAGTATTTCCCTTCATTGCATCTTTCCAGGTATTTGGCACTGCCCATCTTCTCTCTATGTGACAGGTTATTTAGAATCAGGTAACAATCTCTGGCCAGATAACTTTAAATTAACAGCTACGAATCTCTTTAAAATATTAGTTTAAAGCAGTTATGGACAAACTGTGGCCTGCAGAGTACTTTTCGAATGGCCCACCTAATTTCGCAAGGTTTATTAAAATATGCGCTTGTAATTTAAAGAAAATAGTTTTGATAAAACTTTGATTCATGCATTATGAAAATATTAGATTTTTTTCTTCAATACATAAATCATATTGAATATATTGATTTTTCAAATATTGATTTTTTTCTTTCAATTAAACTGGCAGGGTAAGTGTGTGCTAATCACAATGATATCAGTATTGATATTATACAAAAACTTCAATTGTTTTATAGAAAAGACCTTTTTACTAAAAAGAAAAGAAAATCAACTTTTCCCTAATTACAAGGCAAATGCTTCTGTAATGAAAATCGTTGATTTATCTTCAATGAAAAATTACCTTGATTTTTTGTTGTTGTTGTGCAACCTATCCGGTGATGAGCCATGTTTTATGCGGCTCATTTCTTGAAAAAAGTTCCCTGTGTCTGCTTTAGAGAAAGTAATGGTCATAAATGTTTGAAATTTAAATGCTTTTCATAGTATAATATTTCAGAGGTAATGAAGGATAAAATAACCCAATCAACATTCTCTTCATGTAAAACCAACCAACCAACCAATATAGTAACCCAAGAATAAATACATTCCTTATATATATATATATATATATATATATAAGCAATTTTATTTTTGTTTATAGAAGTATAGCAATTAAAATATTGGTATAGACTTGCATGCAAACACTGACAGTGGATTGGTATCAGTATTACTATATCACAAGATGGTTGAAGACATTGAAAAGTTTATGCATATACTGTACCCTGGTCAAAATTGACATCTTTCTTCATGGTATATTTTTATTTTCTCTCAGTGTATATTGATGATTTTTTATATAAACCCCAATATTTCTTGTATCTAATTTTTAATTTATTTTTAATTTTTTTTGAGTTAGATTTTTAGATATTTAGCCTACACATTTGAAGAACTTAAAACATTATTCTAGGCTTTGTAGGTCAAACAAAAGGATTCACACCTGCTCCAAATTGTCATTTCTCTTGTTTTTTTCTTGATAATAGATTTTTTAATGGTCATTCATGTTATTAAATCATAACCTACTACCAGTGTAACCTGGATATAAGCGACCCGGATATAAGAGCGATTTTCTCTGGTCCCAAATTAGAGCACATACCTAAACATAATAGACCAAACCCGGATATAAGATACTTCTTCTCCGGTCCCAACAACTCTCTTATATCCGGGTTACACTGTACTACAAGGATAAATCTAAAGTTCTGCAATGTTTTGGTATGTGCTAGTTTGCGGTGTATATATAACATGACCAAAGTAGCTCAAGTTGTGAAAGGTATCTGCTGTTGTTGGTAGTATCATAGTAATGTGTACTGGCATGTTGTGCATTGCTTCACTCTGTGCAAGATTTGAAAGCTGCACCAATGAACATGCAATGTATTCTAAATTCAGGAACTTATGCTTTATGAATTCAAATTGGACCATAATACTATGGAAGCAACTAAAAAGTACAGTAACCAGATAGCACAAGAATTTTGCTCCAGTTGCAAAAACCTCAATGATCAGGTAAGGTCATGTAGGCCTAAAACTGTGGATTCTAAGGTTGTGCTCCAATGTTGGATATTGACTTGAAAATCCCTTTGACATGCTGTATAAATTGCATGGGTGACATAACAAGAAATGCACCTTTTGTCTAAAGTAAACAGAACACAGGTTGTTTCCCAGTGGAAGTGCCATGTAAATTGCATGGGTGGAATGCTAGAAAGAGGTGTGTCTATGTGCAGTGCGTAGGTGGAAGACTGGGGGTGTAACCATGAGAATTTGCATGGGCATTTTGAATATCATATAACCAGCAGAGACAAAAAGAGAAGGCTGCAGAAGACAGCTACTAGACATCATGTTGCTCTGAGGTGTGGTCTTGCACTAGATTGCCCAGGGTTTGGAGGTGGAAAGGGTACAGAGATAATCCTAGACTCACAAAAGTAGAGTAGTGAGAAGAAACTAAGATGATTCAATACCTTGAATGACTCTGTATGAGACTCACGAAAATAGAGAAGCAAGGAGAAACTGATTCAATGCCTTAAGGTGGCCCTGTACCAGTCTCAGTGTTTTTGTCTTTCTCTGCTATACAACACCAAGCCATAGAGACAAGTCCAGTGAGTAGCACTTGGAGAGTATCAGGCGAGCTTGGAATCTCCCAGTCCATTATTATTTGTCACCTTAACAATCTCAGCAGAAGTATCCAGAGCTGTTGAATTGTGTCTTATATTACCAAAATCTTGCAAAACTTTGGACTCACCCTTGGATAAAAAAAGTACTGGTCATATGTATTTGAAATTTAAATCTGCTTTTTCATTGCCTGTGATTGTAGCAGCCACAAAGATTTTGAACAGGGAGAGGTCCAAATTAATTTACTAGTTTGGCAAACCTTCCAAATTGCAATGTGTGTTCACCTTTTAAACTATTTTGATCAATTCTGAATAAAATTTTAGGACGGAAAAAAATTTGTTTATTCATTTATTTAACAATTTATTTCTATCAAAAGAAATTTCCAGGACATTTAAGCAAGAAAAAGACATAGTTTGTGCTTGTTCAAATATTTATAAACAGTATGTTCTATTGAGCAATGTTCATAATTGCTATAGAGAGTGTTACTCATACTTTCAGTTTGAATTTCACTTAGTGCTAATGCCCTTGAAAAAGGCATGAATCAATCATTTCTCCTTCCTGGTATGAGTAATTAGTAGGGAAAACTTGTCTTTTTAGCCTTGGTAAGATAACCAGTCTAGGACAAGGAAAACTCAATTCAAATCAGCTGTACTCCTCTTAAAAATTGACTTTGTGTCACATCCTGTCTATGTCTGGAGAGATTTGGTAAATACATACTTCTAGCCCTGTGACACAAGCTAAGCTTAATAGATAACTGGATCAACAAGATTTGGCAACTATTTTTGGAGAAGGAAAATTTTGATTTCAAACCAGATGTATTCTGCTTAAAAAAGTGACTTTGTGTCACGTCTTACTCATGACAAAGGTAAATTTTTTTAAGCAGAATAAAGTTAGCTAAGTCATATGAGAGGCATGCTTAGTATAACAGTAATTGTCGAAGGAAGTGGAATCAACAATTCAAGTTCAAAGTATTTGACTAAGTACAAAATCTGTTTTATTAACTTAGATTAAAGAGGCCAATCAGGATTTTGAGCAGAGAGAAGTTAAAGAGTAAACAACACGTCCCATACTAGTGTAGGGAGACAATAATTGTCTCCCTTGGATATTTGGGGCATGTCCATTGGACACCTTATGGTCACAAAAGAATCCTTGAATCCATCTCAGTCACTTTTAACTCTGTTCTTTAAACAGTAAAGACATACTCTTTTTGCCTCTGTACTTTGAACAATAGAGACATGGCTATGATCACCAAACTTAATTAAGACTTACTGTTTTTGTACCTTTTTTACATGCTGCTTGTTAAGAGAACAATTTGTGCACATTTTTATCTGTTGTGACACATTTGTGTATTCTTGTCAAAACTTCTTGTATGTATATTATGTAATGTATCAAATGTTTCAATATGTATAATTGAGCTTATCTTCTCTTTCTTTCTATTTATGTTGGGACATATTTGTGTATTCTTGTCAATAGTTCTTGAATGTATGCAAAGTATTAAATGTTCCTATTTGTGTAAATGAGTTTATATTGTCTTTCCTTTCATTTATGTTGGGACATATTTGTGTATTCTTATCAATAATTCTTGAATGTATGCAATGTATTAAATGTTCCTATTTGTGTAAATGAGCTTATCTTCTCTTTCCTTCCATTTATTCAGTGTTAGTGTTTCATTAGATATATTAATACTGATATTAGACCTTGGTGAGTGGGAACTTGACTAAATATATTCCCTTACACCAACTAACTGAAAACCGGGCAGGCATAGATATAGGCCCCACATGCTGGGAAGAGAGACTCACAGACTGATGGGGGTGTCCTCATGGTGTAATGGTTAAAGCGATAGACTGCAGAATTGTAGTAAGCAAGTTCAAACTCCACTTGTGGTATTATGTTCGCTTTCTGACAAATACCCTTGGGAAAGGTATGAACCCCCTTATCCTCCCAGCTATGGGTTAAATAGTACTACTACTGTTCTTCTAGAAGGATGGCTTTGATATTAAATAACCTACAAAGGCTGATATGTCATTAAGCAAAGAAACCAAACCAAACCATCACAGACTGACAGAAAAGATAGATGCATTTGTTCAGAAAGAATGAATTTGAAGGTACCGGATTGGGAGGTTGTACTTGAGGTTAGAATTTGCAGTTATGAGAACTTTTCTCTTATCTAAACAACTGAACTCTTGATTTATACCAGCCTCTGAAAATAAAATTTCTACAATTTTTTAGAAGACATTTTTGTTACGAGTTCATCAGTATCTGACCATAACAAAAATTCTTTAGGAGAAAAAGATATAAAGAGATATCTTCAGGTTATCATATTTATCATTAGTTAAGAATAGTTGAGAAATTCTATCAATATTTAGATATCAATTTAAAAAAATATCTTATCTATGTTTGTTTTGATGCTTTTGTTGTATAGTGGATTGAACCCAATAATGTTACTTTTTTTCTTGTTTTTTGATTCGATAGAAGTTGATTAATAAAAAATTACACACAAACAAAAAACAAACAGCAGAAAAAGAAAAATTACATCCACCACAAATAAAAGCATCAAAATAAACATAGGAAAATTTTTTTCTTAATTGATATAGAAACATTTCTTTTATTCAAATAAGTTCCACAGAATATTTAATAGGAACACTTTAAAAATTAGTTACAGGTGTATGAAAAACATTTCACAAATAAAAACAAAATATAATAAAAGAATTAGCAGTAAGAAATATGCACCAACAACCCTTGCCTGTAATGGTTGATCAAAGCTCTAATGTCCTTTAAATCAAAATAGTCTGTAAGAATCCTATATATATCTAATACGTATGTATAAAGAGGATTTGGCATTAAATAATCTGAAATAGTTGATATGTCATAAAACCAAACTAAACCAAACCTCCACCAAAGTTGATGTAAATCAAGAAAAAGGTTTATATTTGTTTTATACAAAAGTCTTCGAAACAATTGTTGAAATTTTATTATCTTGTATCACTCCAGTATTCATGCACCATATCTCCAAAAACTAAAGTCAAGAAGTTAATAAACGTTTCGTACCTGAACAACGGAGAGTCGGCAGTGTTTCATATTTCCCTGCGTCTATATATTTGTATAGTTGTATTGTGACTATACAACATATAGTTATTTGGTGCCTGAGGCTAGTTCATGCCCCCCATGGCATGGTTTCGACCCTGAGTCTAGGCGATCAAAGAAGCGGCCAAGAATCATGGGAATCAATTTTAGACGACTATTGTTCAGGTGAGAGAGAGAGAGAGAGAACGTAAAATGAAGAACATTTAAAACAAAAAAAAATAAAAAAATGCAGCACCCTAAGAGCAGAAAAAAAAAAAGAACAAAAAAAAATGTCAGCACATGGCCCTAGAACGAAGGAGACAACAGAAAAAAAGGAAATTCAACAACACAGACAATCCCCAGAATGAAGAAGAAAAAATGTTTGACACGGGTCCCCAGAACGAAGAAGGTGACAATGAAAACAAAAAACTCAACTACAAAGACAAGCAACAAGTTTGAAAAAAAGAAAAAAAATAATGTTCGATATAAGGCCCCAGAATGAAGAAAGAAAAAACGGAAAGAAAAAAACTCAACTCCTAAGACAAGAAAAAAATGCGGCCCCCCAAGAGCAAGAAAAAGAATTAAAAAAAAAATGTCGACACTAGGCCCCAGAATGAAAAAGACAACAGAAAAAAAAAAAAAGAAATTCATCAACACAGACAAGCCTCAGAATGAAGAAAAGAAATGTTCAACACAAGGCCCCAGATAAAAAAAAAAAAAAAAATTTTAGAACTAAAAGAATCAAGAAGAAGTCATGAAAAGAAAAAAAAAAAGAAAAGAAAAAGAAGGTACTTGCTCATGGTATAATTTTTATTTCTTCTCTGTCATTTTTAAGTTTGGTTGTGCTGATAAAATTCATTTAATTACGTAAAAGATAAAAAAGGGAAAAGGGGTAGGTACATTGCTCAAATTAAGAAAAGTAATTTTCTCCTTCTGTGTATCTTTGAATTTCCTGGTTCGTGTTGAAAAAATTAGCTAATTATGAAAAAATTTGGTTGTATCTGTCTTTCAAGGTTTTAAGAGTCGCGTCCAATAGAATTTAAAAAATTATAAAAGAAAATTAGAAATCGGTGATAAAATCCAGTATATTTTACATATGAGTTGATACAATTACTGCTATGTTTTAAAGGGGAAGGAAAGAGAAAGAAAGGGAAGAAAAAAAGATGGCCCCTATGGACAGATATCTGTCCCTATGTTAAAATGATTGACGGGTCATAAAGTAAACAAAATTTTTATGAATGAATTTGGTAGTAGACAAAATTTTTATGAATGAGATTTTGTAGTAACTTGTCAATGCTGTCCTAACGCATAGTAATTGGAAATTAGGATTTTAATCTGAGCTTCGGGAGAATTTTGAACATCAATGATGTATTGTCTGCAGATTGCTTGTATACCTTTGGGTCCGTAATTAAGGCTGTGGGGCAGGTTTGATATTTGGAAAAGTTGTAGTAATTGGAAGTGTTCTGTGAAGTCTCCCTAGAATGGGATCGATATTTTGGGTACTGGTAGAAGCATACCAGGTTTTGTGAAGGTCTGTTGATACCGAATACATTTGGGGGCACAGATGATGCCTCGGACCTTTTGTGATCTGATATCAACTGGAATTGTCTTGCACGATCTCGCCACTGGGGTGGAGCTACTAAGAGGCAAATATTTTTTTTTTGTTTGAATAATAAAAGTGACTAACGAGGCAGATGGATATTTTGTGAATTCCCCCCCTGGAATGGGGTTTGAGGTTTTATTGCAGAGGATATTCTGAAACGAGGTGGGAGATAATTAAGTATATGTGTGAAATCTTGATGATTGTGGATTTGCCAGAAAAATTTGTGGACTCAGTTTTTGAATTGTTCTTGAGGGAGAAATATAGTTGACCAAATAGATAGATAAATAAAGTACCCCGTTACGCTTAATGGAAAATGTACAGGGGTACGGAAAATGACAGCATGCGTTATTAAAATATATATATTAATTGATGACAGAGATTACTAGAAAAGCAGACATAAGGACGATATGAACACTTTTTTGTTTTTTACTGACTTTGAGTTTTAGGACTGTTGCATGATTTATTGTCTTGTTTTTTATATTTAATTGTTACAATTGTTTTACTGTAATTTTGTTAATAAAGGTGATGTGAGGAAGAGCGATACATTAGTTTGAAAAAATAATTTGTCATCTTCTATAACAAAATGATTTTATTTTGTGGGGAGGAAAGGTATGTTATATAATTACGGAATGATTTTTTTATATTAATCATTTTTTGTTAATTATATTTTATCATTCTGGTTTGGTTGGGCTTTGAACTATTCGGCTCTTAGTGTAGGTGCACGCTCGCGCACAGAGGATATGACAATCACAAATGTCATGATAAAAACCCCAGATGGTAACTAGGACTGGGGTGTGAATGACGTCATGCCCGGAAACGATGGGCTGAGAATTTGGTGATTTTGAAAAAGACATTGGTTGAGATTCGACTCTGGGCGGGCCAGTCCAGCTGGGGGTTGACTGTGGACGATGTAGGAGACAGTTGGTTTGTCTGCCTCAATGGCAGACAGTTGAAGTTGAAGTCTGACCATGGAGTTCTACAGATCTCTACCAACAGAGATCTTGGGGGCTATGGGATGCGCAGCACGTTTGTTGGGTCGGTGGGGTCGTGTCTAACATGCTGGACTGTGACAGTGTAGTGTGTGAGTTCAATCTCCAGTCATGCTATCATGTTCATTTTTGATATCCCCCAGCTATGAGTTAAATAGTGCCACTGTTCTTCTAAAAGGAGGGCTTTGGCATTAAATAACCCATGAAGGTTGATATCCCATTAAAAAAAGAAATCAAAGCAAACTATTTATTAGAAGGTGCATGATGTAACGGTTATGGAGTTGATGATCCAAGTTCAAATTCTGTACAAAGCTGTTCACATTTCACTTCAAGCTAATCTTAGTGAATAACTAGGTCAACAAGGCTTTATTTTCCCAGGAGAATCTCTAATTTTTACACTTTTATTAAAGGTAATTGTTTCAAGTCAAGGTTCTGCTCAACTGAAAGCTTATGTCTTTCATTTTATTTTATTTATTATAAAAAAACATGTTGAACGGTGGGTATATCAGCCACGCCACAAAAAAAAAAAAAAAAAACTTGTCCAAGGGAAGCAACTTAAATTTTGAGTTTAGTATTAATGAATTACTTTCCTTATTTAGCTGTGCGTAAAATGTTGATCTTTTCTTTGAAGTCGCTGAAAAAAAGAAATATTTGTCCGTTTGATGGCTATAACTTAAAAATGGCGAGAACTATGACTACTGAATTTTCTGTTATTACTAAGAGGACCTGGGAGCATATTTCTATTAGTTTTTGAAAATTCTCAAACTCATAAATTTTTAATGTGTAGCAATGCTTACGAAAAAAATTAAAAATGGGATTTTGCTATAATAAATAGGATATTTATAAAATATAGATTGATTTAAGATTTTGGGGTTTTAAATAGTCAAAATCCATCAATAACTTTTTGAAATATAAAAACTTCAATTTTGAATAATTGTGGACAAAAACGGTCCCTATTTTCCTGAAAATTTTGGGACAATGTATTGTTTTCATTGACAAATCATATATACAGCAAAAATTATTCTAGATAAAGCAATGAAATTTATCATTCATATGTAAAATTTTCTGGAGAATATCATGGAATCTTTAAAAAAAAATATAACTCATTACTTGAGCTTCTATTTGATTAATAGTTCATTAACATTAATAGGTGATTGACTATTATTGAAATAAAAACATCAAATTTTCTTTAATTTTGATTTGAAATTTGATGTTTTTCTGTTAACTGTTAACCAAATTTTCTTTGATTAAGGTTCTGCTGAGACCTAATTTATTTTTGAAAAATTCTCAAACAAATTTTTTTTTCAACTTTTCCAAAAACTACTGGTTCATGAGTAAATCTATTAATAAATGCACACTTTTACTTTATGTTAAAAAACTTTGATGTAAAATCAATTTACATTTTTTTTTTTTGCATTCAAGTTACTTTTTTTTTTTTTTGAAGAGACTGTTTATATTATCAAAGATTTATTTAGTTATTCCCTTAAAATTATAAAATGCAGTATTTCTTTTACTAAGTAAAATATTCACCCTTATATTTATAAGTTGGAAATATCTACCTCATCCTTATGAAAAATTTTAGTTAGAGCAGGTAGTGGCTTAAAAAAGATCCCAGGTCTACTGATTTTTAAGGTAAATCTGTGTAAATGATGCTTGATTATTATGATAATTATGAACAAACTCATGGACATGAATTTATTTTAAAAATACGTGAAAAATTAATAAAACTCTGTTTTACTGATTTTTGATTGAGTGGAATTTTTACAATGAAAAGTTACTATGCCACAAAAGCTGAAATGGCTTTTTATAAAAGTAACTAACCAATCTAAATTGCTAGACTACATTAGATAGCATTCTTTATTCTATTTTTCTGCCAAATTTGACCAGATTCACATTACTGTAAGTTTATGTAAATAAGTGTAATATACTAACACCCTCTCATGCAAGTGAATTATATGTGAAAAAATGCGTGTTTGAATATTTATAATTTTTTTTCTCTTTCCTCGTCAATAAAAAGTTCTAAAAAATACACATATAAACAAACTTGATAAACTTGTAGATAAATCAATTTCCTTCTGTTTGATGTATGGTTTGATAGGATTTTATGGGTTTATAGCAATTTTATAAGCATTTCTCAGTTGGAACCTTACAAAAATGCAAATATCCACAACATTTTAGTGTGATATGTGTATTGCTATACAGTCTCAGTATAATTTTAATTCAACATTTTCTTTGTCTCCATCAGTTAACGTAAATCAAATCTTTTTTCTTTTAACCATACAGAGCAGTCATCAAGTTTAAATTCTCCTTGTTTGAAGTCAAAGTTATATTCTTTTCTTTTTTTTTCTGAGACTTTTCTAGATACTAGAAATATGTTGTATTTACATTTATAGTACAAAGAATGACCAGCAAGAGGCTATAAACATATACCTCTTAATAATATTTATTAATTTATAAATTCTCATGAAAATATATTTTAATGTTACCAGGTTAAAATCACATGTGTATAGGGGGTTTTGAGCTACTCATAAATAATTCTGCAGATTTTGTTGATTTCATTTGATTTTTAAAATTTTTTAGGAAGAATGTCATGAAGAAATGGATTCTGATACAGAAGAGGAAATTGGTAAGTTCTTCTTTTATAGATAAGTCACAGCTTGATATAATCTAATGTTTGGGGTTTCATTTTGTGCTAATGCCCTTATAAAAGGCATTAATCCATCTCTTCTTCCCCTGGTTATTGCAGACTGGGCTCTTTAGTTAATGTATGTATTGTCACCATATTTATAAATACTATGAATATTAACCTCACCCAGAAAGAAGAGCTATAGGTAAGCATTTAGACAACCAGGATTATAATTAATAATTAATTATAATCCTTAATTATATTACACTGCTCGTTTTGAATTCAAACTTCCTTTTCCTAGACTGGTTGTCTAAATGCTTACCTCTAGCTCTTCTTTCTGGGTGAGGTTAATATTCATAGTATTTATAAATATGGTGACAATACATATACATAGTATTTATAAATATGGTGACAATACATACATTTAGTTAATTATTTTATTTTAGTGATAAATTGTTTACTAGGTAGTTTGAGTTCTTAAGTACAAGTTCACATTGGAAAGGTCAAGTGGGTGAACCTTGGGTGCATTCAATGTTAGCTCTTGTCATCATAAAGTTTTGTTTTGAAATCAGCTGTGAGCAAGGTATTAAGATAAATATTTTGGATGCAATGTCAGCTGATATTAAAATGACGTAGCTACAAAGTCTTAATGATACATGTTATTTTCAGATTGATTGAGTGAATAATTAGCAGAATGTATATAAACAGAGTCAGTTGGAGTAGTCAGTTAGTTGATGAGTCAATTGGTGAGTTGGCATTTGGCAGTTCCAGTTCCAGTAAAAGTTGGGCAGTTAGATGACAAGTGGCTCCTTTGGGGTGAAGAAGAAATGAAGTCTAAATGAATTGATACAAATCCTTTGCCTCTTCTCTCTTGTTTTGTGATGACTACTGTGAATGTTGCAGACCACCATAAATTTTTGTATCAAGAAACAACTGAGTCACTTTGTATTTGCATGTGGGACAACTTTCATATTGGGTCCCATAGTATTACACCTTTATTCATATTTGGTGCTGTGTTGATGAGGTAACATTACATCAATACTTAGCTTTTAAATTGTGTCCTCATGGCAGAGGAGTTGGATAAATTGCATACTATTAACAGTTCATGACACAGTTTAGGCTGAGTTTTTTCTTATGTTATTGGGAGATAAATATAGTTTTGATGAGTAGAATAAATTATAGTTTTGTTTTTATATGCAAAAGAAAGATTTCATTGACCTGTATTGAACAATATAATGGGTATAAACTAACAGTAAAAACTTACTGAGTAAAACACAAAATAGACCTCAATGGTATCATGGACTGTAACTCAGAATAGTTACCGGAAACCATATAATCACTGGCAAAAAAATCTCACCTTGGTATCAAATAAGCTAACAAAGGTTGGCATGTCACAAAACCAACCAACCAACCAACCTTTTTCTTAACTGTTTACTTCACAACTTTTTTTTTTTATAAAGTAATATTGGATTATTTAAAAAAAACTATCATGATTTCAATTATCATTTTCAGCGAAACAAAAAGTTTCTTAAATTTTTTATTATACACAGTGAGCACAAAAACAATCCTCAATTTCAACTTGTCATGACATGAAAACTTATTGGAATATACAAAGTTCGTATAGTAAGTTCTAAGCCTCACCAAGATTTTAGATTTGTTGTACACCTCTCACCTTTGTATGGGCCTCACCTGCATAGAAATTAAGACAGAAATCTAAATTAGTTTTTCTAGTTTTATAAGAAATGGTAGTGTTGTTGCAACAACAAAAATGTTCAGCTATGGCTCTTCTTTCAAGGTGAGGCTTACAACTTTTTGAACGACTCTTGTATTTATAAATGTGGCGACATTACAAACATTAATTCAAAATATTTCTTATCGCACTAGTAGAATTTCTATCCAACTTTCTCACTGCTAGAGAGCAGTGAAATCCAAGATGGTACAACACACCTAGTGTGTATTTTTGTGCTCACCCTGTATTTTAATTTTCTTTTAATTTTAATCATTTAAACAGAACAATCAATTAATTGTATTAATCACTTTTATTTAGAGTTTTTTAAATCATTTAAAAGTACTGATTTTTTTATAAGCATGGAAGATTTGGATGAAAGGTCTTGATTTAGGGGGAAAAGTTAACGCCTGAGAAAATCAAAAAGTAATAGGACATAATAAAGACTTTAAATTTAAAGAAAGGCAAATAAAACAGATATAAATAATCCAATCATTTTCATGGGTACTATGCTAATTATGAATTAGCAGAAAAAAAACTAGGTTTCATATCGAGGGGTTAGGGAATTGTGTACATTGTATATTTGTATTTACATTTTTTGTAGTTTCTTAATATTTTTGCACACAGTTATGTAATCAAGTATTCTTATTCAATACAAATAATTTGCAAATTAATCTTTTTGACTTTTAGATGGTATCCTAACAGGTACTACCACACTGGGTCAGAGTAGACCTGGGAGTAATGCAGTGGTACTTCACACTCTCTAGATCTCCAGAACTAGAGCCTCACTATCATATGCAGTTTAGTGTCATACTCATGACCCAAATTTGTTTTGTGAAGGGGGTCTTACTCTGCAGAGGATACAGTCAATGTATTTTCAATCAAGTCAGCAAATTATCTTCATCTGTTACTTCTTTGACATCAAATTCTTGAATTGCTTTGATCTTCTGGTTAGCTAGTCAAGACAGTTAAACACCATTTCACTCAATACTGTATGTTATTGCTTAACATGCACAAATTTGTGAACTGTTGAGAAACAGTAATGCTGGTCACCAATAGTTATTTTGATTGATGATGTCATAATCCAGTAAGCCAATCAAAACCAGCTAGCTGAATCACATGACTGGAGTGATCTATAAACAAGTGTTCCATTGTTGCTTGCATGAATGGTTTTTGACTCTTTGTAGTGCTGTGAAAAAAATTATAGCAATTTATACCAGTGTTTTATAGTTGCTTGGTGAGTGGCTCTTTAACCATTTCATAAAACTTGCATTGTTGAACACTTCTTAATATAAAAAAGCACAACATTATGCTGTGGGCATTAGATTAATAAAGTTTAAAGAATAAAACAAATTATAAGATATGAAAATAGAATAAAAATACCCCATAATTCCATTCATACCAAAGTCAAACTTTTGGTGCTAAAAAGAGGACTCACTTTTTTTTCAGTGCCTGCCATTCCACAAGGCAAATGTGTTTGTGGAATGCTTAAAGTATTGAAATTTTTGTGACGACTTTCACTTACATGAAGCAAAATAATGTTTTTCTGTAAACAGCTATTTATAATGTGATTTGTATGCATGTGTAGGTTCAAGTCCTTAATATTACTATCATTTATGAACATACATAAGTTGTTGTGTACATAAAAGTGACGGATAATTTTGTTAATGACACTTGAATGAACCAGAACAAGAGTAACACTTGGTTGGAGCATATGCAGCGAACTTTAAGAGAGAGAGAGAGAGAGAGAGAGAAGGAAAAGAAAAGGGAGATCTGCTTTAGAGGTACTCTTTCAACAGCAATTGGAAGCGAGTGGCTTGTACCAGGAGAAGTAACAAGCCTTTTGACAGTATTTGCTACAATTTCTTTTGGTACTTTTGCATAGGTTTATTTCTGTTATTTTTCAATATATTACTTTATTTTGTAGAATTAGAGAATAGTAATCCGAATATCACAAAAGCAGAAAAAAAGAATTTTCGAGTGGAATTTCTGCAAATTATGCAAGAGCGGTTCCTTGATGGGAAAGACATTGATTATGATTACAGGTTTGTATAACAAATTATCAACATGTTAGAATTTCTATGCTTTTTTTTTTTGTGCTAAAGGATTTCTCAGGTAATCTTGATTAGCAAAAATGATCACATACCCTAAATGCCACCCTTTCCACACCTTTAGAAGTAGTATCTGTTATGACACAGTATGCATTTTAATAAATAACAAATATATTAATCATTTTTTTTTTTGGGATCAGCCTCCTTCAACCTTTGAACACATAAGTCTGATATTTTGAGCAGAGTGCAATTTTACTATTCACCATAAGCCATTCACATATTCATTATGCCGTTCAAAACATGGCATATTTCTCAAGTTTCTTCATACCTTTTAAAAATATTACTTTAAATTGCAGCATATGATTTGACCTCAAGACTTTTTATGACCCCCCCGCCCAACATACAGTAGGCTACTCAGGTGTTCCAGTTAACATTTACACACACTACATCAGTTGTTGGAAATGGCTTATGATATAGCATTAATATAATTAATATTACGGTTTTATTATTTTATATTAATCTCTGTGTTAATTTGTCAAATATATTCACCAAATGTGAGTTTAAGTTGGAAATGTTTGTGCCAGTCAGCTGGATTTACGATAAGTGGTGTATATTGATTGTTATGGTTACTGTTCCACTGGTTGTGACCACCTTATGGTAAAGGTTTGGATTTTAACCCTGCCATATAAGTCAATCTCTAATTTTGTAGAGATTTTTTTCAGTTATTGGTTGATGAAAAACTTTTTAACAACCATCATAATTGTTAACAGTGCTTCATCTAATAAAAAATTCAAGATAATATAACTATTACTACTAAAATAATCAAAAGAAATAAAGTGAAAGAAATACTCATAAAAGAATTAATTAAGCTGACTAACTCAAAATAAAATTACTATCTTATTGTGATGGAGATGGTGTGTCTGTCTGTAATCAAAGCTACATCACTACCAATATCACCATTCCCTTAGTTATTTACACTATACTCTTGATCATTAAATAGCCACTATTTGATCTTAATTATTATCTTATTTATTAATGATATCTCTATTAAACTCTAGCTGAGTAAGATCTGCCTCAAAATAGCCCATGTTATTAATGCATTTAAAATCCTACAATGTGTGTTGTATTTCCCTTTGAAATAAAGGTTTACATTGTATATGGTTTGAATAATTTGCATACTGGTTTTAATTAAATTGAGTTTAATAGATAATTACTTAGTGCTATTGATTTTTAATATTATTTTATCCTTAAATGTATTAAAAGTAATCTTATGTATAATTTTATATAGAAATGAATTAAAATAAAATAAGAATAAGCGTAATTTTTTTTTCATGTATATATTCTAATTTAGTTTTGCTAATCTTTCTAATGTAATTTAATATTTTATTCCAATAAAACTTAAATACTTGTGCCTGGCAGAAAGCATACATTTTTGCTTGTTACTATTAAAATAATAAACGACTAGAATTAAAAGGAAAAAAAGAATACTAGTCAAGAATGAATAATAACTAACCATGTTTAATCTAATTAAAATTCAAGATAATATTACTACAACAAATTGAGAGGTTTTTCCAAAAATTAAAACCTATCGAAAATAGAAATGACAAGATTCCTGTATGAAATTTTATTATTTTATTTTTGTTTTTCAGTTCGATTGATAACAATGATAATTATGATGATCTTGATGAAGAGGGCAAAGATGAAGAAGAAAAATATTTTGATGATGAAGAGCCTGAATTCATCCATGATACGAACATCACTTAACATTAAAATATTCAAGATTCATCAGCTGAAAAAAAGAAAAGTTGCATTTGTTCAATATCTGAGATATGAACTGTACCTTCTGCATTGTAATATCATCTGATAAATTGCTACAGATGACTTTTGCAAGAGAGTCATTTAGCTTTTGATATTGATTTTATGACATTGATATACTGGACAGTTTGAGCTGTCCTTAATGTTGATTCAGTATTCATTGAAAAAGTACTTGATCATTCAACAATGACCTATAATGAATTATGGAATGTTTATTGGCAACATAATTCATGCCTAAAGATTCATCCCTAACCTTGTTTAACAATGTTAGTACCTGTTATAAAAAAGAATTAAGTCAATCAGAAAATTCCTTCATAACTATAAACTAAATTTTGATTATTTTCATTCCCATAGAACATTTGATATAAAAAATTAAAGGAAGATAATAGTTTTCAACAATGTACATATTTACAATTGTATTATTAAATCCATTAAGTAACAAGTCAGATAAAAATTAAAGGAAGCTAATGGGTTTGAACAATGTACTGGAATCTGTCAATCTGATTTAGATGGATTTCTACCTCTTCTAATTTTAGCCGGAGTTTATAACATAAATGATTACAACCCATTAGTTTCTTAGTTATCTAGAAATATAAAAAGGAAACTGCAAGATAGTTCATAATGGCCACTTCTTATACAAAGACAACATTAATAATGGTGACCAAGCTATACAATTTCTACAAATAGCATTTGCCTGTTGACGTGAATTACTAGTGTTTCTATGGCAATAAGAGTAGTGAAATTTAGGTAATTGTAATGTATGAATTTTAGGACTAATTCAGTTTTCAGATAATTTGTAATTATGTTAAGTAAGTTTAAATATAAATTGAGAATTAATTTTCTCTAGTTATGAATTGTGTGTAATGAACTAACTGGATTATAAATTGATTGAATTCTGTGACTTATCTAAAACGTCATTCATATGTTGTATTAACTACTTTTGCAATACATATATTCTTTTAAAATTTTCTATTAAAGTCTAGTACATTACCTTTAATTCATTTACAACATTGGTGACCAACTTTTTATATTCCATGCATTAAATTTTCTATGAATGAGTTCAATATAAATTTTATACTTCCATTAACTTATAAAAATATTCATATAAATGTATTCAATGTTTTATATAATCTATTGATTCAATAATGGTAATGATAATAATAGTTATAACATATCAGTCAAAGAATATAATAAGATAAGTAAATACAAAGACCTGGAAATGGAAATTAAGAAAATGTGGCACCTTAATACTACCACCATACCAGTTATAGCGGGAGCACTGGGTGTGGTCTAGAAAGGGACAGATAAATACATTAACAAGATACATGGCAGTCCCAGGCTATATGAAATATAAAAAGTTGCACTTTGTGGAACTGCTCCTCTCCTGGGGAGAGTAGTACCAATGTGGCTAAAAATATCACCCAACAGAGACAGCAAAAGACATACATATATAGAAGGCATATGATCATTTCATTCCTTCATCCTAAGTCTTAGGTAAAACCCCTGAGAAGGATTGTAAGAAACCAAAAATAAAATGGAAAATTAATAATAATAATAATAATAATATCAAGATAAGCATTATCTCTCTTAATGAGACTTTTGTGTCAGTCTGTATTTTTGCCAAAATTTTAACTTTTACTGTTAAATTAGTTACAGAAAACAGTTGAAAATGAATCTACTTTTGAGAAGAAATTGGAAAAATTAAATGCAAAAGTAGTAGGGGCAGTAAGGTGTAACATATTTTATGATTTGAATAAGTAATACAAGACTTAATTCAAAATTTGGAGCTTACAGCATTTGCTATCAAACAAGGTACAAAAAAAGCAATGTCTTCAATCATGCATATATATTTGAGTGTGTGTATATATATATATGCTGAATCAGTTAGTTAATATATCAAGGTCATTTTAGCAGCATTTCACTTTGAGAGCTCCATGTATAATCTGTATCATTGCCTTTTACTAAGCTTAGCTTAGTTTGGAACAAGGCCAGAAGTATGGAGGACCCAGGGAGAAATGAACTAACAATGGTCTGCTGGCCCAGCACACTAACCATTACCTCATGTGATTCTGCACTATAAATTCTCTAAATCTTAAAAGTCCATTCAATTAGTTTAGTGTCTGGGTGCAGGTCTGAACAAGGTTGTATATGAAGACTAACAGTTTTCAGGGAAACAAGTCTCCCATTATGTTACCAAAGGAAGAACAAGGGCTAATACAACTTGGCACCAGTATCATTATAGGAGCTACCAAAATGAGACTGCCTCAGGGACTCTTCAGTTTGAATTTAGACTTGTCTTTCTCCTAGAATGGTTACCCAACAAAGATAGCCCAGTTTGGTGTTCAATTACTTTTTGGATATATAGAAATCAACGTTATTCTATAAATTAAGTCTATAATTTAAGACTTAACCTGTTTTTAAAATTTGGGATACCTGTATAATTACTGTTGAATACAACATCTGTTTTGGTTTTATCTATTGTTTTGTTTGTTTTTTCAATATTGGTAATTTGTAAATTTGACTGTTCTTTCCTGTAAGAAATGAATATTTCTCCCTCTCTCTCTCTCCTATAATAGTTGTTACATTTAGTGTAACTGAGAGAGAGAGAGAGAGGAAATAAAAACTCTACCTTTGTCCTCTAATAGCTGTTATATTTAGGGTTTGAAATTTATTTACAAATATACCAACTGTTATGGGACAGAAAGAATAAAAATTCTACTTTTGTCCTATAATAGTTGTTACAGTAAGTGTATTAAATTTATATGCAAATGTATCAATTATTATGGGACAGAGAAACTAAAAATTCTACCACTGTCCCACAATAGTCTTACATTTGATGTATTTATATGCAACTGTATCAAATATGATGGGACAGCAGGAATAAAAATTCTACCTCTGTCCCACAATCGTTGTTTCATTATAGAACAGAGGTAGTAAAGCATTTTAATAAAAGAGAAAAATAGCTTTGAAAATTACCTTAATTCTTTAAACTCTTAGCTGCTTGCCCCACAAAGATCCTTAAATTGAGCTCTCAAAATTTACTAAAAGTGGGCCTAAAAATATTCAAACTTTGTTCTAGGACACTTTCATCTATATCTATTACTATTCTATGAATAGTCACCATATTAAGCCTTTTAAATACTGGAGTCAATTGGTGATTGGCTTTTGGTGGGAGAAGAAGATACTAAGTCTTCCTCACAAATAACCTTTATTATATCTTTTGGATACCAGCACTAAGGGTACAGATTCACAGGCTTTCTGGGTAGCTGTCTGGATGGGAGGAAATTGCCATTAAGCAATAATCCTAACTCCAACAGAAACATACATAATTTTGCTCTCTCCTTGTGACATAAGCCTCACTTGTCCACTTATTAAGTCACCGTGTCTTCTCTCTCAATACTAACATGTGATACTGTATTTTTGATGCACGGCTTTCCAGGACATCCTGTTTACTTTACAACTTACCAGATGTTTTTTGATGACACCTCTACTTCTGTTACTTTGCACCTGGAAACATTGGGATCACTTCCAGGTCCTCTCACCAAACACTTACAATATGTAATGACACTTGAGCTATACAACATAACATCCCTGAGCCACAAAATATCAGACTTGCAATTACATTGAGTGGAGCCAGAAATGTTAAAATATGGACCTGGGAATAATTGCAATAAATGGGTAATCTACACTCCCCAGATCCCCTGAACTGGGGCCTCACCATCAGATACAGTTTAGTGTCATCTTAGGGAATACAGTCAGTGTATTTATTATAAGCTCCACTGATAGGGCTATTATTGTAGTTTCCCTGGAAATAAATAGGATGCATTACTTTCACAGTGTTCTTCACACAGTTTTCTTTGTTTTTTTACAGTGATTCAATTGTTGTATCCTCCAACCTTCCTCAGATGTCTGATCCTTAAGGTAACTTTTCAGACATTTCAAATGGAAGCACTTTTTTTTATATAAGTTTTGCCATCCTGTCATTAACACTTACCTGATGCAAAAAGCTCACACTACTTCAACTGTTGGTTACATCAGTGGTTATTTGCAATGAAATCTCAAAAACTGTTGCCATTGTTTATGCATATTCATTCATAAGTTATTGTGTAGTTAAGCAATAGATTGCAGTCTTAGGGACAGCACTGTTGGAATCAAATGAGTGTGACATTCAGTTGAAATGAATAGAAAGGACTTTCGTGTGAGAGAGTAATAGAATGAACATTGTCAAAGTAACTACATTTCATTTGTGAAGAAGGAACACAAGTTTCATCCACTTTTTTTTCAGTCAGAAGACACAAGAAGCAAGTCTTGATGTATTGTTATGGTTTGTTTGGTTTTATGGCATATCAACCTTTGTAGGTTATTTAACGCCAAATCCATTTTTATGTAAATAATCTGTTCTATTGAAAACAATTCAGTTTAGCATAAGTACACAGTTTAATTGTCAAAAACATTTCCATTTCTAACTATTCAAGCAGTTATATGTAATAATTCAGTTAAGCGTCCTAATTTTGTCGTGATTTGGTAGTTCCATTCCGTCAGTCATATGTCGTTTGCCACTTTTCATGACGATCATGGCACATTTTTCTATGCCAAATTCCATTCCTATGTCCTGACTGTATATTCTAACTGTGTGTATGAGAGTTTCCAGTTCTTTTTCGTTTTTTGCAAATAATTTAATGTCATCCATGTACATTAGGTGGTTGATCATCTCTTGCGATTAGGTGGTTGGTGCTGATATCATTATTATTATTTTCTGCTGATATTAATAAGAATTTAGTTTCTTCTCTTAATTGGAAAGAGGGTGTCGCCGTGGCGAAATAACTAACATGTTAAACTGTGAAATCGTAATAATCGAGTTCAAACTCCAGTCAGGTTATTTCGTACACTTTCTGACTAATACCCTTGGGAAAGCTGTGAACCTCCTTATCGTCCCCAACTATGGGTGAAATAATACCACTGCTGTTCTTCTACAAGAATTAAATAACCCACGAAGATTGATATGCCATCAAACAAACCAAACTTTAGTAATTATGTCCAGGTCATCTCATCTGCCATGTAGCTAGTTTATCGTTTAAAGTATTCACATGATTATTTTTCTTCCCAATTTTTTCTAGATTTTTTTTTTATTTTTGTTGCTCTGTTGTTAATACTATTACTGATTGCCATAATCAATCTCTTTTTGCTCTCGTTTATACCTTCTTCAAGTCATTGTATTGCTTCACCCACACAATTCTCCATGCTTGCGAGTCACCTTCCTCCTTCCTTTCTAGTTACATAGAGTCTATCAATGTCATCTCTCGGATGTAAGGCCTTGTATCTAGACACCAATTTCCTTGTTCTAATGTCTACATTTCTGAGTTCCTCTCTTGTCCAATTTAAGAAGGGTCCAGAGTATCCTCTTTGAAAGACAACCCAGGTATTTATTCCTATGATTTCTGAAGTAGAGTTCGGTTTCAAAGAAGTATTCTTGTTCTTTGAATGTTCTCTAATCCTTTTTTTTTCTTTAATCATTTTATGGTATTTGCTTCTTATATTCCCAGATATTTGAAGTTTCTCTTTTCTCCTAGTCTGTTTTTTCTTGATTGGATATTTCTTTTCCTTCAGTTGTTTCTCTTTTTCTTTTTCTCATTATAAACATTATTATATACAAGGTGTCTCAATATAAGTAAGACCCATGTGATTGCTAATAACTCTAATAATAATGATATTGTGTTCTTTTTGTTTCAGATTTGAAAATAGTTTACAATAACAACTATTAATCCTCGATCACAATGCCTCGAACAAGAGAGAAAATATATTTTGCGTCACTACTTATTTGGAGACAAGAGCATTCAAAACTGTCTCAAAATAGATGCAGCCTATTAATATGATAATGATTTAAAACTGAAACAAGAAACTCAAAAAAGTTTGTATGTCCTGGAAGCTGATATAATAACAACTTTTAAAAAAGTTGATTTGATCTTTCTAGCTCAAAGGGTGCATTTTTTACAGGACGTGTTCCAGATGAACGCCACTGCGCTAGTCTCAGTAATAAATCATTATCATATAAATGGGTTGCATCTATTTTGAGACACCCTGTATATTATATTATAAGCATTATCTTTTTCCATAATCAGTATTATCATATAGATCATATTATAAGTATTACCTTTTCACATTATAAGTATAGCGCACTTTTCAATCTCATTCCTATATCTGAAGATTTTTAAAGTTTATATTGAAAATTCTAATTCTTTTTTCTTCTCAGTATGACCCAGTCGGTTGGGGCTGTAGAATACACCGACTACATCTCTGCATAGGGGTAAGATTCCTCCAACGAGTGTCCTGATATGACTTTAAACAACCTGATGGTGAGGGTCCAGTAATGCTAAATCTTAAGGGAATATGGAATACCCCTTCATTGCCATCGTTCCCAGATCAACTGTGGCTCGGAGTGGTAGCATCTCATAGGGTTCTGTCTATGGATCATATAGAACCGTTTGACATTTAAAAATGTGCACTTATGCAAAACTGAATTGTTTGAAATAGAACTGTTTGATCATTTGACTGTGTGTAAACAAATGACTGACGTTCAATTGAATTATTAGTGTTAAATAGCAATGCTTGAGAACATTTAACTGTGTTCAAACAAATTATTAATAGTAAAGTTCGCGACCTTAGTCGAAGGTGACCCGGAGACTTCCTTTTCAAATACAACTACACCGAGGTGTAGGGGAGGGCGCTACTCCTTTCTCTGGATTGCTCCACTTAACACTCGATCCTTACCTTATAATGCGGGCTAGAGTGGACCTGAGAGTGATGGCAATGAATAGGTACTCCACATTCCCCAAAGCTCCAGTATTGTTTAGTGTCATATCCAAAACACTCGTTTGGTGGGGGGGGTCTTTCCCCTCTACAGAGAAGCGGTGTATTTTGCTGCCCCATAAAATGTGTTTCGAAATCATGTATTTGATTTGGTTTGGTTTGGTTTGTTTTTATGGCATATCAACCTATATAGGTTATTTAACGCCAAATCCATTTTTATGTAAATAATCTGTTCTATTGAAAACAGTTCAGTTTAGCATAAGTACACAATTTAATTGTCAAAAACATTTCCATTTCAAACTATTCAAGCAGTTGTATGTAATAATTCGGTTAATTGTAAATACAGTTTTAATGTCGAAAAACAGTTCTATTTGAAATAATTCAGTTAAGCATAAGCACGCAGTTTAAGTGTAAGTACGGTTTAATTGTCAAAAACGTTTCTATTTCAAGCTATTCAGTTTACTCAATTCATTTTAGCATAAGTATGCTGTTAGTTCTATTTAACCCATAGACAGGACCCTTATCAGGTGCTACCACTCCGGGCCAGAGTGGACCTGGGAGCGATGGCAATGAAGGGGTACTCCGCATTTCCCAAAGCTCCAGCACTGCTGGAACCTCACCATCAGATTGTTTAGTGTCATATCCAGGACACTCGTTAGGGGGGGGTCTTACTCCTCTGCAGAGGTGCAGTCAGTGTATTCTACAGCCCCAGCTGACTGGGCAATGATTTGTTATGCTATCATTTAGTTTGGTAACTTATGTAAGACTAGCCTTGTTGACTGTGGCTGTAGAAAATGCTGACTACTTCTCTGTGTAGAGGTAATACCCCCACCCATCACAACAAGTGTCCTGGATATAAATCCAGGACACTTGTTGTGATGGGGGTCTTACTAAACTATATGATGGTAAGTTTTACTAAACTATCTGATAGTAAGTCTCTAGTCCTGAAGCTTTGGGGAATGTGAAGTACCCTTTTATTGCTATTACTCCAAGGTCCACTTTGACCTAGAGTGGTAGTACCTGTTTAGGTCTCCTCTGTGGATCAAATAGAAATATCTAAACACTTTCTATACTTGAAACCATTTAACTGTGAACAAATAAAATTATTGGTGTTATATAGCAATGTTTGAAACTATTTAACATATTTACCCAACCCCTCCGCTTGGGCAGGATATGACACAAGGTCAATTTTTTAAGCGGAGTTTAACAGGTTTGAATTCAGAGTTTTCCTTCTCCTAGACTAATTGCCTCACCAAGGCTGAAGAACCTAGTCTGCCCTACTATTTACCCATAGCTGGAGGGAGAATAATTGGATTCATACCTTTCCCAAGGGTATTAGTGCTATGTGAAATGCAATCAGTCCAGGATTTGAACTCGTGTCGCCGTGTCCATTTCCTGTGACGATAACCATTACACCACAGGCACCTCCAACTATTTGAAACTATTTGAAACTATTTAACAGTGTGCAAACAAATGAGTAAGGGTAAAGTAAAGTTGGCGACCATAGTTGAGGGCGATCAGAAGGCTCCCTTTTCAATAGCTACTATACCGAGGTGTAGGGGAGGGTGCTACTCCTTTCCCAGGATTGCCCCACTTTACCCTCGATATGTACCTTATATTGCTGAGTGTTTAGCAAGGAGTTATCAAGTACCATTTTTAAAGTCTTTGGTATGACGCGACCTGGGATTGAACCCAGGTCTCCCGGGTGATTGGTGAACAGTCTAACTACTGGGCCATGAACTCTGGGATATTTTATTTGTTTTCTTTATCTAATGGCACATCAACCTTCATTTGTTATTTAATGCCTAAGCCATCCTTCTAAAAGAATAGTAGTGGTACTATTTAACCCATAGCTAGAAGGATAAGGAGGTTCATACCTTTCCCAAGGGTATTTGAAAGCAAACATAATAGTGCAAGTGTAGTTTGAACTTGCTTATTATGACTCCACAGTCCAGTGCTTTAACCATTATACCACAAGGACACCTCTCACTGGTATATTTAAAAATAATGTTAGCTACAGACTATTCAGTTAAGAATTGTATTTAGTATACATATGTATAAACAGGATTTGGTATTTAGTAACCCACAAGGGTTAATATGTCATAAAACTATCAAACCAAACCTAATGTAAGACTTTTGCTATATCTTGAACTGTTTGATGTAGTATTGCTCCATTCCTTGACAATATTCAGTGCTATTCACTACAACAACCTTAATGACTTTTTTTGAGTTGCTTTTTATGAGAAAGCATAGAGGTATAAGGTCCTAAGGTGGTAGTGTGTAATCTTTATTGATATTTTGACAAAACTATGGAAGGCTGCAGAAGACTGCAGATTCCGCACTTCTCGTTAAATATACACAAATGCTGTGACTTCAACTGTCATGACCTCATTAGTAGTACGCGAGTTCGTACTCCAGTTGCGCTATTACGTTCACTTTCGAGCAAATACCCTTGGGAAAGGTATGAACCCCCTTATCCTCCCAGCTATGGATTAAATAGTACCACTATTGTTCTTCTAGAAGAATGGCTTTGGCATTAAATAACCTACAAAGGTTGATATGCCATTAAACAAACAAAAACAAAAGTGGTAAAATACTGGACTGCGGAATTGTAGTACGCAAGTTCGTACTCCAGTCGCGCTATTACGTTTACTTTCGGGCAAATACCCTTGGGAAAGGTATGAACCCCTTCATCCTCCCAGCTATGGGTTAAATAGTACCACTACTATTCTTCTAGAAGAATGGCTTTGGCATTAAATAACCTACAATGGTTGATATGCCATTAAACAAACAAAAACAAAAGTGGTAAAATACTCTTGAGAATAAACCAACAATTTGCAACTTAATTGTGTGTTACCTGTATTTGCTCTCACTTCAATCACTATAATTTCTCAAGAAAAAATTAAGTATAGAGCACTTATCTTTATTTATTTGCAATTAATAACGCTATGTAAGACAAATTTTGTTCCTTGATAGTATATGTTATTTCATGTTTATGTTGTAAAAGTAGAGAAAATGGATATGATTCTTTTCAAACTTTACTTTTGTGATCCAGATATAGATCCATAGTCTTGTCAGAATGACAGATGCCATCATATATTCTTTGAATATTATCAAACAGTCCATACAATATTTATGGGTTTAAGAAGAAAGACAGAATTTCCCAGAAAGAGAAAGAGAGAGGATTTTCCATGTCATATTTATTGGCACAATTCAAGTTTCTTCTTGAGGCCAAGAACCAAAAAACAAAAAGGTCCTTGTTGCTTATTTCATCTAATTTCTACCTCAGAAAAACATCTTCATGGTAGCACCAAAATTTAAGAATCTCTGTGGGTAAGATCATTGTCTGAACACCAGCTTTTCTTTCATGGACAGTGCCTAAGAAAAAATAAATAAATAAAATAGAATAAAAGTAAATGAATTAATAATGTGAAATAAAAGAAATAGAGTATTTCTTTGATATTTTTTTCTAATACAATGCAATTGCAAAATAAATACCCATTTGTATACGATCAAACCAATCTGGGAAGTAAAAATAATTTGAGACATAAACAAATTTTGCTGAGTTATTCAAGTTTAGAATAATAGAAAATTCTATTTCTAATACATCATCAGAACACTGAACATTCACCATTGAACAAACAATGAATTTTATTCATCAAGTTTGATGTATATATATTTTTTATATCACATCACCATCAGAGTTCATTACTCAGAAATGAGCCATTACAAGAAAATAACAAAATGCTACAAAAACATAATATATATATATATATATATATATATATATATATATATATATTACAAAGGCATGTTTTGTTGAACATGATAGAACACTTTATTTATAGCTTTTGATTGTAGTTTCTCAAGTTGTCATGTTTTTTCTCCCGTATTTCAGGGTCAAGTTGGTGTAAAAATTGTTCCATGTTTTTTCCCAAATGCTTTCAACCATACTTTGGTCGACTTCAGGGGTCGTCATTTGTGGTGGTTGTTTAGTTTAAGTATTTCTTTTTTGAATTGAGTTGTAGCACTCTTTAAATATATATATATATAGTGGCGATACACCCACCCTCCATTCGAAGATCGACTTCCGTGTTGGGTCAATCAGAGGGCCTGTCACGTGATTCGAGGCTGCAGCGCAAAATCCTCTTCTTTTGTGTTGTAACTTAACAAAAGCTTACTGAATAAGAAATAACCAAAACAGAGCTTGTAAATGAAATGGAAATCTTTATAACATTAAAAAAAAATATAATACTTGCCAGCGGTGTGAAGAAGGTACCCGCTGCTTAGCCAGCATATTTTTCCCCTTAACAATAGTGTCCAACGTATTTATGAGGAATGGGACATACTCATTAATGTTCATAGGTAGGGTATATAACACCTTAGCATGCGAGGATCGGCTGATGTTTCAGGAAGCGTCTGATTGGGCGATCAGAACACGTGATCAAGTGAGATTGTTCGCGCCAAGAATACGAATTCATGACCAGGGCAGTCAGGTGAAATACTTGGAAGAAAGCGGATATATTTTCGTCTGGCTTACCAAGCCCTGAGATTCGCCCCATAAGATGATGAAATCTTATGAAGGATTGTGCGAGAGAACAGCCCTTTAAAATCTACATGTTATCATATTAGCGATAATGGAAGAACCAGCAACAATACTATTGTAGCAGAAAGAAAGAATTTCAAATTATTATTTAGGGCGGGAATCATTTTGCCGTTGAGGTTTCAAATTTATATATTTCGTCCAATGAGTTACAATTTGATATCAGTCATTTGTTTGCACACAGTTTGTTCTATTTGGCCCATAGATAGGACCTTGTCAAGTGCTACCACTCCGGATCAGAGTGAATCTGGGAGCAATGGCAATGAAGGGGTACTCCACATTCCCCAAATCTCCAAGACCTCACCATCAGATGGTTTAATGTCATACCTAGGATACTCGATGTCGGAGAGGGAGTCTTACTCGTCTGTAGATATGTGGTCGTTGTATTCTACAGTCCCAGCCGACTGGGCTGTATATTATCTTACATATATGTATGATTGCATAAATGATTTTAGTATTTTTAAAAATTTCTTACATGTGTGTAAGTCCTGAATTACTTTGAAGATTAAATTTTGTCATCGTTAGTGGAATTCGGAATGGATATTTTGGTTAAGCTATTGGAGGAGCAGTAAAATATCTTATGAATGTTGTCCTTAAAAACTAGACTTCTACTCCGTAGACAGAAGATAGTCCTAGCTTGACAAGGTTTTGGCAGCAATAATTATTCTAGGAATTAATGATACTTGGGTCTTTTTCTTGGAAAGGGTAAATTTATTTTCAGATGTGATGAAATACTCTGATTGAAAGACCGTTACATGCCATTTTTTATTTTAATTTTTGCTTTGTTTTAATTACATATCAACCTTCGTGAGTTATTTAATACCAAAGCTATCATTGCAGAAGCACGGTAGTAGTACTATTTAACCTATAGTTGAAGGATAAGGAGGTTCATACCTTTCCTTGGGTATTTATCCGAAAGTGAACGTTATAGCGCAACCAGAGCTCGAACTTGCTTACTACGATGTCGTAATCCAGCACGTTAGCCACTACACTACGGGAACTCACCTTTTTTATGTAAAGTATGCTAGTAGCATAAAACCTAACCAAATTTCTGTAAATTCATTAAAATGTCCCACTTACCATAAATTGATTCCAGGTATGCGGTTTCCATGGATGTCAATGAATTCTTTGAAACTGAAGTCAAACGGGTCCGTGTCGCCTGGTATAATGTTCCAGAAAATAGATTTTGAAACGCTTTCCTTTTTCGAAGCTTGGTCAAAAGTTGGGTGGAAAATTGAAAAATTTACTTTTCTAATCAGCAATTCTGAAATATAAAATAGACACGAAAGAAATTGATAAACTGTTTAGAATGTTTCTATTTAAGTTGCATCGAAATTTCTAAGTTAATCGAATAAAGTGTTGCAAAAAATCTTGGGCAAAATCCCTTAACATCCGGTAGATTAAACTTTGACCATACTTCTATCGGAATGAATTTTATAGCAGTTCTGATTTCCGGGCTATTTGGTGTTAGGAAGGGATTTTAATCGTTTCCTTCTCATCAGGTTCCAATATTAACATTAATGTATCTAGTGATAGACTAACATTGAATTGACAGAAAGGAAAAGCGAAAAACGTTTATGCAAATGTTCATTTTAGTCCTCGGAAAGTGGGACTCGACGAAATACATCACTTTTATAAATAAAAAAAAAAACAAAAAAAAACTACTACTGCAAACCAACTTTACCTTTTGCCGATTTACTGTCTTTCATGTCTGTCTCGTTCCTGCTCCAAGCTTTCTTTTTGTAGATATCTAAGTTGGTGGTACGCGTTCCTGGAGTCGAAACCCTGGAGCACGAGCTAGATGTCGGTGACTGGCTCCCTTCTTCAGCCATTAAGTCAGGACAACGTTCCCTATTTCTCACTTTCCTAATATCTGCTTCTTTTCTAACGAACCGCTTTTTTCGATTCTCCGAATCTTTGCGGATGGGCGTTGTTGTTGAGGTGGACAGCTTGTCAGCGTTTTTCGTAAGAATTGAATCACTCCCGGCCGGAATGTTATCCGTCACAATAGCAGCTATGTCCTTTCGAAGTAGTAGCGGGGATATCGTGTAAACAGTGTTTATCGGCATCTTCTCGATTTCAGCTGGACAAGAGTTCGCTGACGACACAGTGCGAACAGCGACTTTGGCTTTTGATTGGTTGGCATTGATATCTAACAGGGGTAGATTTTGTTGAAGTTCCACCACGCTCAGGGATCTTGTCCGCTCCCATTTAGTGTAAATAACGTCTGTCATTGGCTGATAGGTGGAATATTCCCGTTTTACGCTGGGGCAAAGCCTTTTTAAATCAGCTAGAAAAAAGTGAAAAAAAAAAAAAAAAAAAAAAGCAAAAACAGAAAAAATCTATTTCAATCAGTTAGAAAAATGAATTTATTCTCAATGGTTACTTATTTAGCTTAGTTAAACTGTGACTAGATGTAGCTTGATTTGATTTTAAAAACATATCTATCAATCCGTTCGGGTTTGATTTGGTTGATTGAGTTTTATGGCATATCAATACTTGTAGGTTATTCAATGCCAAATAATATATATATATATATATATATATTATTTGGCTTTGAATATATATATATAAATGTGTGTGTGTGTGTGTGTGTGTGTGTGTGATTAGTAAACTAATAGTTTGTAGGTAAAATTTTAGAACTAGCCAGAGCTCATTTGTTTGCACACAGTTGAATGTTTTCAAGTATTACAATTCACTGTTTTCACACAGTTAAATGGTTTCAAGTATTGCAATTTATTGCTTGCACACAGTTAAATGGTTTCAAGTATTGCAATTGTTTTCACGCCGTTAAATGGTTTCAAGTATTGCAATTTATTGCTTGCACACAGTTAAATGGTTTCAAGTATTGCAATTGTTTGCATACAGTTAAACGGTTTCAATCTTTGCAATCTAATACTAATGATTCAGTTTAATATCAATCGTTTGTTTGCACAAAGTTAAATGATTTCTTGTATCGTTATTTATTGTTTGTACGCAGTTAAATAGTTTTAAGCATTTTTATGAACACGGTTGGTGATTTCAAGTATAGATATTTATTGTTTGCACACAGTTGAATGTTTCAACTATTGATATTTATTGTTTGCATACGGTTAGATGGTTTCAAGTATTGCTATTTTTAGTTTGCACACGGTTAAATTGTAGTAAGTACTGTAATTGCTTGCACACAGTTAAATAATTTCAAGTATTGCTATTTATTGTTGGCACACAGTTAAATAGTTTTAAGTATTGCTACTTCTAGTTTGTACAAAGTTAAATGGTTTCAAGTATTGCTATTTTTAGTTTGTACACAATTGAATTGTTTCACGTATTGCTATTGTTTGCACACAACTAAATGATTTCAAGTACTGCAATCTAAAACAAATAGTTCTATTTGTACACAGTTAAATGGTTTCAATCATTGCTATATAATACTAATAATTTAGATTAATATTAATAATTTGTTTGCTCATAGTGAAATGGTTTCAAGTTTAGTAAATGATAAAACAGTTCTTTTGATCTAACGTACTACCTCTCCGGGACAAAGTGAACCAGGGAATCAGTATTCCACATTCCTCCATGCTCCATCACTGTCGCCTCGCCATCGGATGGTTTCGTATCATCTACAGAATGCTCGTTGGAGGGTGGGGTCTTACCATTCTGTAGAGATGTAGTAAAAATATTATACAGCCCTAGCCGACTAAGGAGGTGTCCTCGTGGTGTAATGGTTAAAGCACTGGCCAGCGGAATCGTAGTGAGCGAGTTCGTACTCCAGCAGCGCCATTACGTTCACTTTCGGGCAAATACCCTTGGGAAAGGTATGAACCCCCTTATCCTCCCAGCTATGGGTTAAATAGTACCACTACTGTTCTTCTAGAAGAATGGCTTTGGCAATAAATAACCTACAAAGGCTGATATGCCATTAAACAAAGAAGCCAAAAGTTTAGGGAATTGCATAGATTGTAAGTTTATAAATATATTTTTTGTGTTGTTGTTTCTTAAGACTGAGTGATTGATTTTAACGGCATGTCTACGGTTATTTTATGCCTCGGGAATAGCGTCTATTGTACGTCTATGTTTACATTTTTGTGTCGTTTCTTTAGAGATTTTTTTAAGCACAGAGCCGTATGGTTTTGAATATTCTTTTACTAAAAATCATGTGGTTTCAAGCAATTATTTTGATTTTAAAATAATTTGTTTTCACAGAGTTATAAGGTTTTAATAATAATAATAATAATAATAATAAACAAAAAAAAAAGAATTTGCAAAATTGTCGACTTTGCCGTCCCGGCTGACTATAGAATAAAACTGAAAGAACGTGAAAAGAGTTATAAGTAACTCGACCTTGCCAGAGAATTGAAAAAGCTGTGGAACATGAAAGTGACAATTGTACCAATCGTGATCAGTGCTCTTAGTACAATAAAAAAGATTATTAGAGGGCCAAGAGGACTTGGAAGTCGGCGGACGAGTGGAAACTATCCAAACGACAGCATTATTGAAAACGACCAGAATACTGAGGAGAGTCCTGGAGACTTGCTGTCACTCCAACTCTAGTGAAAACCATCAGCTAACACTGATGTGAAAAACTCTAAAGGAGTAAGTAATAATAAAGCTAAGTAAACAATTATAACTTAAAGTAACTACAGTTATTACAAATAATTTCCAGTTATATGGTATCAAGTATTCCGATCTAATACACCGACTGCATCTCTGCCGAGGGGTAAGACACCCACCAACGAGTGTCGTATATATGGCATTAAACAATCTGATGATGAGGCTCCAGTAATGCATGTGGGGAATCTGGAGTACCCATTCATTGCCATTACTCCCAGGTTCACTGTGGCTTGGAGTGGTAGCACCTGATAGGGTCCTATCTATGGGTCAAATAGAACTGTTTAGCATTTAAACTGAGTGCAAACAAATGACTTATACTAAATTGAATAGTTTGAAATAGAACTGATCATTTAACTGTGTGTAAACAAATGACTGATGTTTAATTGAATTGTTAGAGATGCACAGTAATACTTGGAATCATTTAACTTTGTTGATTTATGCTAAATTGAATAGTTAGAAATAGAACTGTTTGATCAATTAATTGTGTGTATCTACAAAATGTGTTTACAAATTATATATCTAATATGTATAAAACAGGATTTGGCATCAAATAACCAGCAACGGTTAATATGCCATAAAACCAAACCAAACTAAAACTAATACGAATATTTTTAAAACAGATCTATTCGACGAGTTCAAAATCCATTCACACTTTTATGTTCACTTTTGAATTTATACCCTTGGGAAAGGTATTATTTCCCCCCACCCATCCTTCAGCTATGGAATTAATAATACTACAACTGTTCAGGTCTCAGGAGGGCTTTGGCATTAAATACCCCACGAAGGTCGATATGTCATTAAACAAGGAAACAGATATATCAAATAAACATATCGATATATGTGAAAGCTTTGAATCCTACATACGAAATATCTGTTGGTTTGTGTTTTTGGCCTATCAAGCCTTATGGGTTATTTAATGCTATTTAATACTAATAATCCAAAATAATATTAATTATTCGTTTGCATAGAGTGAAATGGTTTCAAGTATTGCTATCTAATACTAATAATTCTATTCAATATTAATAATTTGTTTGCATACAGTTAAATAGTCTCAAGCATTGCAATCTAACACCAATGATCCTGTTCAATATTAATCATTCGTTTTACGCAGTTAAATGATTTCAAGTATTGCAATCTAACACTAATAATTCTATTTAATAGTCATTATTCTTTGCACACGGTTAAATGATTTCAAGTATTGTAGTTGGCATTAGGGATTCTATTTATCAAATATTCCAACCTAAAACGGACAATCTGTTCACATTTAAATGGCTTCAAATAACTAATAATAATAATCCTTTGTAAATGATTGAACAGTTCTATTTGAATAAAAGATCGGACCCTATCAGGTTCTACCATTCTTGGTCAGAGTGGACCTGAGAGTAATGGTAATGAAGGGGTACTCCACACTTCTCTTACCATCAGATGCAGTTGAATGTCATACCCAGGCCACACACGAGATTTTTAAGTTGTATTTTATTTATGTAAAATGTAACTTGTGTAATAAACAATAATAACCCGATCTGTCCGTAGGGCTTAGAATACACTTACTGTATCGCCTGCACGGGAGTAAAACCCCTTCATCTCCGAAAAAAAGGATGTCCTGAACATGACACTCAACAACATCTGAAGGTGAGACTTCAGTTTTAGAAACTGAAGAGTATAAAGTACCCCTTTGTAAAGTCTTTATGTCTGAGGTAACGGATACTTGCTAGGTATGGACTATTACCAAGATGAATCGATAAGATGGGTGATGATTAAAGACAGAGGGAAAATGAACATCTGCTGCTAAATCCCCCGGATGTTGTAGAGGCCGTAACCCCTGTGGCATCAGAGGTTATTTCCCTTTTGTTAGTTAGGATATTACACCTGTAGAGAAAGGAAAAATTTCGTATTTTGGTTTGGCGCGCAATTTAATTCGACACTTAATTTCACCCAATCAGGATGACTTATCCTATTCAGCCCGGACCTTCATTTCCGGCCACCAAATCTTGTAAGCTGCCAAACACAGTCTCTTTGGCTGGAGAATGCCGACCAGTGCAGACGTCACTCTGGCCGTTCTTCAATAGCGATGCTTTTTAGCTGGACAATGCCGCCCAGTGCAGACGCCTCACTGCGGCTCTAGAATAGCAGCAGCAGCAACATGGATACACGAGGGAACCCATCTAATTTTTGGATTCCTTACAAGGAATCCCAGTTTAATATAAATTAGATGCATTCAACATGCCTCGCACAGGCACAACTTTATGTCACCCCAAAATTGTCTATGTCGATCTGACGCGTAATCCCGCTCTCGACACACTAGCTCTCAATTCACCTCTGGGCCACCTTAATGGAGATACGCATACTCTCCCCAAATACCAGACACGAAACTCACGGGGACATCCAAAGTTCAATTCCTACAGCTGCAACAATCCCTCACTCGTCCGATGACACACGCTGCCATCTCAACTTCTCATAACTCAATTTCGTCTCAATACTCACAACCTTTCACGAGTCTTGCAGCACCAAAAGCAAACCCAATATTCCATGCTGCAAATAAAAACCTATTCACAAAAACCCATTTCGACTCTCGCCATCTTACTTCTTCTTCCTCCTCCTTTTATTTCTCACAAACTTAGCGAGGGGACTAACGACACTAAGCGAGAAAACAACACAACGTAAACACATACGTTACAACCTATCCTCGCTAACAAACAAACTTCCCCCTCGCTATCAACAACTAAACCCAGTACAAAAACTCTGGCTAAAGACTATTACCAAGATGAATCGATAAGATGGGTGATGATTAAAGACAGAGGGAAAACGAACATCTGCTGCTAAATCCCCCGGATGTTGTAGGGGCCGTAACCCCTGTGGCATCAGAGGTTATTTCCCTTTTATATTACACCCTTCATTACCATTACCCCACGCATCAGAGGTTATTTCCCTTTTATATTACACCCTTCATTACCATTACCCCAAGCCCACTTTGAATCGCAGTGGTTGTACCTGTTAGGATCCAATTGATCTGTTTACAATTATTTGCATTCGATCGGAATAATTGCTTCCATATAACTAGAATATTTGTATTATGAATAATTACTTTAAGCTATAATTGTTTACTAAGGGTTATTATTGTTGGCCAATCGTAGTCGAAGGCGACCCGAAGACTCCTTTTTCAATAGCTACTACAACGAGGTATAAGAGAGGGCGTCACTCCTTTCCCTGGATTACTCCACTTTACTCTGGATACGTACCTTATAATGCAAACCAGGAGGTATCAAGTACCATTTTTTGAGTCTTTGGTATGATTCGACCTGGGATTGAACCTCGGTCTTCCGGCCCATTGGCGAACACACTACCTGTTAGGCCATGATTATCATTAGTTGCTAGAAAATCAATAACTCTGTGCAAACAAATGACTATTATTAAATAGAAATATATATAATCATTAGTATTAGACGGGAACACTTGAAACCATGCAATTGTGTGCAAATTATTTGTACTAGATAGGAATACTTGATTTCATATAACTGTGTGCAAAAAGCTCTTTAGAAATACCTACGCAAACAATGTTAATATAAAAGTACAACGAACGCGATTCCCTAACCTATAGACATAAAAGAACACTAGACGGCTTTAAATGCCATTAAAATAAATCAATCATATTTCTCGAATGGTATCGTTATTCATTTGTATCTTACATAATATTTAAATTGTCTTTGTTATTGTTGTATGCGGTCTACGATCTTGTTTCTAACGCAGTGGACACTCTGTCTTTCAAAATTGATTTAAAGAATTTAGATAAAAAATTAAGACAACACAAAAAAAGAGTAAATATAAATGTATTGTGAGCACGATTCCTTTACATTTATGAATAAAATAACCCCAGACGGTTTGAGATGTCATTAAAATCATTCAGTCATTTAAAAACAAATATCACCGAGAGAAATCAAGTGGTTAGATTTTGGCTTTCATTAGACAATGGATTCTCATAGCACAGTTGGTTGAGCAGCTGACGCGTTTCATAAGGCTTCTCGAGATAAAAAGTGGATATGAATTCGAATCTCCACAGAAGCTTATCCTTAATTATTCTGATTCATACTCTTTCCTTGTTACTACTGGTTGGAAAATGTGTAGGATTGAAAGTATTGTAAAGTAAAGTACTAGACACAAATACCTTATGCGACGAACGTGAATTCTTCTTTTTGGCAAGAACTGCTATTCTGGAGGAAGTGGAAGATTAGTTTGAGTGGTACTGACCTTTTTAAAAGGAAGTGAACAGTTCATCAGGAAACACGGGTAAAATGGCATGTTTTAGGAACAGAACAAAAGGTCGAGCCGTTGAGGCAAGATATATAAGAGATAGCTCAACAAAAGAAATAAAAAAAGGGAGATTTAATATCCAAGAAAGTGTCCCCTTTTTGTCATGTATTAAGGAGACTTGTTGGGATGTGTTCTACCTCTTGTTTTGTGTGCGACATTCTATTTGAGAATCTTTACACGTGTGTCGACGTGGTTCTAGTGTTTGCTTCATTTTCGAATTCCTCTTGGATTGTCGGACGGGGTTCACCCAGTTTTTAAAAGGGAGGTTTCGTTCCTTATTGTTTTTAGGCTTTATCAATCTGGTCTCTGTGTTATTTTATTGGCTGTTGTTGTCTTTAATTTTAACTGCCTGGTTTTTAGTGACGAAATTCAGCTGCTTCTATAGTCTGCGCATGGCTTGGAAAGTCAGTAAGTAGAGTGACTTTGAAAGGTGGCGTATTGGCAACATATATAGTGAATGAGAGCAGACATGTAAACATTGGTAAATAAACTTTATAAAATTCTTAATCTTGGTAACCTTCAGGCAGGCTTAGGCCATCATTAGTGGATATTTGGTTGGTTTGTTGGTTGGTTGTGTTTTATGGCATATCAATACTTGTCGGTTATTTAATGCTAAATCCTTTATATATATATATATATATATATATATATATATATATATAGTTTGTAAGTAACATTATTTTGAAATTAGCCAGAACTCATTTGTTTGCACACAGTTAAATGATTTCAAGTATTGCTGTCAAACACTAATAATTTTATTCAATAGTAATCATTTGTTTGCACACAGTAAAATGGTTTAAAGTATAGTAAATGATTAAATAGTTATATTTGATCCATAGATGGAACCCTAACAGGCACTACCACACTGAGTCAAAGTAGACCTAGAAGTAATAGCAATTGTTATACGACAGAAATCAATCTCTCCTGATTCACAAATTCAAAACTCAGTACACCCACTCACTAGCCAAACAAATTAAAATACTCAGGAAGAGAATCCTACAAACGTATATTGGTTGAAGGAAGCTAACATCAACCGGATATAGTAGATACTAACACAATGAATAAAACAGGTCTCAACGCATGTAGGCTCCACTCAGCTTCCTGTTGAAAAACTAAATTAATGCACAATTAAAAAAGTCCTTTTTCAACTAATAAACTTTCCCCCAAAAGTTTTTCGGAGACGATTTCGATTACAAACACGGCAATAAAACGGTCAACAAAAAGTCACAAACGGCAGTTGACACTCGGACTGGTACCAGAGAGAATTTTCATGCAGCACATTTCGGACAAGATCAAAGACCGATAACAGCCTACCAACCCACATCAATCACTACGCTGCACACAAAAAATCACCCAGCCAAGAACTGACTTACACCCATTCGCCCCCGACCCCTGTCTGGTGAAAGAAAGCCTGTATCTTTTCTAAATGTATCAACTTCTGTTTATTTAAAATAAACGAAATTAAATCCAATCTTCTCGTCCGTGGTCTCTTGCAACCATACACTTGTCTGTTACACAATGAAGAGGTACTCCATATTTCCGAAAGCTCCAGAATTGGAACCTCAATATCAGATGGTTTAGTGTCATATCCAGGATACTTACTGTGGTGGGAAGGTCTTACTCCTTTGCAGGGGTGCAGTCGGTTTAATCTACAGCCCCAGCTGATAGGGTAGCAGGGAATGTATGGAAGTAATGGCAATGATGTGATTCTCCCCATTTCCCAAAGCTCCAAAACTGGAGCCTTATTATCAGATGGTTCTGGGTCATATCCAGAACACTCATGGTCGGGGAAAGGCTTTACTCCTCTGCAGAAGTGCAGTCGGTATAATCTACAGGCCCAGCTGATAGGGTAGCAAGGAATATCTATTTCATGACTAACCTATGCATACCAGAGCATTGTAAAGGTGAGTTGAACTTTACACCTTGATTTGCCATTTGGTGAGATTTTGGTTTGGCGCGCAATTTAATTCGACGCATAATTTCACTCAATCAGGATGACTTTTTCTATTCATCTCGGATCTCATTTCCGGGCAGCAGAAATTGGGTAAGCTGCCAAACACAGTCTCTTTGACTGAACAACGCCGTCCAGTGCGGACGTCTCACTGGGGGTTCTTCAATAGCAACAGCAGCATGGACACATGAGGGAACCTATCTAATTTATGGATTCCTTGCGTCTAATTTCTTTTAGACCAAGGAATCCCAGTTGAATATGAATTAGATACATTCAATACGCCACACACAAGAACAACTTTATTTCACCCCCAAAATTGGCTATGTCGATGACGATGTCTAATTCCGTTCCGGCACCTAGCTCTTACTTCACCTCTGGGCAACATTAATGGAGATACGCACGCCTCCCCCCAAATCCACCAGACACACAAAACTCACGGTGACTCCAAAGTTTATTTCCTCCAACGGCAAACAAGACTTTCGCTAAACTACGGCGAACACAATCCCTCGCACATCCAATGACACGCGCTGCTTTCTCAACTTTCTCATAACTCCATTTCGTCTCCTTACTTATTTCCTCTCCTACGAAGCTTGCAGCACAAACGCAAACTCTATATTCCATGCTGCAAATAAAAAAATATTCCTAAAAACATTTCGACTTCGACATCTTGGAACTTCTCTCTCCTTTATATACCTAACAACAATTAGCGTGGGAATTACACTCTTAGCGAAGAAACAACTCAACGTAAACCCACACACGCACGTTACAACTTTTTCTCGCTAAAAACAATACATTTCCTTCGCTAAAAATAAACAACATATACTCTCCCTAACAAATGTAAATGACCGTGGCCAGGATTCGAACTTTAATCACTGATTCCATTTTCTCTGATGATAACCGTTGCACTAAGTGTGCCTCCAATAACTTCAATGTAAACAACTACAATACTATCTAAAACCTTTGTTTTTTGTTGTTTTTTTCCTTTTGACAGTTGGACAACTTGTTACAAGTTTATGATGAATTCCAAAGTGCGGTCTCTTCATATCAGACTCACTTTTTGTTAAAGGAAGTTACTGATGATACATTTACCATTCACAGTATCAGTGAAACAGAAAAATTGCTACCTAATAAGGTACATATGTGATGAACTCCACTCGTGCTATTACGTTGAGAACGGCATGAACTCCTTCATCTCCTTCCCGCTATGGTTTAAACAGTATCACTGCTGTTCTTCTTCAAAGGTCGCTTTGGCATTAAATAGCCAAAGTGAGTCAATATGACACTAAACTAATTAATATCTAAACAAAAAATACACAGAAAAATTCCACTTTTTCCTGTAAAAAGATCCCTCACCATGTCATTGTTATAAACCATTTCTTCGCGTTAAACCGCCTGTCAATGCTACACTGCTTACTGTTTTCCCAAGCCAGGCGCTGACTATAGTTGCCCACACGTTAAACTGGCCTTGAGTCACGTTTTGGTCTCATGAGAAGTCAAATAAATACACTTGAATCTTTTGTTTGACACCTTCATCTTTCATTTTCCCCAGTTGGCCGGTGATTGTAAGGTAACAACAACGCATGTGTACCTTATTTGGCAGCAATTTTTCTGTTTCACTGATACTGTGAATGGTAAATGAATCATCAGTAACTTCCTTTTTACCAAAAAGTGAGTCAGATACATATGCTATGTATTACTAACAATTCAGTTAAACGTCAGTCATTTGCTTACTCACAGTTAAATGATCAAACAGTTCTATTTCAAACAATTCAATTTTGCATAAGTCATTTGTTTGCACTCAGTTGAAATGCTAAACAGTTCTATTTGGGTCATAGATAGTACCCTATCAGGTGCTACCACTCTGAGTCAAATGGGACCTGGGAGCAAAGGCAATAAAGGAGTACTCCACTTTCCTTACCTGCATTATTGGAGTCTCGTCATCAGATCGTTTAATGTCATATCCAGGACACTCGTAAAGGGGTATCTTATTCTTCTACAGAAATGCCGTCGTTGTATTCTAGAGCTCAGCCGACTGAGCTGTTTATTATATTTGTTTACGATTGATTTCATATAGAAATAGAACAAAATCATTTTTAAAACTTCAGTTTAGACAAAAACTATATCCTAAATTGTTTGAATAGGGCAACAGTTAGAATTAGATGTTTATATGTAAATAGTAATTCGCAAAAAGTAAAACGAATGAACGAATAATAGTTAAAGTATCTATCGTAGTCAACCGTCTACTCATAACACGCAAAAAAAAACAAAAAACAAAACCATTTCCAAGAAGCGATGAGTTACTGATGCTGTCAGCCAATGGCTATATAGGGACTGGTTGTTAAGGAACCAAATCGCTCCACATTGACCGTCTTTTAAAAATATTAAATTCAGCCGGTCTTTCTAAGGACAGTCCACACCTAATGGACAAAATATGTAGTAACGAAAAAAACCTCGTCGAAGTAGAATGAATTCTCTCACGACTATTTTGTGATAATAAGCAAATTCATTCTACTAAGACAACTAAGGGTAGTAACGTGCTGTAGACATAGAAGTTGGCGGTATTAAAACAGTCGGCGTTTTTGGCTGGACGTCAGCCAAGGGCATGGGAGGAATCCGATTCTTCCCTGGTCAACTCTACGACAGAAGCCATATCAACAGTAGCTGTCCATGACACCCTGCTTCAGGCTTCCCCTTAAGCTGACGTCCTGATTCCAGCCAGCAGACGATGCAAGAATACTACCAGCCTCTCAGCTTAAAAGTATTTTTCAGGGCTAACGTAAAAAGTCTTCCAACACCTCCTGAAACTGCACGATGCAGCGGCCCGACTACCAACCTCTCAATCTAACAGCCATTTTTAGGGCTAATTCCGAAGTCTAACCTTGTACCCTCTGTGACAGCAAGACGCACTAATAGTCCTGCACCATCGACGACTTTCCTGCAGCAGCAACTACCTTCTTGCACCAGCGACTACCTTCCTGCGGCAGCAGCTACTAGTCCTGCACCAGTAGCTACCAGTCTGGCACCAGCGATCACCTTCTTGCACCACCGACTACCTTCCTACAACAACAGCTACCAGTCCTGCACCAGCAGCAACCAGTCCTGCACCAGCAGCAACCAGTCCTGCACCAGCTGCTACCAGTCCTGAACCAGCGGCCACATTCATGCAGTAGCAACTACCTTTCTGCACCAGCGACTACCTTCCTGCACTAGCAGCTAACAGTCCTAATACAGCAGCTACCAGTCCTGCACCAGTGACTACCAGTCCTGACTACCAACGGTTACTAGCAATCCAGTCTTGCACCAGCGACTAGATCCTGCACCAACTACCAGTTTCCTGGATTTAACGAACCGGCATCCGCCGTATGATATTCCGACTACGATTCGCCATAATAAAATTTGGCCTTTCGAAACAACCACCTTGTTTTGTTATTTCTTGCCTAGTTCGTTGTCAATCACTTATACTTCAAAAGTTTGCGGGATCGATATATTTATCGGCCCCGCAACATATCTTTCCCAGGAAACAGGAAACATCTTGAGGCGTATTTCTTCTTTTACTACAGTTTCGCCCATCAATAAGTACACCCCTATGAAGCGGGTACAAAGTTCGCCAATGGCCCGGGGAGACCGGCGTTAAATCAAAGATTTAAAAATGGTACTTGATGTCTTCTTGATTAATACAGCATTATCAAGGGTAAAAGTGGAGCAATCTAGGGAAAAGAGTAGCGCTTTTCCCTATACCTCGATTACAGTCGCCAACTTACTTTACTTATAACTCAACTCCACAGCACTGAAACGCTGTCACCAACGCTGTCAAACTATTCAAGTTTGTTTACTTAGTATTCTCACAAAATTTTTTGTAGGCATGTACTTATTTTTAGACTGCTACATATTATTTTTTAGTTACAGAGATTTTGGCATAGAATAATATCGAGTAAAATCTGTTTTTATAATGTAATGTTCTTTCAGAAATAATAAAATCCAAGAATCTTTTGTTGAGACGAAAATTCAACTTTATAAAAGAAATTTTTAGGATTGTACTTATCTATAGGCAATTCTATATTAATAAAAATACGAAGAAGTAAGGTGGGGGTTCTCGTGTCGTAGACGCTAACGTGTTGGCCTGTGACATCACAGTGAGTGTGAATTCCAATCGTACTATTACACTCGCTTTTGGGTTAATACTCTTGGGAAAGGCATGAACTCTCCAGCTACAGGTTAAATAGTAACATTGTTCTATGAGGACGTCTTTGACATTGTAGTAGAAGGAATTTCGTATTTTTGTTTGGCGCGTAATTTAATTCGACCGTTAGGGTCGATGCATAATTTCACCCAATCTGATTTTTCGCTCATTACCAATCGTTGATCATAAAGAATAAGGTCGTTTCATTTCATTCAGTGGCTATGTTGTAACAAAGGAAATAATTTGGTATTATTTCATTCTTCTTTGGGAGTAGGTTACGGAATTTTTATTCTTTACAAAATCTTGTTCTCCTCGCCAATATTTTTTCTTGATACTTGTAATAATTATTGTTTGCGTTTGCCGTTGAGGTTGTTTGTTCTTCAAAAATGCCTGCTTTAACAGAGTAGGGTTTCCAATATAAAGTTATTCTTACGAAGCAGTTCCTGCCGCTAAGCCGCCTGTCAAAGCCACTTTGCTTACTGACTTTCCAAGCCAGGCGCTGCCTTTTACAGCGGCCGAATTTCGTAACTAAAAACTGAGCAGGTAATATTAATGGAAACAACCCTCAATAGTAATAACAATAACATGAAGATCAGACAAATAAAGCAAAGAAAGAAAGAAAGAAAGAAAGAAACCTCCCTGTCGTTATTTGAAAGGTAGGTGAACGCCGCTGTCCGACGACCAAAATTTGACCCCCCCCAAAAAAAACAAACCCCAAACAAACTATTGAACAAATAGAAAGCAGTACAAACTCAAAAGTTCATTAATGCATAAGTTTCTTGGGTCATGAATTCTCTCTTCTATGTCTCGACTCAACGACTCGCTCTTTCGTAATGTCTCTAAAATGCGATCTCTTTTTCTATTGAAGAAAAGGCGAAAAGAAGCGATCTTCGCATTCGTAAGATTATGTATTCATTAATTCTACTCGAGGCTAATTACTTGTAATAAATAAGACAAAACATAATTTCTTGAAAAATTCAGAGGTTCATGTGTAAAACAGAATTTTAAAGAATTCGTTCAAATATATGGCTTTACTTTTTGGATAGAATAATTTGTAAAAATATACAAGTATGATGAAATATGATAAGCTTTCGCCAAAAAGATTTTCTATGGACATGTAGCAGAAAGAACTCCGTATTTTTGTTTGGCGCGTAAATTAATTTGACCGTTATGGTCGACGCATATTTTCACCCAATGAGGATGACTTTTTCCCGGACAACATAAAAATGGCGAAAGCCTGCCAAACTACCTCTTCCTCAGAACTTTCGAGCAGGACGGACATACTTTCTGTCTGCTCCCTTCATAGCAGCAGAATCACAACTCCTTGAAGAAAGCTGTCTAATTTATGGACCTATTGAGTCTACTCTCTTAGATCAAGGGTTCCCAGTTGAACATGAATTAGATGCACGTAATCTGCCACTTACAGGAACACTTTTATGTCGCCTTTAACTTTAGCTATGTCTACAGTGACACGCAAATCTGCTCAGACATCCAGCTACCTCATTCATGGGCAACCGTTTCTGGGGACTTTCATGCCACTCTCCTACAGCAACCAGGACCACACATTTATGGGTGACTACATTATTCCTGTCCTTAAACAGCAAACACGACTTTCGCTATGTCTATAGCTACGCATATTCCGCTCAGACATCCAGCATTGCCTTGATTGTAGCGACGCACATTCCGCTCAGGCATTTCAGCTGCTATAACTCCTCAACTCAATAACTATTTCCTTCCTTCCCTCTTATCGCTAAAGACACATGAGGAAATTTCTCACAGAAGTTTATCGGAAATGTTGAAAGTTGCTCTAAAATATTAAAAAACCCTTTTAAACTGCTTGGCAAAGTCATGAGTTTGTTTGGCTTGGTTTATTTGTATAATGGTATATCAACTTTCGTGGATTATTTAGTGCCAAAGCCATGCTTATAGAAGAAGAGTAGTAGTACTATTTGACATATAGCTGGTGTGGAGGGGGAGATAAGAGGGTTCATAACTTTCCTAAGGGTCCAAAAGTGAACGTAATAGCGCGACTGGAGTTCGAACTCCCTTACTACAGTGTCACAGTCCTGCACATTAACCACAACACAAGGGGGATTCCCCCTACTACAAAATTCTACTTACCTTATATTTTTACATTGTTTTATCAAAGAATATTCCCAAGAATTTTCTATATTTCTTACCTGTAAGTTCCAACATGTTGAATCTCTCAATTAGAGTTAAACGATCACCGCGTGATTTTTTTTCCTTTTCCTGTTTTGCTTGCCTGACCAGCAACTGTTTAATAAAAGTAAACAAATAAACGAAAGAAATGAAATAAAAATACTGGTCATTTTAATAAATATTCAAATTATTAGTATTATTTTTAATTTAAGCGTAATTAGTCAAAAATTGGTGAACAGAGGTTCCGGCAACATGGGCCAGACGCACCAAATGATCAGGAGCGAATGTTCAGTGTCTGAGATAGAAGAATAGTTTAGTGCGTCTATTTGTATTATTAACTATCACATTGCATTTGATTCCATACAAATTATAATGATCAGAGTGAGCGCGAAAACAAACACCATTATTATTATTATTATTATTATTATTATTATTATTTCTCTTTTGAGAATTTTTAACACCAGCGTTAGCTGATGGTTTTTCAGTAGAGTCTGAGTGACAGCAAGTCTCCTCAACTTTCCAGGATTCTTCTTAGTATTTTAGCCGATATCAACAATGTTGTTATTTAGATGGTCTCCATCCGTCCTCTTATTTCAAAGTCTTACAGTCCCGGTACCAATCCTTACAATTGGTATCCCTGTCCTTTTCGTGTTTTATAGCTTTTCAGTTCTCTAGCAAGGTCTAGGTACTTTTCTCTCTTTCGGCTTTCCTTTAGTTTTACCCAGTAGTCAGCTAGAACAGCTATTATTATTATTATAATTATTATTATTATTATTTTACTCCTTGCATGTTTTCCCCATCAGTTTTAACTAATTATTCTTCATCGGAGTCTGAGTGACATCAAGTCTCTTTAGTTTTCCAGTATTCTTGACGATTTCAATAATGCTACGGTTTGATATGGTCTCAATTCTTCCGCCGATCTCTAGTTTCCCTAGACTCTTTTCTAGGTCTTTAGAGACTGTTCCAAGGACTCCAGCTGCAATTTGTATTGCCATCACCATAATGTTCCACAGCTTTTCCTATCTTTTCGCTTTCTTTCATTTTCACTCTGTGGTCCGCTGGAATGGAAAAATTCATTAGATGACAAGTTATTTTCTTCTGGTCAACTGATACAAAATCTCGTCTTCTGTCCAGGATTTGGTAATTTGTATATCAAAATCCCGGATAATTTTATGCGTTTATTTTCTAGGACAGATTCTGGTTTGTGGATATACCGTTTTCAGTATGGTCAAATTGTATGATCTTGCACAATACCTTGTAGATCACTTTTCCCTCTCAGACATGCTTAGTCTTGTATTGCCTGTTTGCAGCATTAACTGTTTAATCTCTGTGACCACATAACCAACACCTCTGTGTATCATTATTATTTTACTCCTTTGAGAATTTTTCACATTTGTATTTGCTGATGGTCTTCCTCTAGAGTTTTAGCGACAGAAAGTCCCCTCAAGTTTCCAGGACTCGTTTCAGTATTCTAGCCGATCTTAATAATGCTGTAGTTTGGATGGTCTCTACTCATGTTCTTATTTCCAATTCTTTCAGTATCTTTACCAATCCTTTAGTGTCTGTACTGAGCGCGCCGATTACAACTGGTATTACCGTCTCTTTCATGTTCAATAGTTTCTTCTTCTTCTTTTTCTTCTTCTTCTTCTAATTATTATTCCTTGGGAGTTTTCACATCAGCGTTAGCTGACGGTCTTTCACTGGAGTTTGAGTGACAACAAGTCTCCTCAAGTCTTCAGGACTCTTCTCAGTTTTCTGGCCGATCTCAACAATGCACTAGTTTGAATAGTTTTCGATCGTCCAGTTTTTTCCAATTTCTCCAATCTTTCAACCAATCCTTTGGTGACTGTATCAAGAACACCAATTACAATATGTATAATCGTCACTTCTATTTTCCTCAGTTTTTCAGTTCCCTAGCAAGGTCCAGGTACTTATCCGTCTTTTCGCTTTCTTTTAATTTTACTCTGTGGTCAGCCGAGACAGCAAAGCCCATAATTCTGCAAGTTCTCTTTTTTTTTTTTTTTTTTTGCTCATTATTATAAGGTCTGGTCGTCTGGCCGAGATTTGGTAGTCTGTTTGTATCTTAAAATCGTAGAGTTGGTGTGTATCTCATTCTTCCGGGCTGATTCTGGGTTGTGTATATACCATTTGTTTGTATGGTCAAACTTCAATTTCTTGCATAATTCCCAGTGGATTACCTTCAACATTCAGTCGTGTCTCGTTTTATACTCTTTCTGTGCTAATTTGCAGGATTCTCAACTCTTTCTGAGTATTATTCACTCATTAGAGCTTTTCACATCGGCGTTAGCCAATGGTTTTTCACAGGAGTCTGAGTTACAGCAAGTCTCCTCAAGTCTCCAGGACTCTTCTTAGTATTCTGGCCGTTCTCAATAATACTGTCGTTTGGATGGTCTCCACTCGTCCGCCAACTTCCAAGTCCTCTAGTCCCTTTAGTAATCCTTTAGTTACTGTTCCAAACGCACCAATCACAATTGGTATAATTGTCACCTGCATGTTCCACAGTTTTTTCAATTCCCTAGCAAGGTCGAGGTATTCATCCTTCTTTTCACATTCTTTCTGTTTTATCCTGTGGTCAGCCAGGACAGCAAAGTCGACTATTTTTCAAGTTCTCTTTTTTTGTTGATTATTATTAAGTCTGGTCTCCTGGCCGGGATTAGGTGATCCTTTTGTATGTTAAAGTCCCGTAGGAGTTTATTATTATTATTATTATTATTATTATTATTATTCACTCATTTGAGCTTTTCACATCAGCGTTAGCCGATGGTTTTTTACTGGAGTCTGAGTGACAGCAAGTCTCCTCAAGTCTCTAGGACTCTTCTTAGTATTCTGGCAGTTCTCAACAATGCTGTCGTTTGGATGGTCTCCACTCGTCCGCCAACTTCCAAGTCCTCAAGTCCCTTCAGTAATCCTTTAGTTATTGTTCCAAACGCACCAATCACAATTGGTATAATTGTCACCTGCATGTTCCACAGTTTTTTCAATTCCCTAGCAAGGTCGAGGTATTTATCCTTCTTTTCACATTCTTTCTATTTTATCCTGTGGTCAGCCAGGACAGCAAAGTCGACTATTTTTCAAGTTCTCTTTTTCGTTGATTATTATTAAGTCTGGTCTCCTGGCCGGGATTAGGTGATCCTTTTGTATGTTAAAGTCCCGTAGGAGTTTATTATTATTATTATTCACTCATTTGAGCTTTTCACATCAGCGTTAGCTGATGGTTTTTCACTGGAGTCTGAGTGACAGCAAGTCTCCTCAAGTCTCCAGGACTCTTCTTAGTATTCTGGCAGTTCTCAACAATGCTGTCGTTTGGATGGTCTCCACTCGTCCGCCAACCTCCAAGTCCTCTAGTCCCTTTAGTAATCCCTTAGTTACTGTTCCAAAAGCACTTATTACAATTGGTGTAATTTTAACCTGCATGTTCCACAGTTTTTTTAGTTCCCTAGCAAGGTCAAGGTATTTATCCTTCTTTTCACATTCTTTCTGTTTTATCCTGTGGTCTGCCGGGACAGCAAAGTCGACTATTTTGCAAGTTCTCTTTTTTTTTTGTTGATTATTATTAAGTCTGGTCTCCTGGCCGGGATTAGGTGATCCGTTTGTATATTAAAGTCCCATAGGAGTTTATGTGAGTCATTTTCTAGGACAGGTGCTGGGTTGTGCATTACTATTATTATTATCATTATTATTATTATTATCATCATTATTATTATTCAATTTTCAGTTTTATTTTCGGTTCCATACAATACTTCACCTGGTCTATACCAAAGACCTAAGGTGACGGAAAGTAGTGATTATATGCATTATATATATATATATATATACACATGGTGCCTTCAATAAGTTTCCGGACTTTTTCGTATGGGCACTTTTATTGATAGTACACACATGAAACTCTAGTCCCCTTCGAAGTAATCTCCTCCGGATGCAATGCACTTGTATCGTTCCAACAACTTCTGGAAGACCCTATCGAAGTCCTCTTGTGTGAGCGTGTCAGTGACCTTCGTCACAGCCTCTTTCATCTCCTCAATTGTCTCATAACGACAGCCTCTAAGCTTAGGGAATAACCAAAAGTCACAGGGAGCAAGGTCTGGACTATTGGGAGGCCGAGGAACTATTTTGATGCCCATCTTGGTCAAATAGTCAGTGACAAGGATGGAGTTGTGGACTGGTGCATTGTCCTAATGGAAATGCCACTGACCCGATTTGAAGAGTGCTGGCCTCTTCCGACGGAATCTCTTCCTGAACTCCCTTAAAACCTTAACATAGTATTCCTTGTTGACTGTTTGTCCAGTGGGAACCCAGTGCATGTAGAGCATGCCAGTGCTGTCAAAAAAAAAAAGGGGGATCATCAAATGTTTGTGGGTGGATTTGCTCTGTCTGACCTTCTGGAGTGTGGGAGAGCCAGCATGCTTCCACTGGGAACTCTGTCTCTTGGTCTCTGGGTCATAGCAGTAGATCCAGCTTTCATCGCAAGTCACCAGAGCATCAAGAACTGCGGGATCTGAATTGATCAGCTCGACCATCTCCCTGCTGTTATGACAACGTCTTTCTTTCTGATCTTCTCTGAGCACCCTTGGGACAAACTTTGCTCAAA